>CM019694.1:33939521-34249521 GCA_009760885.1 Achatina immaculata | reverse complement strand
CAAGTCATCATCATCATTAGGTGCCGTGCCGACTGGCGTTGGCTATTATGCTTCTCCAGAGTACACGATCCTTCATGCTGACCATCAGCTCAGTTGGTGATCTCCTCTCACACCATCCCGTCTGTCTATTATCATTTCTCTCGGTCTTCCTCTTGATCTTCTTCCTTCTATTTTTCCTGTTGTTATAATATTTTCAATGCCCCCTCTTCTCACTGCATGTTCTATGAAAGTACATTGTCTCGCTTTTATTTTTTTGACAAGATTTTTTTTGTCTCTCCAGCTCTTCTCATACATTCTTCATTAGTTATTTTTGCTGTCCAGGGGATTCGCAACATTCTTCTAACAAACCACATTTCTGCTGCTTCCAATGATTTTTGTGCAGACCTGCCTATTGTCCATGGTTCACTTCCATATAACAAGATATGTTCAATATAGCATTTTTTGTATTAAATGCGCAGGAAAATATTTTAGTTTGTTTTTTATTAGTTGATATTTAGTTTAATGTACATATAAATCTACATTTATAAAACTTGATGCTACTACTGGAGATTTAACTGTATTTTAAAACCTGAGATAACATATAGCGCTTTAATATGCAGGAATACGGTAAACGAACGGTGAACTAAAGGCGGCCATTGGCCTGGCTCTTTGTCTTCAAACGTAAAACCTTCATTGTTTGTTCGATCAGCAAAGGCCAATTTGCTAAGCTCAGGCTAAAAGTAGACTTCCCTTAGTTTGGTTTTTTTAATAGATTTATTTAAGATGTTTGAGTTGTACAAATGTTGATGTGGCTTTAAGTTTAGAGATGGCTTCGGCCGCGGACAATACACGAGAGTTGTGTTAGTGGAGTAGGTATGTATTGCAGACGAAGCTACGGCGATATGAAAAATAATCGCAAATATTAGGAGCTGATATTACAGCAGGCAGGCTAATCTAGCATTATATGTGTATTTTTGTTAGAAGAGAGAAATTTTAAAATCGTGTACTCATTTATAATACAGTTCTACATACAAGTGTGAGAACATAGGTAAGAGAAAAAGGTGCTATAGAATACAGGCAGTGCCTTAAGTAATCAACATATGGGCCATAAAGTGGAAATTAAAGTTGAATTACAAAGTAAAATAATTAAATGTTTTGTGCGCTGGTAGTGAGAGAAAAGAAAATAAGTTCAGCTAACATGGAACTGCAACAGCAGCTGTTGTCAGTCGTGTAACTGATGTCAGACGTGTAACTGCTGACAGACGTGTAACTGCTGCCAGATGTGCAGTTGTTGTCAGACGTATAATTGCTGGCAGACGTGTAACTGTTGGCAGACGTGCAACTGTTGACAGACGTGCAACTGTTGGCAAATGTTCAGCTGTTGGCAGACTTGTAGCTGTTGACAGACGTGCAGCTGCTGGCAAACGTGTAGCTATTGGCAGATGTGCAGCTGTTTAAGTGAAAGGCCACAAAAAATACCATAATGTCCTCTAGAAACAAAGTAGTAGTAGTAGTAGTAGTAGTAGTAGTAGTAGTAGTAGTAGTAGTAGTAGTAGTAGTAGTAGTAGTAGGTAAGTTAGGTTGGGAGTGGTGCAGTGGTATGTGAAGCCATAATCACCATATGCTTATGAGACTTCCACATATAAATAAAAAGTATAATAAAGAACACAGAAGCAGAAGTGATATATAGCTCTGGAGAATGAGGCATCATACAGAGGTGACAGTTAGGAAAAACAAAAGAAACTCTCAAAGATATTGCGAAACTTCGAAAACTAACCAAACAAAGGATGAGGAAATTATAAAAGCACGATTCTATGAACTTAGTTCGAGAAGAAAGACGTTAGGAAAACCCGATAATCACTAGAAAACTCGGTGGAAAAAGAATGAGAGGCGCGACTTGATAACAGAGAAATTAATTTCCCGTAGGTGACAGAAATAGACAAGAAATTAGACTCGTTTCAAAACAAATGCCTAAGAAAAATACTCGACATCAAATGGAACGAATTCAAGAACAATGCAGAGATAAGACAGATGACTGAACAACAACCAGTCTCATGGGTGATCAGGAAAAGGAGATGGACATATGCTGGTCACGTGATTGGAAGAAACAGTTCAAAGAGAATCCCAAAACAAGCTATCAAGTGGAACAAAACAGATCAAAGAAAAAGAGGCAGACCGCGTGAAACTCTAAAGAGGACATTGTTAAGAGAGGCCAAATTAACAGGCATAAAATCCCTTGATGAGGTTGAAAGACTCGCCGAAGACAGGAAAAATTGGCGAACTACCTTGCGAGCCTTATGTGACGTTTCACAGCAAGGGAAGGATGTAAGATATAAGATATAAGAAGGTGACAGGAAATTTGTGGGAGTGCTAACAATTGCAGATGACCAGTGTATCACGTATCACCACGTATCATCAGGTATCATCACACCACATGGTGATATTGTTAGGAAAGAAATTTAGGTTTTGATGGAAAGTGGGTAGAGGGTTGACGTGGGTGTAGGATTTTAGGATCCATGACACATGATTTAAAAGAAAAAAAACTCTCTTTACCAGATTCCTGCTTGTGTGTGCACTGTTGTAGATCTTTGCTAGTGTCTGCGTAGTTGCAGATCTTTACTAGTGTGTGCATTGTTGCAGATCTGTCCTAGCATGTACATTGTTACAGATCTTTGCTAGTGTGTGCATTGTTGCAGATCTTTACTAGTGTGTGCATTGTTGCAGATCTTTCCTAGCATGTACATTGCTGCAGATCCTTACTAATGTGTACATTGTTGCAGATTTTTGTTAGTGTCTACTTTGTTGCAAATCCTTGCTAGCGTCTACATTATTGCAGACCCTTGCAAATGTCTACATTGTTGCACGAGTTTGAACTGCATCGTCTAACAGGCATACATCATCAACTGCAGGAGTGTTTCCGTTACAGATTTTACGATATTTTAGGATTAAGGACAATTTAAAAACACAAAAAGTTGGGTACACCCAGGTGCATGTGATCACAACTAGAAAATTTCAGTGTAATCCAACATACCCAGGGGCTGGCGGTACGAAAATTAAAGTCAAGAAACTAAAGTCAAGAAACTAAAGTCAAGAAATAAAGCCCACGATAGACATGAAATTTCAATGTTGGTGGACTAAAATAGAAGGATTACTTCTAGATTGTGATATGTGATTATATTATAGCCCTAGGCGAGAGAGAGAGAAAAGGGGGGGGGGGAGACCCGGATCTTGGTTGATGACGTGTGCTTCTGGTGCAGTATAGAAACTGTTATTATTATTATTATTATTGTTTTTGTTATTGTTTATACGCATGTAAAATTACTCATGAACTTTAGTCATTAACTCCTCCATTGATTTTCATTTGAACAGCCAGAATGAACAGATCACAAACTGCTTTGAACAACTAAGGGAAATCATGAAGATGGCGAGCAGTCTCAGTACTCTCGCACTGTTATGTCAAGTTTTTGCTGTGACATGCGTCACGTCACAAAACGGATACGCGCTCGTTCTGAGAGTGGTCTATGACAGCCAAGTGTTCAAGGTCAACTTCCCTACAGACAAGCTTACTGAGTAAGTAACTGTCAAGGCTGACACAGACTTGTACATGTCTATGTCTATATTTTCAAGACAAAATGTTTGTACTCACTGATAGGACACAGCCGTACACTGTGAAATGTTGAGGTCAGAAGAGGAGAAGATGAGGGGAGAGAGAGGTCGTGGATGGGACGTGAAGGATATGTAATCCGTGAGGTGTGCCCTACTGAGAATAAGAATCCTAAACAGAAATGGGTACATGCGCCACCAAACTTTAAGGTGGCTCTCTATCTCTGCCTTTCTCTGTCTCTCTGTCTCTGTCTCTCTCTGTGTGTCTTTCTCTTTCTCTCTCTCTGTTTCTCTCTTTCTCTTTCTCTGACTCTCTGTCTCTGTCTGTCTGTCTCTTTCTGTCTCTGTCTCTCTGTCTGTTTCTGTCTCTCTCTGTCTCTTTCTGTCTCTCTCTGTCTCTTTCTCTCTCTGTCTCTTTCTCTCTCTGTCTCTTTCTCTTTCTGTCTCTCTGTCTCTGTCTCTCTCTCCATTTATATTACACTCGACATAAGATGCACAGAACATATTCCGGCTACAGTAAATGATGAGGTCCATGGCTTGTGGACAGAGGTGTGTGTGCGGGTTTTCACAGTGGACTCTGGCTGTAGAGCAGTGAAGGGAAGCAGTGGAAGCAACAATAAGCAACCCCACATTGGAAACCACGGCTGTGACAAACGCTCGGAGTTGGCCCAAGTTACAAGACTACGAACACGCATGCATCTTGAGCCACGCGACGAGCATGCTAAATAAAATCCAGGCTGGCTCTCTCAGGCAGCAAAGGTTAAAATCTATTTAGATGTCACAGAAACATCGACTGACCTTCATTTCTGTACCAGATCATGCAGATACCAGGTGAAACAAAAAACCAACACATTTTCCTATCCAGCTGTCATAGAGGAAGGGCAGATATTGAACAGAGCAGGCATCACCCGTGCTGTAAGAGAAGCTGGTCAGACAAAGGACTTCACTGACAATCAAAGTTGTTGTCAAGAATGAAAGAGCTGGGAGTGAAACTTGGGTGTGGTGAGACATGATCGAGTATTCAAGACCTTCAGAAGGATGGTCTGTCACACGGGGCGGACGGATGCAAGAAGCTACTGCAGGCTGAAGAAGATAACAGAAGAGGAGATTGGAGATCTAAATACTGATGTATCTAGTGCGCATAAATGATGTCTTTCCTTCCTAACTAACTGTTTAACCAACGAGATAACTAACTAGTTAGCTAATTAACAAACTATTTGACTAACGAGATAACACACTAACTAACTAGCTAACAAACTAGTTAACTAACGAGATAACAAAACTAACTAGCTAGCTAACAAACTATTTAACTAACAAGATAACTAACAAACTAGCTAGCTAACAAGCCAACTGGTTAACTAACGAAATAACTAACTAACACAAACTATTTAACTAACGAAATAACTAACTAACACAAACTATTTAACTAATGAATAACCTAACTAACACAAACTATTTAACTAACGAAATAACTAACTAACACAAACTATTTAACTAACGAAATAACTAATTGACCGACTGACTTACTAACTTTAGCCAGATCCACGTGCAATTATTTGACTACTGCTACAAAATAAGACAAATGTGTCTCCATCTGTAACAGAATAGAAATTCTGTTCAGAGATTATTTGTGTATTGCTAATAATTGTGTTTGCGTAGACCACAACTCATGTCGTTAGGAAAGTACGTGTGCAAATTACGTCGTTAGAAAGGTCCGTGTGCAAAGCCGGTCGTTAGGAGTCTTGGTGTGAACGTGTAACTGTGTGGACGTGTTTTGTGGAACGGTGTGATTGTCGCTAGAAATGTGGGAGAGAGAGCCTTGTTGTTGTTAGAATTAGTTTAGTTTGTTTTTCCTGTGTGGCTGAGGTCTTTGAGTAAGCTTGTAAGTATGATTTTTTTATGTATAGATCATTCTAAGGTTTTCTTTGCCCATGTGGCGTAGAGATCCTCTCACGCCGGGCATTTGTTACTGTGAATGTCTGTTCAGCCTGATAGCTACATTCCCATCATCATGAGTTCACCCCTCATTTTGGTCCATTAATAAATGTGTGTTATCTGATGATAAACTACACCAATTGGCTTTGTGGGAATTCTCATTGTTGACCAGTTTGTTTTGGTCGGAAGACTGCCAAGTTATGTTTAAGTTGTTGTATTTGTACTATCTTTTGTGGAGTTGAAAGCCTGGGTGTCTTGTTGTATTTTCTTAGTGTATAATACAGAAAATTAGGTGATGGTTAGAACACCAGCAACAAGAAGAAACTTATAAGTTGAAACTGTACTCCACAAGAAGATTTAATCAAACCAGTAGTCATACCATTTCAGTGGTCTCCTTGAAAGAGAACAGGCACTTTCTGTTTCACATCGTTTCGTTCAGAACTTTTCTTAGACTAAAGTTTAAACTAAATGTCTTAGATCAAATTTTAAAATTAATTTCTTAAATCAAATTTTAAACTTAATTTCTTAGACTAAATTGTAAACTAAATTTCGTAGATGAACCTGTACACTTACCATATATGCCATACATACATATGGCTCAGTCCCAGCAGTGGGATATTTTCTGGCACACACAGAAAAAGGTCCCAGGGTTCACCCAGCCTCTAAAAATGGGTACCAGAGAAAACTGGGAAGGTAAAGCGGCCAGGTGTGACACTGACCACATCACACATTCATGTGTCGAAAGTCATGGAAAATATGGGCTTAACACAGCTTCCCAAATATGTGTTAATGGCATCGAAACAGAAATTTAACCTCTTACCTTTTATATATGCTAAATATGGGCACTATGTCATTTCCAGGTTCTGCTTGGCGATTATGTTTATTATGAAATTATTTGCGTGTTCTTTAGATATTTTGTCTGATGTTCTTGTAAGACTGTAATGTTTTAACTAAGACTAATTTACTTTAACCCATTTCGTGTGTGTTTCAGTTTTTACCATTGTCTGTGCAAGATGGCCACAGAAAGCTGCAGGGTAAACATCGGCTCTGAAGAAGTTGACTCAGTCCAGGAGATGTACCTGGATCAGATTCACCTACAAGCTGACACCTACTACAACAGATATCTCTGTGAGCACCTGCAAAGTGAAGGCACGCTGCAGTGCACGAAGTACAGAGCACCGCAGACTGACTGCTCCCAAACAGACACTTGCTGGGAATACCAACTCACGCAGGAAACCTCTGTGGCCTGTTCGTTTGGATACGTGGGCGTTGTATGGAGCTTCAATCAACGGATGAACGGCAGTTATATTGACAGCATCATTCAAATACAGCATTGCCGTCCAGGATGTATTGCAGTAACTTCACATGTGATAACAGGCCCAGAACCAGCGACTTCGATGTCTGAGACAAGGATATCTATACCACCACCTCAAGAATTTACTGGTAGACCTACCTCACCTCCTGTCACCATGACAACATCCCAGACTATTCCTGTAAATAAAGCAGACAATGTTTACAAAGGCGAAGACGACGGACACAAGAAAGGTGTTGTCATTGGTGTTGTCGCTGCTGTGGTGATACTGGCTGCTGTTGTTGCATTTTTAAGCTTTCTCTTCTGGAGACGTAGAAAAACTGCAAGTTTTTCCAAATTCGGGATCGGAGGTTCTAGCAAAACGCACCCCACGCCAGTAACGGTCCAGCTACAGACAATCGAAGCCGTGTACGCCAACGATGATCTCTTTCGTGGAGTAAAAAACTCGGGCTATACAACAACCAGTGAAGATTCTAAAGGTGACGTGTATTCAGTTACAGGATTTTCAGATGGAACTGACTACGAAGATAACTTCTCCGACTACTACAACGATTATGGCCCCTCACACGAGTCGTCTATGTATTACGCCAATCACAGCTTTGGGCCTGATAATTATGAAAACTGCACCAGAACTGAGACTGGACATATGGACTCCGCTGACAAAAACAGAAGATGTAATCTTCCCATGGATGCCTCAAAAATGGAGGACTATGCTGATGAGTTAATTTACGAAGATCTAGACTGTTCTGCTTTTGAAAATATTCATTCCAGTGCAGAGCATGATAACGATGTTCAGCACAACAGCAGCAGCAAGGTTCGTGAAGAAGAAGTAGAAGAAGAAGAAGAAGAAGAAGAAAACAGTGGTTTTAATGACACTGTTGAAACAAACAACACGTCCAATGATAAGCAGACGGGAGTGTTATCAAGTTCAATACCTAACACTAGCTCAGGCAGTGGCCATCCAATGCCTTCTCCAGGAGGTTACTCCAGGCTGAACGAAGGTGCCCTGGACCTTCGAGACTCCTACAATATTGACCCACATTCGCTGGACGATCAACACGAAGAGCCATCCACTGATCCCATTCAGAGCATGGATGCCGCTTCTGGAACCAAACCTTCTAGAATACGCTCATCAGCTCCATATGACCCCATAGAAGTGATTGACATCTCTCATTCTCCAGATACCCTGGTCAAGAACGAATCTTCTGACACTTTTCTCTCTTGTAATCCTGGAGTCAGTGAGTCATCAGACGCCACACGCGGACGCAGGCCTGGCGTAGCAGTACCCGACTCTGACGGAAACCCCGGCAAAAAGCACGAATATTTCGAACTGGAAAGCGATTACGAATCTGACATAAGTGACGTCGGAGATATTAAGACTGAAACTTTTGCCTGAACATCCGTACTAAAGACTTCATGGACATTTGGCTTATCACTCTAGAAACGTCTTCCAGCGTTGCCCTTGTTTTTTTTTGTTGTTTCCCCTGTTTTCCTGGCTTATTTCGCTTGTTTCTGGACTGATTGTCCCTGGTTTTATGCCTATGGTTTTGCATATTCCGGTTCAGTCATATATATATATTATTGAGGAAAGACACTGGCGATGGTTGGAGCATGTGCTCCGAATGACTGACAACTCACTACCAAAAATAGCACTAAGATGGACACCACAGGGGAACAGAAGTAAGGGTAGACCAAAAGAGACATGGAGAAGAACAATAGAAAGGATGTTGAGCAATAGAGGGTTCACTTGGACGAGAACAGAAAAAGGCAAAGGACAGGCATTTGTGGAAAACCCTTGTGGAAGCCCCATGTGCCCTGGGCACTTAAGGTTTATATATATATATATATATATATATATATATATACTTATATTTATATTTATATAAGAAATAGTTTTTAAATATGAGCTAAGCTAATTAGGCACACAAAAAATGATGTCCCACACAACTTGCCACAAGAACGTGATGGACACAAACTGTGAAAATGGCCGAGGCTACCATTAAGTCCGTTAGACACAGGACTGCCCTTTAAGTGGCTGGTTTTATACTGATTAGTTAGATGAAAGTGGCCTACAACGAAGAAATAGTCATGCACTGGCATTCAGTGTGAGTTACTTCTAACAGGCAAACCACAGATAAGTAAACTAACGTATAGTAAATCAAACGGTTATAAATACCTCGGATTGTCGCTATAAGATTTTGACGTAATGAATTCATACTTCAACATCTCTTCCATTGTTCAAGGCATCTTTGACTTCTTTTCCCACCAATAATCCTTAGACACTTTCGTTGCTAAAAATAACCACTGTCACATGACATCCGGGTTACATTAAAAGTACGAGTAGTGAACCAGCGTCATTTCACACTGTCAAACCATAAATGCTCTGCTGTCTAGTCAGCAGCTGACCAGATACTGCCAACTAGTTCGCCATCACCACGAACTCCGTAGCTAGCTGAGTCACTCTTCTTCTTTCACAGAGCGTTAACCTTGGTACCCATTTTTTCTTGAGGCTGGGTGGACCCTGAGAATTTTTGTGAGCCACGATCTGATCACCACCGTGGTGGGTGGAAATAGAAACTGATTGAGCTGGTCTATGAGCTGAGCGAGTGACTAATCCACTACGCTAACGCAATTTCCAAAGAAAGCTGAAGTCCATTTTTAAACATAAATGCCTAAAACAGCAAAGAAATTATCAAATTTGACTTGTTTTACACTTTCACAATTTTTTAAAAATGTTTCTTTCCTTTTTTTGTCCTTACTTATTGAGAACGTTTAACTGTTTACTTCTTTTTTTTCTGCGTTCAGTTTTTTGTGCTCTTGAAAAGAAGAGACGGGCCAAATCTATGGATCCCATCCTCAACAGGAGCTACTCATGCGTGCCCCATTTCTCCACCCACCCTCGTCCCAGTTTTATTTTATCCTGGGTTTTGGCTCCTAAGACTTGGGTGGACAGTGCATGCCTCTAGGATGTGTTGTGAAGACCGGAAGCCATCCTGGCACGTGCACATTCATGCCTGGGCAGCCTTCAGTTTATTTCAGCGGTTCTTAACATGGGCTTCAGTAACCCCCCTCTTCCCCCCCCCCCCCCGAAAATCAACTGAAAAATTTTGGAGGGTCCATGTACCACCTAATTAACTATCTTGAGCAAATACGAATTTTACCATCATGTGTGTTCTGTTTATTGCTTTATATTTAACGAAGGGTTCACAGCTGGCCTCATGCTGAAAGACGGGTCCACGACCAAGAAGATGTTGAGAACCACAGTTTTATGTAGACTGCCTGTTTGGCTGTGATATGCATTCAACATCTGTATGGTGGACTGGGTTTTTTTTTCATTTTATTCTGTATTATTATCGCTTTGGGCATGTATCATTGATTGTTCCTTGATTTCTCCAGCTGAATTAGTGATTGTACATTGATTTTACTTTGATGATTTTATTTTGATCTTGACTTGCTTTCTCCCTTTGTTATGTATTATTGCACTTTGCTCTAACTTTGTTGTTGTTGTTGTTTGTGTCTTACTGTCTTCCTTATAGCGCATTATTCTAACTTTGTGTATGACCATATGTGGTTCTCATTTGTTTTCCTCTTTCAGCATGCATGATTGTATTTTTTCATTGTCCTTCCTGCGTGGATGATTGTCCCACCCGTCCCCCCCCCCTTACCCACACCAACCCCAATATTTCAGCCTTGTTATACTGAAAGTATAGGAAGTGCTGGAATGACTGCGCCTAGCTCTCTTTCAGCATGTATGCATCGCTTCTGTCTGTGTGGGTCAAAGGTTGAGATGTGTGTTGTATGTGTGGTGGTGGTGTGGGGGGGGAGTGGGGGAGCAGGGAAAGAAAGTGATACATAAGATATCATCACTGACACTCTGTGACTGTTATAGAGTCATCGATTTAGGAAGATTGAAGAAAAGTGGTCGCCTCAAGACCACGTGATCTAATGGTGTTTCACCTTTTTGAAAGATCAGGTACCTGCAGGGCATGACAGATTACTCTGCCCAAGGCAAAAGGCACAGATGAAAGGCATCATAAGGCGACACACTTCTGTATTAACAGAAATTGTTCTCCACTCCCACGACTCCCACGATCTTGTATCATGTAAGCCCAGAAATAAACCTTTATCATGTAAGCCAAGAAATAAACCTTTATCATGTAAGCCAAGAAATATAAACCTTTATCAGGTAAGCTAAGAAATATAAACCTTTGACATGTAAGTCAAGAAATATAAATCTTTATCATGTAAGCCAAGAAATATAAACCTTTATCATGTAAGTCCAGAAATATAAACCTTTATCATGTAAGTCAAGAAATATAAACCTTTATCATGTAAGCCCAGAAATAAACCTTTATCATGTAAGCCAAGAAATAAACCTTTATCATGTAAGCCAAGAAATAAACCTTTATCATGTAAGCCCAGAAATAAACTTTTATCATGTAAGCCAAGAAATAAACCTTTATCATGTATGTCAAGAAATATAAACCTTTATCACGTAAGCCAAGAAATAAACCTTTATCACATAAGCCCAGAAATAAACCTTTATCACGTAAGCCAGAAATAAACCTTTATCATGTAAGCCCAGAAATAAACCTTTATCATGTAAGCCAGAAATAAACCTTTATCATGTAAGCCCAGAAATAAACTTTTATCATGTAAGCCAAGAAATAAACCTTTATCATGTATGTCAAGAAATATAAACCTTTATCACGTAAGCCAAGAAATAAACCTTTATCACATAAGCCCAGAAATAAACCTTTATCACGTAAGCCCAGAAATAAACCTTTATCATGTAAGCCCAGAAATAAACCTTTATCATGTAAGCCCAGAAATAAACCTTTATCATGTAAGCCAAGAAATAAACCTTTATCATGTAAGCCCAGAAATAAACCTTTATCATGTAAGCCAAGAAATAAACCTTATCATGTAAGCCCAGAAATAAACCTTTATCATGTAAGCCCAGAAATAAACCTTTATCATGTAAGCCAAGAAATAAACCTTTATCACGCAAGCCAAGAAATAAACCTTTATCACGTAAGCCAAGAATATAAACCTTTATCATGTAAGCCCAGAAATAAACCTTTATCATGTAAGCCAAGAAATAAACCTTTCATGTAAGCCAGAAATAAACCTTTATCATGTAAGCCCAGAAATAAACTTTTATCATGTAAGCCAAGAAATAAACCTTTATCATGTATGTCAAGAAATAAACCTTTATCACGTAAGCCAAGAAATAAACCTTTATCACGTAAGCCCAGAAATAAACCTTTATCACGTAAGCCCAGAAATAAACCTTTATCATGTAAGCCCAGAAATAAACCTTTATCATGTAAGCCCAGAAATAAACCTTTATCATGTAAGCCCAAAATAAACCTTTATCATGTAAGCCAGAAATAAACCTTTATCATGTATGTCAAGAAATAAACCTTTATCACGTAAGCCAAGAAATAAACCTTTATCACATAAGCCCAGAAATAAACCTTTATCACGTAAGCCCAGAAATAAACCTTTATCATGTAAGCCCAGAAATAAACCTTTATCATGTAAGCCAAGAAATAAACCTTTATCATGTAAGCCCAGAAATAAACTTTTATCATGTAAGCCAAGAAATAAACCTTTATCATGTATGTCAAGAAATATAAACCTTTATCACGTAAGCCAAGAAATAAACCTTTATCACATAAGCCCAGAAATAAACCTTTATCACGTAAGCCCAGAAATAAACCTTTATCATGTAAGCCCAGAAATAAACCTTTATCATGTAAGCCCAGAAATAAACCTTTATCATGTAAGCCAAGAAATAAACCTTTATCATGTAAGCCCAGAAATAAACCTTTATCATGTAAGCCAAGAAATAAACCTTTATCATGTAAGCCCAGAAATAAACCTTTATCATGTAAGCCCAGAAATAAACCTTTATCATGTAAGCCAAGAAATAAACCTTT
The DNA here is from genome assembly GCA_009760885.1 of Achatina immaculata. Classification (NCBI taxonomy): domain Eukaryota; kingdom Metazoa; phylum Mollusca; class Gastropoda; order Stylommatophora; family Achatinidae; genus Lissachatina; species Lissachatina immaculata. The sequence goes on along the minus strand of CM019694.1, from coordinate 34,236,747 downwards.
ATCACGCAAGCCAAGAAATAAACCTTTATCACGTAAGCCAAGAAATATAAACCTTTATCATGTAAGCCAAGAAATATAAACCTTTATCATGTAAGCCAAGAAATATAAACCTTTATAATGTAAGCTAAGAAATATAAACCTTTATCATGTATAGTTTTCTTTCTAGGAAATTTTGTTCCCATCCTCCTCCGCCCCCACCCCCACCCCTAACCAAACACTCCACCCCCACCCCTAACCAAACACTCCACCCCCACCTCATTAATTCAGTGTGAGACAAATTATATTGAAAGTAAAGAAAGAAAGCTATTCCCATCTGCGTATAATTTTCCACCCAATGTTAGTTCTTCATTATTTGCAGTTCTTACATGCCTGTAGCGCTGCATATCTTGTTGAGTGACAGCACCCTTGTAAATCATTTTTGTATACAACAGAATAAATTTTGATGTGAAATTCTTATAGAAACAAACTGGACTGAAGTTAACCACACAATTTTTTGTAATGATTTCTGCTAGAAATGTGCTGGTTTCTGTGATAACCAAACACAAACTAGTGATATACGATAATCTGTCATAACCAAACACAGTCTAGTGATAAAAGATAATCTGTCATAACCAAACACAATCTAGTGATATATGATAATCTGTCATAACCAAACACAATCTAGTGATATACGATACTACACTCAGTTCTTTAACATTCTCATATCATGTATCTAAATATATGTAGACCAGTTCTTTAACATATCATGTGTCTAAATATATGTAGACCAGTTCTTTAACATATCATGTGTCTAAATATATGTAGACCAGTTCTTTAACATATCATGTGTCTAAATATATGTAGACCAGTTCTTTAACATATCGTGTCTAAATATATGTAGACCAGTTCTTTAACATATCTTGTGTCTAAATATATGTAGACCCCTTTTGGTGTATAAACGTTACCAGAAAAATCATTCCTTAAGTGAATAAAATCTTTATAGTATTTCATTTTCAGTTACTAGTTTTATCTAATTTATTATTAGATTTTATTAATTATTATTTTATTATATATATATTATCATTATTTTATTATTAGATTTTACCTAATTGTTACTTAGAATTCAGAAATTGACCGAAAGGCCAAAAGAAAAAGAAAGGAAAAAGAGATTGCAAAGTAAATCAAAAGAAAATCTTTTATTAAGTTACATTCTATAGTGGGTCTCGGTTTTTTAGAAAGGGGCAAGAAAAAATATATAAAATAAATACTAATATTGCTAATAATAGTAATAATAATGAATATAATGATAATAGTAAAGAAGCTCAATGAAATAAAGTATTATCGTGACGAGAACTCTGCCGAACTATGGCTTCCTTTGGTATCTGTCTCTTGATAAAAGTCCCTGAAATGAAATAAACCTCCACGTGCTCTGGTATTTCTCTATCGCTGATAAAGGGCCTTCTCATGAAGCTCCGCTACCTGCAGGAAACACATCGATCCCTACTTTCGCTGTTTAGTTATGCACCAAAAACCCGGCACATTTCAAGAAATAAACATTTTTGAAAATTAACGAAGGTTTCTTAGAAAACGCGGACTATGAAGGAAACGACACCGAAATGTCCGCGCCAAAACACAGGGAAACGACTGTAGCCCCGTCTATTTCTTGCTGTGAGCGAAAGTGACATTTTATTAACACTTAACAACGCTCTTGTGTCCAAGATTCTAATCATTAACTATACCGGAAACTAAGACTAAGAAACTAACATAGTACATCTGTTTAGTGCGCATGCGTCACATAACTTTGCCCATTTATGGCACTGGACAGAAAGTGTTTGCTTGTCATCGCAAAAGCTGGTGATGACATATATTCAGCTTTCGAGTGGGTGTGATCGCATCCTCTATAACTTCCTGTCAGTTCATTTCTTGGTTTATCCACCTACTACAGCGCTGTTCCGTTTAGCAGTGTCACGATTTGTTCAGTAGTCAAAATTCAAACACTTTTGTCCGTCATTCTATGCAATGTAGCATAAAAATAAAGTTGTGTGTGACGTCATCAGAGACTGTGCAGTCATTGTACTGACTTATCTATCATTTGTCATCATCTTCATAATACGTGAAAGCTGATGATGATATGTAAGGCAGAGGCTAAGAAGGCAACATACCAGCATGACCTGACAGCTCTGATCCTTGAGACGAAAGGGAAAGAATACAATTATCACAGAAGTACTTCATGACAGACATTTGTGTGCTTAAGATTTTCGACGTGCTTCAGGAGTACGAATGTCTAGCTAGCAAAGCGGTCTATGCTTTGTTTTGCTTTATTTTGTTTTGTTTTGTTTTATTTTGTTTTGTTTTGTTTTGTTTTATTTTGTTTAGCTTTGTTTTTCCCCTGGGAACAACTGTGTTAAGAGCACACTTATCTTAACATAGTGTTTGTGAGACAGGGAACATAGATCTGTTTGCTTAAAAACTCTGACCTACCTCTGTAGCCCAGAAACTTGTAGCAATCAACACTAATTGTAATTGTTATTTTTGTAAAATGTAATGTCAGGTTGGTGGACGGATGGGGACATGGAGACCTCTGGCGGGGATGAGGGAAGTCTGGTGTGAAACCAATGAATCCAGGACGTGACAAGCCTATGGGTCTTTACAACAATGGCTATCAGAATGATGTAAACAAAACTGAGCCAGCAGCGGGGAATGGATATCGTTGAAGCACTCATCAGATTCCTCATCTCAAAGTCAGAGTGTCTTTGTGGAACTGTCTCCAAACCATCTGACATGGAGAAGCGACTTACATACAGCCACCAGAGGCTGGTAAACAAGGTTTTGGCCAGGCCAGCCACACTGTCTTCATGGCAGTCCGAGCAAGACCACAGTCTGCCTTAGCAAGGAAAGGTGCTGAAGTCGGAGTTACCCAGCCAAAAGGCGCATCGCAAAAATCAGGGTAACACGCATTATCGCTAATGAAATGTCTCTATCAGCAGTTTTCAAACATGGTGCTCGCCCTGTGAAGACTAACCAGGCAGGTGCAGTGCCGGGCCCCCTGCCTCGAAAGGGTCCACCCAATGCTACTGGAGGTCCTCTCGGTTCGTCTTGTGGAGCCAGGAGACATGAGAGTAGAGCTACTGGCAAAAAATACAACGGAAGAAAACAGCCAAAAAGCAAGAACTTAAAATAATGCAGTGGAATGCTGAGGGTGTCAGCAGTGTTAGAGATGGCTATAGCAAAAAGGTGGAGCTAGAGAACATACTTTTTGCAGAGCAGGTAAGTATATGCTGCATACAGGAGACACACCTAACCAAAGATAACGCCTTTAAACTCAGAGGCTACCAGTGTTTTAGATCAGACCGACAGGACAGAAGAAAAGGAGGAGTACTCACACTTGTTAAGAATAACATCAGCGCATGTCAGGTGGAAGTGTTCATGGAAGGAGCCTAATATCAGGTGATCCATCTAAAAAGTAGTAATACAGATTTCCACCTCCTTAACTATTACTGTCCTAATGACCGCCCACTTGCTTTAGAAACAATCCCACACAAAGAGAGACTGATGGTATGTGGCGATTTTAACAGCCATTCCCAGAGCTGGGGCTATGACCACATAGACAAGAGAGGAGAGGAAGTTGAGAGCTGGCAGGATGATAATGGACTTCTCCTGATCAACCAGCCAATGGATCCCCCAACATTTTACTCAAGGGCTTGGCGTACAACCTCAACACCAGATCTGGCATTCCACTCTCCAGATCTGAAGTGGAACATTACACGTGAAGTTGGAAAACAACTTGGAGGTAGCGACCATCGACCAGTCTTCCTGACAATAGAAAATGAACTCCTTAACACCAATAGCCCTCTCCCCAGATGGAACTATAAAAAAGCAAACTGGACAATATACAGACATCGTACAGGTATCCTGGTGGGACAGCTGTCAATAGAAGGTAAGGATATTAACAGCATAGTGAAGGAATTCAACGCTTGTATCCTTCAGGCCGCTCGTGAAACCATTCCCAGAGGAGCTCGCAGGGAATATAAACCATACTGGTCTAGTGAGCTGGGAAAACTCCATGATGATGTGGAAGCAGCTCGAAAGCAAGCAGAAAATAGACCATGCCAAGAACACCACAATAATTACCAACATTCTAAGGCCAAATTTCAGAGAGCCAAGCTGCAAGCCAGACGGGAAAGTTGGAGAGAGAAAACAGAGTCCCTAAATTTTGAAAAGGATGGAAGGAAACTGTTGAAACTAATCAAACAGTTAAATGATGAGAGTACCGGAAGAAGTACAAAGATTACACTAATAGAGGATGGGAAAACTCTTACAGGTAAGCAGGTAGCAGATCACTTTGCTCGCATGTTTGCACATGACTGCAACATTGGTATCCATCCAGAGAAAGAGCGTGCAGTGCGCATTGACCCACAGAAAGAAGAGGAACAAGTCAGAAAAGTGGAGGTCATGGATGCACCAAACACACGCAGCGAGTTAGACCTAGCAGTCAGTAAATTGAAACCAACGAAATCACCAGGACCAGATGGAGTGTCCAATGAAATGATCAAGAACCTGGGAATGGCAGCAATGGGAAAGCTGTTGGATATTTTCAATATTTGCTGGAGCACAGGTAAGTTACCTCAAATCTGGAAGGAAGCAAGCAAGGTACCGCTGCTAAAGCCAGGGAAAAACAGTGATACTGCCTCCAGCTACAGGCCAATCAGTCTCACTAGCTGCCTATGCAAAACGATGGAATGCATCATTGACCTGAGGCTAAAATGGTACCTAGAAAGTGAAAACCTTCTCAGATTATGCACAAATAGCTATTCAGACTGAAGTGAAAGGTGTGCCGAATGGTGAGATGCAAAGCAGCCTTGTAAGATCAACAGCCACACTTAGTGTGCTAGATGACAAATATCCATGTGACACCTGGATACGTGTGTGTACAGACGGATCTGCACACAATGCCATAAAGAATGGAGGGGCAGGAGCACATATTGAATATCCAAACAACACCACTGACAAGATTTCCATACCCACTGGAAAATACTGCAACAACTTTGATGCAGAAGTTAGGGCAATTATTGCTGCAGTTTAAAAACTGTCAGACTCCAGAATTGATACATGTCCTGTAGTAATTCTCACAGATGCAAGATCAGTACTGGAAGCTCTTCAGTGCAACAAACTACCAGACCTTAAAGATGCCTTGTCAAAAATTGGCTTACAACATGGAGTCACTTTGCAATGGATTCCCTCCCACTGTGGGATACCAGGCAATGAGAAAGCTGACCATCTGGCCAAAGAGGGCACTGAAATGGAGCAACCAGACATACCAATCACCTATAATCAGAAGAAAAGCATGACAAAAACCTACAGGAAGCCACAAACACTACCACATGATGACTATCACATGCTAAACAGAAAGGAACAAGCCACCATCTTCCGTCTCCGAACAGGACACAGCCGACTCCGAAGTCATATGTATACAAAGTTTAAGGTTGGTACTACTAACCTATGTACATGTGCCCAGGTGCCCCAAACTGTGGAACGTATCCTCCAGAACTGCACCAACTATGAAACACTGAGAAATAATTACTGGCCCAGTGAAACCACTAAAGAAGATAAGCTCTACGGTTCCATACATGAATTACAAAAAACAGTGAAATTTATCCAAGAGACAGGACTGCAGGTATAGACAGACAATATGAACGAAGAGAAAGAAGAAGAAGAAGAAGCTTTGTTTTATGTTGTTTCATTTTGTGCATCCATGACCTCCACTGTTTCGTTATGTTTTGTTATATTTTGTTATGTTTTCTTTTGTTTTATTTTGCTTTATATTTTTATTTTGTTTTCTTTTGTTATGTTTTCTTATGTTTTCTTTTGTTTTGTTTGGTTTGGTATTATTTTATTATATTTTGTTGTTTGGTTTGGTTTGGTTTGGTTTGATTTTGTTTTGTTTTGTTATGTTTTGTTTTGTTTAGATTTGTTGTGTTTTGTTAAGTTTTGCTTTGTTTTATTATGTTTTGTTTTGTTAGGTTTGTTATGTTATAATTTGCTCTGCTATGTTTTTTTTGTTTTAAGTTGTGTTATGTTATGTTATGTTTATTTTGTTTTGTTATGTTTTTTATGTTTTATTTTGTTATGTTTTGTTATGCTTTTTATTTTTGTTTTGTTTTGTCATCTTTTGTTTTGTTTTGTTATCTTTTGTTCTGTTACGTTTTGTTATGTTTTTGTTTTGTTTTTTTATGTTTTGTACTGTTATGTTTTGTTACGTTTTGTTATGTTTTGTTTTTTATTCTGCTATGTTATGTTTTGTTTTGTTATGTTTTATTATGCTTTGTTATGTTTTGTTATGTTTTGTTTTATGATGTTTTGTTTTACTCTGCTATGTTTTTTTTGTTTTAAGTTTTGTTATGTTATGCTATGTTTATTTTGTTTTGTTTTTTTTGTTTATTTTTTTGTTTTTGTTTTGTTATTTTTGTTATGTTTTGTTTTGTTATGTTCTGTTACGTTTTATCTTGTTATGTTTTGTATGGTTTTTATATTATGTTTTGTTATGTTTCGTTATGTTTTGTTTTATGTTACGTTTTGTTTTGTTACATGTTGTCATGTTTTGTTTTTTATGTTTTATTTTGTTTTGTTATGTTATATGGTGTAGAAGGCTGGACGTTAAATGCGAAAATGCAACCAAAAAAACTGAGGTCATAGATAGGAGAAGAAAAGGACGAATTTCAAGAAAACAGAAAAAAAAAGAGAAATGAAGTACTAAAATCACTTGAGAATGAGAAGAGAAATAATGATAAACATAAGAACCAGAGAAAGTGGCATAATAAAATAATGAAAACTGTATCAGAGATAAACAACAAGAGGGTGACAACGATACAGCTGGTTGGACACACGTCAGGATGTGGGCTGGACTTAGCTTGATGGTTGCGCTGTGAAAACAAGGGACAGGGAAAGTTGGACAGCTATTGCAACCATCTTTCTTAAAACATAGAAGTAAGAGGAAGAAACGAAACAAACGTGACTGTGGGCGTGAAATATTTCACAAAGTTCTCGTACATTACTCCTCGAACAGATTTGGCTGATATAGATAAGCTTCTTCTCTCTGTAACGTATCAACAAACATCAAGTCATATCACATCAAATTACGTCAAGGCAAACATACAGGTTGTCTCTGTAACGTATAAACAAACATCAAGTCATATCACATCAAATTACGTCAAGGCAAACATATACGTTCTCTCTGTAACGTATAAACAAACGTCGAGTCATATCACATCAAATTACGTCAAGGCAAACATATACGTTCTCTCTGTAACGTATCAACAAACGTCGAGTCATATCACATCAAATTACGTCAAGGCTCATAAACCAGATAATACATCTCCTGACAAAATGATCACTAATTTTCTCCTTTTTATTCTTGTCAACGATGGAGACATAGCTGAGAGACATCAGGACATTACATATAGATTTGCAATGAACGAAAAAAAAAATAACAAGTAAAAGTCTGTCTAGTACTCTGTCCTTAAACTCCGAATTTTTATTCTAACATCACTGAACTTCCTCACGACGCAAATTAGTTAGATTTTTTAGAAGACATTTTAAAAAGTGCCACAACCTCTGACGCTGCTTCATGTAAATCAACAGTTATGTCCCTTCTTTACCCTGACACTACGTCATGCGAGCTCGTACAAGTTAATTTAGGCTCCCTTCCTTTCATAAAGTCCAGTATGCTTTTGTGTGAATAAGGCGCTAGGCCGAAATATTGCAGCTATGTTCTCGGTTAATGTATAAAGCTGCTCCTACCTTTCTTATGACAATTTTCTGTCCTTACATTTAAAGAGGGTGATACTAAGTTCAGTCCCAGCAGTGGGACTTTTTTTTTCTGGTAGACACTGAAAAAAAACAAGATCCCAGGGTCGACCCAGCCTCCAAAAAATGGGTACCAGAGAAATCTAGAAAGGTAAATGGGGCCAGGCGTGACACTGACCACATCACACTTTCATGTGCCGAAGGTCGTGGAAATATGGGCCTAACACCTTATCTTCTAATATATGGAAACGGGAATTTTATCTTTACCTTTTACACTTAAACACAATATAAGACTGGTATTACAAGTATTAAAGAGCAATACTACATGTGAAGTGAGGAGCTGTTACATGTAATATCTGATCAATAGATTCGGCAATGTATTTAAATAAACCGTACAGTGTTTCCCAAAGTGGGCGATAACGCGCCCCCCCCCTTCTAGGGCAGTGGAAAGAACCGGGGGGGGGGGGTTGGAAGAAAAGAGGGCAGTACTACCTTCCTTTTTAGCACTTTTTAACCTGATATTGAGAAACTTGTGCCCCTACATGAAACTCATCCATCACATTAAAAGTTGAGAAAATAATGCAGTAGATGAGTCATAAACGTCCTCCTTCACATTGTTAAACTGGCTTGCTTGCTGAAGTTTGGAGATGTGTAATGCACATCCTAGTTTAATAAGCCGTTGTACTAATATTACATTAGGGGCTGGGGGCATTGAGGATGTCGCCTGGGATAGAAGAAGGTGGCAGCCCGAACAAGCATGGGGAACACTGCCATAGAGTTATTTCGAATTCTCACACATTCATTACAGCCAAGCAGACAAATTTATGTACGTAAAATATTCAGTTACTCTTCAAGGACGCGAAGATTGCTATGACAACAGTTGCTAAGAGGAAGGTATAAGCCTCAAGATGACATGTAAAGTCAAGTAAGTGTTGGAGAAATCTAAAGTTGAAAGACAGAAATAAGAGAAGAAATTTATGAGTTTTTAGGTGCTTTAGAAGAGTTCTGAATGAGAACCGCTGCAAATCATGTCTCTTCTTGAAGACTTTATTTTGTAAAGGAAAAATCTTAAAGTCCTGGTACAGTTTTGTGTCATCAAAAGTTCACTTCATTCATCTCATGTAAAATAGCTGTCTATGTCAAACTAAAGACTTCACTTTCCAAATATAGTAACAGACGACATGGGGAACGTGAGTATCTGCATCTACGCGGATTCTTTTCGTCCCCTGGTCATAACCCATCACCAACCAGGTCTGTTTTAATTGGCTGCAGGCTGGCGCGAGTTGGACTACGGGGAGACAATAAACTCGTGAAAGATTGTCTGCTTTTGTTTATAACTGTTCTGAGATTTCCAGGCGAAAGTGTATTGTAAGAAAATAAGAGAAACATCTTTTGTCATCAAGTTTATCTGTGTGAGTTTATGGATTACACTTGTGTACTTTCATAGTTCTTTTATTTTCGGTAATCTTTGAAAAGTTTTACAGTGTTATTTCACGTGTTATTTTATATATTTTCATGTACTAATCGCATCTATATTGTTCTTATAATCTTTTTTTGTGTGCAGTTTTATTTCTTTTATTTGTTTTCCGTTTATCGATCATCATCATCACGTGCCGTGCCGACTGGCGTTGGCTATTATGCTACTCCAGAGTACACGATCCTTCATGCAGGCCATCAGCTCAGTTGGTGATCTCCTCTCACACTATCCCGTCAGACTGTCCAGTATCATTTCTCTTGGTCTTCCTCTTGATCTTCTTCCTTCTATTTTTCCTGTTGTTATAATATTTTCTTCTCATTACATGTCCTGTGAAAGTACATTGTCTCTCTCTTATCTTTTTGACAAGGTTTTTTTGTCTCTCCAGCTCTTCTCAAACATTATTCATTAGTTATTTTTGCTGTCCAGGGGATTCGCAACATTCTTCATTTCTGTTGCTTCCAATGATTTTTGTGCAGACTTGCCTATTATAAATGATTTACTTCCACATAACAAAATAGGTTCAATATAGCATTTTAGTTCTCGTTTTCTAACATTCATTGATAAAGATGTGTTGGTTAATATGTTTCTCATTCTCTGAAATGCAGTCTTTGCTTGGCCTATTCTGTTCCTAATTTCTGTTCTGCATTTCCCATCTAAAGTTATTACTGCTCCAAGGTATTTGAATTTCTGCACCTGCTTTAGAATAGTTCCGTTTAATTTTATACTGCATGCTGGTGGATTCTGTTTCTTAGATATAACCATAGTCTCTGTATTTTTAATGTTCAAAGTAAGGCCTTTCTGTTCACTTTCTTTGGCCACTTTATCCAAGAGATTTTGCAGGTCTTATTGGTTCTCAGCTATCAGTACTGTATCGTCAGCATACCGAAGGTTGTTAATATTGTATCCTCCAATTTTTATGCCTGGTTCTGGTATGATCGTTCTTAGAATATTCTCGCTGTACAGAGAAAAAAGGTCTGGAGATAGTACACATCTTTGTCGCACCCCTTGTTTTATAGGTTGATATTTTCCAGTTCTATTTTCAACTCGAACTGCTGCTTTTTGCTGCCAGTATAGATGTTTTACAATCTTCAGGTCTTTGCCGTCTATATTGATGTCTTCAAGCATTTTAATAATTTCATTATGTTTCACCGTGTCGAATGCCTTGGTGTAGTCAATGAAGCATAAGTAGAGATCTTTCTGTACTTCTAAAGCTCTTTCTGTTAGTGTTCGTAAAGCATAAATGGCATTGTGTGTTCCCTTCCCTTCAACAAATCCAAACTGTTCATCTGCTATTTCCATTTTTATCGTTTTCCTTGTTCTTCTCATAATTATTCTCAGAAGTAGCTTCGTTATGTGACATGAGAGGCTGATAGTCCGGTGGTCATCACATTCCTTTGCACCTGGTTTCTTTGGTAGTGCTATAAACGTGGATTTAATCAGGTCATTGGGAATATAACCACTGTTGTAAATGTCTTTCAGTAACTTGGTTATTATTTTTATTCCTGTCTCCTCTAGTGCCTCTATTTCTTCTATTGTTATATTGTCAGGCCCATTCACTTTTCCTTTCTTCATGTGTTTGATGGCATCTATGATTTCATCTTCAAGTATTGGCGGTCCATCACAGTTTTCAGTATCTGGTGTTAATTCTGGTCTTTCTCCTCCATATAGCTCACCGATATACTCTGTCCACCTGTCCACAATGTCTTCTTTTCCCATTAACATTTTACCATCTTTTGATTTCAGGCATCCTGTGGTATATTTTGTTTTCCTGCCTGTGAGTTCATTAATTCGTTTGTGCATGTTTTTGCTGTCTTTATTATGAGAGTCCTCTATCTGTCTGCACTGTTCATTTAACCACACTTCTTTTGCTTCTCTGTATTTGCATCTTATTTCTTTATTTATCTTGCTATATTTTTCCTCGTTATTTTTACTCCTTCTCCTCTTGTCCATCAGTCCTAAGATGTCGTCTGTCATCCATTTATTTTTAGAGGCTTCTTTTTCTGGTGGTATTATCTCCTTAACAGTTTGATGGATAGAATCTCTTAACATTTCCCATTGTTCATCTATACTATTTATCTTTGCTATTGCATTGTATCTATTTGTTATAATAACTTTGTATTGTTCTCGCAGTTCTTGGTCATTTTTAAGAAGTTCTGTATTCAGTTTGATGTTTCTCACTTTTCTGCCTGCTTTCTTTGCTTTATTCTAACTTTTCCACAGAGTGGATCATGGTCACTATTGTAGTCAGCTCCTGGCATGGTTTTTGTTGTCAGTAATGCATTGCGGAATCGTTTGTTGATTAATATGTAGTCAATCTGGTTAAAAGTCTTTTTGTCTGGGCTGCACCACGTTGCCAGTCTTCGAGGAGGTTGTTTAAACCAGGTGTTTCCTACAACCATGCTGTGTATTCTTGCCCATTCAATTAATTTATAACCTCTGTCATTCCTCTCCCCCAGTCCATAGTCACCAACGATGTCTGAAGTTCTTCCTTTACCAACTTTGGCATTAAAATCTCCCATGACTATGGTAACTTCGCGTGACTTTGTGTGTTTTAGGGCTGTCTCTACGTCATTATAAAATATATGTACATCTTCTTCAGAACTTTCAGATGTTGGAGCGTACACTTGTACAATATTTATGTTCATTGGTCGTCCTTTCAGTTGGGCTAGCAGGACTCGGTCCGAGATGTTCCTATATCCTACAATTGTCCTTGTTGTTTGTTCGTCAAATATTATTCCTACTCCTCGTTCATGTTTCTCACTTCCTGAATATATTTATCAGAGTTTATCTTCCCTGCACCTGTCCATCTAACTTCACTCATTCCTAATATGTTGATCTTCATCCTTTCCATTTCCATCTTTACATTTTCTAAATTTCCAGCCTGGAATAAAGTTCTAACACTCCATGTTGCTATTTTGAACTTGTTAGTTTTGCCACCAGTAGCTTGATGACGATCTGGCCTCACCTGTGGCTCGTGAGCTGCCCTACCGGACGAGGCTGTTCCAAAGGAACATCCATTAACGTCGTTCATGACAAATAATTTATTATCGATGCCTCCATTATCTGTATTCACTCTTTCCGTGTATTTTATTCTGTCACTCTCTAGAGTAGTTCCTGCAATATCTTTGTTTTATCTCATTACAGTTTTATATTGTATATGTAGTGTTACATCTGTGAAATTGTTATATATTTCTTTTGCTCTTGTTTAATACATTTTTTTTTCAAAAGTTCTGTTCATGTATAAACTGATACAAAGCTGCTGTTGCTTCTGTTTCGTTTGTGTTCTTCAGTTTATTTATCCAGGATATACAGTGCAGGTGGTCTTTAGCGATCATGATTTTTTAAATTTCTAATAAAACTGCCTTTCTTTGTCTTTGTTTTTTTTTCTATTGGTCGCCCTCTTCTTCTATTTCCCTGTGGTTTCCCAGTGAATATCCATAATTGTGTTACTAATTTGACTGTCGTGTTATTGCGGTCGTCTGAGTGGCGAATTGGTTATTGCATTAGACTCTCGGGTGTCTGAGTGGCGAATTGGTTATTGCATTAGACTCTCGGGTGTCTGAGTGGCGAATTGGTTATTGCATTAGACTTTCGGGTGTCTGAGTGGCGAATTGGTTATTGCATTAGACTTTCGGGTGTCTGAGTGGCGAATTGGTTATTGCATTAGACTCTCGGGTGTCTGAGTGGCGAATTGGTTATTGCATTAGACTTTCGGGTGTCTGAGTGGCGAATTGGTTATTGCACTAGACTCTCGGGTGTCTGAGTGGCGAATTGGTTAGTGCACTAGACTCTCGGGTGTCTGAGAGAAGAATTGGTTAGTGCACTAGACTCTCATGGCGAAGGTCCGGGGTTCAAATCCGGCCGGAGGCGCCAGAATCATCCAACTGTAGAAATGGGTACCCGACGTCTTCTAGACTTGGAGATTGATTGATTGGCTAATTTATTGGTTGATTGATCTTTATTTCAAAAGGATTAAGAATTGGACACACAGGCCCTCTGACATTCTGCCCTTTATCATACAACTTCCATTCTGTTCCAGACATTCTAAGGAGAAGGAAAGGCAGCCAGGCGTGATGCTGACCCTATCACCCTCTAGTGTTCTGACAGGTCAAGGAAAATATGACCACTAACACCATATCCCTACATGACTTTAAGGCATGACAGTATTACCTACCTAGTGTGTTGCTGCATGTCTTTATGTTGGTGATAATAATTCATTGGTACTACTACTGTGTTATGTTTTTGCTTTGTTTCGTTGCTTTTTTTTCCCTTGAGGCCAATAACGCTTTCAAATGTTTATTTGTCTTGTGCCACGGACAGAGAAGGGACAAATGGAACTTTCAAATGTTTTTTCTTCTAACTGGTAATTTTAACAGAAAATCTGCATTCCGTGGAAATTTTTAAACTCAAATACAAGATTATATTAAAAGTACAGTAAGGTTAAGCCGACCAATTGAAATCTACTTTTATTTTCATTACCGCAAATATTTTATTGCTATATTTATAACGTTGCTGAAAATGGTGCAGATATTTCAATATTCTTATCTTCCACGTCAGTTTATTTTTAGTTTAGTCCTATCTGCATTGTTCTCAGACATTTTTTCTTCCCCTTTTCAGCATCTGTGGTTTCAGACTTTAATATCTAGATTCTTTCACATGAAACCTTTTTTTTTTTTTAAGATTCTAACAAGACCTATGTTTTTTAACATAACTTTCTAAATTTTTTGTCATTTTATCTAACCAGGATGCAAATTAAAAAAAACAGCTACTTAAATGGAAGTTCAGTGGCGGCCACTCATTCTTCTCATCATCATGTGTCCGGTTTCGTTCTCTTCATCTCTTCGCACACCGGAAATAACTTCTGATTTCATAAGCGGAAATGACGTCATATCATCTGATGTGTCAGAGGTACCGTCTATACGTGTGCGGGCACAGTCTGGTGTCTTCCTTCCTGTCATTTCTGCAACAAGAAGGAACAGACGGTCTAATGGGCAGTCAAATAACACATCAGAATCTAATAAAACAACTTCTACAGCGCCATCTGCAACCGTATCACCGTCTACGCAAGGAGAGATACCCATGTGGCTCATCGCTGTGTTGGCTTTTGCGGGTAGTTTCTGTCTCTTTGTAGGTGTTATCGGTGTTATTGTGTGTATCATCAGGTACAAACACCAAGAAACAAAGACTGATACGGCTGACAGACACACAGAACAGAAGACTTCTACCCTCGCTCTACAAAACGGAATTGAAACAGAGGTTCAACAGTCAGCGCAATCATATGGAGCAGATGTTCAACAGTCAGCGCAATCATATGGAGCAGAGGTTCAACAGTCAGTGCAATCACCTCTGGATCATTTCGCTTTCTTGAAAAAAACAGAGACAGGCGCATGTTCAAAAAAGAAACCTGGTCAACAAACTAAAACTAATGACGGTCTAACTGATAGAAACAGGGAACCACCATCCATAAAATCAGTACTACCAAGCCAAGTTGTCAACAATTTGACTAAACAACACCCACATAAAACTGCTATAAAACTTGTGAATCCAAACGAAGCACACAGGACTTTCAGTAAAAAATTCAGAGAAAGAACCGCCATAAAACCTGCCAAATCTAAATATGTGATTTCTGCTAGGGAAATCAACGGACAACAAGATCAAACTATCTTTCAGTCTAATACACCTGACACGAGTTTTTCTGACAAAAAACAGGAGACAGTAGTTCACAAATCTCCTCTGCCAGGACGAGTAATTGGTATTAATGGCCTCGTACATCGTTCACATGACAAATCTGGCCTTGACGAAGCGACCACAACTTCTCCGCCGTCTTCAAATGACCGGTCATTTTCCAGGGGTGGAACCCAGAGCTTAGAAGACTTGCGTATCAGCATTGTCCTCGCCGTTCATTCTTCAGCTCTTAAACAAGAGTTACCCAGACCCTTCTTTCAGGGTGATGTTCCCAACAACAGTGACATCCTTTTCCGGGAAAAAGAGAGAAATCGCGATGATAATGAAAGGAGTAACCAGAGCGCGGTGTACGTACAACTGTACGACGTAACCAGTTCTGAAGACACTTCACCTGTTCCCAATGGCGTGCCAGCCATCACGGCAGATAACTGCTCTGGCAAAATCAATAACGGGCCAGTTTCCCAGCAAGTAAACAATACTTATATTAACCTATATTGCAACAGCCTAAACGAATTCCGGATTATGCTAACATTTGTGATGTGGAATCTGACGCCCTGAAATATTACTCCAGTACAGAAAGCTCACAGGATAACAACAGTTTCTTTCCTCATTATATCGATGGTAAAGATGGTGAAATTACTGCTACGTCACAATGCACGAGACAAAGTCAGGATTATTCCTTTGTACACGAGTTTCTAAATCTTGAAAACAGGGCGGGACGCGCGCTGACGCCAGTCAAAGACTTACTTCAACACCAAAGTTACGATCCAAACTATTACAACACCCCACTTCTTGTGAGTGAACCAGATTACGTAAATCAATCAGATCTTACAACCACGTGATATTTACCTGTGGGAGTGACGTTAAGAGCATCTCCTGTATCTCCTTCTCTGTTTGTCACTTATCCCACCGTGCTCATCCGCCTGTGTGCTATCCCTGTAACCCTCGAGGTAAATCTCGTGTAGGATGAAGGTACTTTAAGAGCATCTAATAAGGACTAATAAGATCTAATAGTCTCAGAAGAAGGAACGAAGTTTGTCAACTGTCTGTTGAGAGAGAGAGAGAGAGAGAGAGAGAGAGAGAGAAGTTACTGAATGGGCTGTCAGTGTGGCTAGGAAGAAAGTCACCGGCGGATCTCATAATCAAGTCTAAAGACAGGGAATTGTGGAGAGAAATGATCGCCTACGCCACACGGCACGGCACTTGATTGATTAGAGACAATATGGAACTGCCTCAGAACCAACTCGAACTGTTTGAGAGCAGACTAGAATTGTTTGAGAGCTACCACAGTGATTAGGAACCGATTAGAACTGCGTGAGAACCGCTGTTACAAACATCTTGGTAGGCTACTTCAAGTATAATCATTTGTGTTATTGCGAAACGATACACTTCACTGCATATCTGGCTTTCAGTTATACCTGGATTTAGCCACTGAAAAGAGAATGACGTAAAGCCAACAGGAAGAATGGGCTGGATGATTTCATGTGATAAAGCGATATGAACCGTGTGTTTACATCAGTCCTCTTCTTTCAAGCAGGATAAAAACATCTGAAAGTTTTCACTCAGCGATTGTAAGAATGAAGAAAGTTTGTGTAGTAAATCGGGAGGCTGACCATGGTTGTCAAGACAGAAAGAAAGAAAGAAAGAAGAAAGAAAGAAAAAGAAAGAAATTTCAGTTTGTGTAGTAAATCAGGAGGCTGACCATGGTTGTCAAGAAAGAAAAAAGAAAGAAAGAAAGAAAAAAGAAAGAATGAAAAAAGAAAGAAAGAATGAAAGAATGAAAAAGAAAGAAAGAAAGAAAGAAAAGGTCTAAATGTAAATATAAATAAGTCTCCCACTTTACACTTTTAACATGATGCATTAAAATGTAAATGTATTTCACATACATCAGTGAATTCTGTCTTTGGTTGGATTAACGTTCTATTCCACATATGAGTACACGTGGCTGTCTGCAGCAGGTACCCACATTTGAAACTTCGCTGAACATGCCCTTAAGGAAACCAGCC
The DNA here is from genome assembly GCA_009760885.1 of Achatina immaculata. NCBI lineage: Eukaryota > Metazoa > Mollusca > Gastropoda > Stylommatophora > Achatinidae > Lissachatina > Lissachatina immaculata. Next base: position 34,219,797 of record CM019694.1, on the reverse strand, counting down.
TGTTGTGGATGTCAGCGAGTTATAGAACATTTTCTATACTTTGTACAATGCGGGCCACGAAACAAGTGATAGTGTTGACATTTGCTGGATATCAACGTTTCCAAAGCGCTGTAAACGTAATCTGTAGTGGGCTGGTTTTTCGTGGCCCACACTGGGATTTTTAAGTCTCTAGTTGTAACCACGAAAATCTTATCCATTTCTTATCTATTCCCCCCCACCCCCACCCCTCCACCCTTCTTTCCCCATCATTAAAGTATTTATACTATATTTTGATTTGTCTGCTTTATTATTTTATATCTGATACATAATTAACCTTTGCTTCATTTAGATGATGTTTCTTCCTGTTTTTTTTTCAAATGATTGCAGATATCTACGATGGCTGCTGTTTAGGAGCTACTGATGTTTGTTGTTTAGGAGACATTGATGGTTGTTGTTTAGGAGCCATTGATGGTTGTTGTTTAGGAGCCGTTGATGGTTATTGTTTAGAGCCACTGCTAGTTGTTGCTTTGGAGCCACTGATGGTTATTGTTTAGAGTCACTGATAGTTGTTGTTTAGGAACCATTGATGGTTGTTGTTGTTTCGGAGCTGTTGATGGTTGTTGTTTAGGAGCCACTAATGGTTGTTGTTTAGGAGCCATTGATGGTTGTTGTTTAGGAGCCATTGATGGTTGTTTTTTTAGGAGTAGCTGATGGGTGTGTTTTGGGGCAATTTACGGCTGCTATTTAGGAGCCATTGATAACTGTTGTTGTTTAGGAGCCATTGATAACTGTTGTTGTTTAGGAGCTATTGATAACTGTTGTTTAGGAGCCATTGATAACTGTTGTTGTTTAGGAGCTATTGATAACTGTTGTTGTTTAGGAGCTATTGATAACTGTTGTTGTTTAGGAGCCATTGATAACTGTTGTTGTTTAGGAGCCATTGATAACTGTTGTTGTTTAGGAGCTATTGATAACTGTTGTTGTTTAGGAGCCATTGATAACTGTTGTTGTTTAGGAGCCATTGATAACTGTTGTTGTTTAGGAGCTATTGATAACTGTTGTTGTTTAGGAGCCATTGATAACTGTTGTTGTTTAGGAGCTATTGAATCACTGTTTTACAATACATTAAAGTAAATTTTAATTAATTAAAGGAAATGAAGACTCAGCCCGATGATGAGGTCAGCAACCCAGAGTTTGTGTTCCATAGCTGACTAAGATACTGTCCCACCTCTCCTTTAGCAAAGTCGATAACAGGCTCTGTCTGTGTAACATGGAAAACATCGCTATATTCTCCATGGTGGTGGAGTCTGATAAAGAAGTAACACATCTTTCCCTTGCTCTTTAGCTCAACTCAGAAACTGAATAAAAAATAGCCGTAACGCTCTCCTCATCCGACACAATGCTGAGTTTCAACATCTTCACCACTTCGGTTGTTAAAAAAAAAAAAAAACAAACAAATATCTGGTCCAAACTTCAGAGACCTGGAACAAGTAGTTAATTAGCAGCGTTTTTATAACAAATTAAAGAAATGATTGACAACTGCAAGGACATCTGTCAGTATATGCAGTTCTGTCAAATCAATATATTACTTCTTTATTCATTTACTGCAGACAACTGTAACATTTTGTGATTCTTCAAAAATAACAAAGTGATCACTATGGTCATGTGGTTAAAAATAAACAGCCAAAAAGAACATCTATTGATATCATGCAACAATAAACAGCAAAATAAAGGCAATTTTTTGTACAGTGTATCAATAGTTGTTATTATCATACTCTGGTCATTGCCAGCCTGGCTTTGGTCGTCACTGATTTCCACAGCCATCTATTCTTTGCTCTTTCTGTAAGATGTGTGCTGGACCGAGCTCCATGCCAATTTTTAGTCCGTCAAGTATCTTGTTTCTTTGTCTTCCTCTGTCCGTTTTCCCCATCCAGTTTTCCTGCTGTCACCAGGTGTTCCAGTCTGCCTGATCTGTAAGTCTGAGTTGTCGTGTTCAGAATTTTGCCAAAAGTTCTCTCTTTCGTCCAGCCTCAGTTGGAACTTCTTCATTTGTTTCCCTTGGCTGCCCATGTTATTCTCATCACTCTTCTTAGGAACCCCATCTCCTTTTCTTGCCAAGAAACAATTTTAGAGTAAATATGGGCTATGTTGCATATGTATATGAGTGTTTATGTGTAGTTACTCCGGCTTGTCACCGTAAGTCTATATGTGTGTTTGTGTGCGCGCGCAACAGAAAAACGAGATGAAAATGAATATTACGCCGATAATGACAAAAATGTAATTTTTTAAAACCGGAACTGAAAGACATGAAAAGAATTTGTCATAACATACGGGGAACTAAATTTATTACCCGTGACCTGGGTTTTCTTTGCATGGCAGTCAGAGATCGGCCACATGCTTTCCGATTGGATGAACGCGACTGCAGCGATACTAGTCAGGCCTGATTTTTTTACTGCAAGACTGCCATACACTCCAGCACCCGGACACAGGTGGGTCTATGTTTATTTTTCTTGTGTTACTGTTTGTATACATACAGTTCTTTCCAGCAAACTTTAAATTATATATCAGCTACAACAGATTTAATGATATAACTAATGTAGTAGCAATAACAGTCTCTGAGAAATCATGTTGTTATGTAACAACATTGTGGGGGAGTTTAGCTAACTTCTGGGTGTATGTAATACTTTATATTAAACTAATATATCATCATCATCAGGTGCCGTGCCGACTGGCGTTGGCTATTATGCTTCTCCAGTGTAACTAATATAGCCTGTGTTATTTATGGACAAGTATGACACGTTACACGCACAGATCTTACCAGGTGTGTCATACGAGCTACTGTGACATGTTCTAAATGCTACATACAGTTAGTCTGACATATAGTAAACGTCATATATGTGGTACTGTAAAATCATCATCATCAGGTGCCGTGCCGACTCATTCATTCCTTTGCATGTCCCTTGCGGAACTTTGCCTCCCAAACAGCACTCCTGTAGGCCTCTCGGTTGTGAGCAAGATGGCCTGCTGCTGCTGCATCCATTTCCAGATCATCAACGATGTCTTGCAGCCATCTTCGTTTCGGTCTTCCTCTTTTTCTTTTTCCCATTATGTATCCTTCCAATACGGTCTTCTCTAAATTATCATGACGTTTAATGTGGCCAAAATATTTAAGTTTTCTCTCTTTAATCCTCTTTACTAGCCAGCCTTCTTCAATATTAAGCTCTTGTAGTATAGATATATTTGTTCTTTTTTGTGTCCACGATATTTGGAGAACTCTTCTATAGCATTTACATTCAAAGGCATTTATGTGCTTCTCAGCTGTTTTGTTAAGTGTCCAGGTCTCACAGGCATATGTTGCGATGGGAAAGATGCATGCCCTTAAAAATCTTATTTTTGTGGTTCTGTCTGCTCCTCTCCACAGATTCTTTATTTGTTTTACTTTCTGAAGAGCAATAGATGTCCTCCTTTTAATTTCCCGCATTGTATCTCCATTATTAGTTAGTAGTGATCCAAGATATTCAAAACTCTCCACTTCTTCCAGTTTTTCCTCACTGATACATATTTCAGTTGCCTTGTTTGTTTTGTCAGTTGTCATCACTTTAGTTTTCTTTGCATTAAGATAGAGGTTCTGCTCTTCGCTGTTCTTGCGGACTGACATAATTAGTTTTTCCATTCCTTCTTGTGTTGTGGACAGCAATACTGTGTCATCAGCATATCTAATCTCTGGTATTTCATAACCTCCAACTGTTATGGCATCGTAATATTCTTTGTCTACATCTTCTCTAACATTCCTCATTATATTTTCAGTATACAAGTTAAATAAGTAGGGTGACAATATGCACCCCTGACGGACCCCTTGTTTTATGTCAAACCAAGTTGTTGTTTCACCATTTATTCTTACTGCTGCTTGTTGGTCTAAATACAGCAGTGATGTTAATTGTATCAAATGTGTTGGAAATCCCATTTTTTCCATTATTTCCCAAAGTTTCTGGTGTTGTACACAATCAAATGCCTTTGAGTAGTCTATAAAGGATAAATATAGATTCACATTAAACTCCCTGCATTTCTCTATTATTAATCTTAGATTGAATATATGATCTCTTGATCCTCTTCCTTGCCTGAAGCCAGCTTGGACCATATTGACTTCTTCTTCTATTTTCTTTCGAAGTCTACCCATTATGATTTTTAACAGAATTTTACTGGCATGACTAATCAGGGCAACAGTTCTGTAGTTGGTGCATAATTTCAGGTTACCCTTTTTTGGCAGTGGTATGAATACAGTTCTTTTCCATTCTTTTGGCCAAATACCTGAATGCCATATCTTTTTACATAGTGCATGATAGATTGTTGCACACTCCTTTCCTCCTGCTTTAATAAATTCAGCGGTTATCTCATCACATCCTGGTGATTTACCATTTTTCAGACTGGCGTTGGCTATTATGCTTCTCCAGAGTACACGATCCTTCATGCAGGCCATTAGCTCAGTTAGTGATCTCCTCTTACACCATCCCGTCAGACTGTCCAGTATAATTTCTCTTGGTCTTCTTCTTGATCTTCTTCCTTCTCGTACTGTAAAAACCAAACAAATATTTTGAAATGTAGTGCATGCCACATAACCAAGTAGACGTTGAACAAATGACAAACAATTACTTTGAAATATAATAACTGTAACAAGTAACTAGTTAGAAATGCTGTAATTGGCACATCGAACAAGTGAGGCATGTAGTAAATATTACTTATAACTAACTAGATATGTAATAAATGTCACATACCGCTAGTTTGACATGCAGTATATATCACATCCAAATAGTGATATACATAATAAATGCCCATACAGAAAGTTTGACATGTAGTAAATATAACTAACTACATATATATACTCTAGGAAAAAAATAAGTGTGCAATGCTTTTAAAAGCACAATGAACGTGCTCAGGTGATTATTGAAATAACATTTGGCACACATTATGTTTGATTATCCAATAACAGATAAAATGATAACTTTCAGACCAGTGACATGTTACAAAAGTGAAAAAAAACTCACCTAATATGGCTCACCACCCCAAGAAAAGAAAATCAGAGTTTCAATATCGTGTGTGTCCTCCTCGGGCAGTTATCACTGCTTGACACCGCCTTCTCATCGAACCAGTGACACGTTGTATCAATTGTTGAGGCAAGTTATTCCATTCTTCTTGCAACGCTTGGACTAATTCTTGGCAGTTTCCATTAACGAAGACTAGGTTTGTTCGGCCACCATAGGAAATTCCTCCCAAAAACCATTACACTGCCTCTTCTCCTCCTATCCACCTCTAGCACAAAGTTATTTGCGAAGCGTTCTCCCCTTCGCCTGTACACTAAAGCATACCCATCATGGCCTTGCAGACAGAATCTGGACTCATCAGTGAATAGGATCCGTCTCCATTGATGGTTAAGCGGGTTTGTCTGTAGCGAACTGTCAGTACTGGTCTAACTGCAGGCCTATGAGGTAAGAGTCTGTTCCTCACTGTCCTGCCCGATACACGTCTTAAACTTGGAATGTTGTTGGAAGTCCATGTTGCCTGGAGAAACCTGTTACGAAGGTGCATGAGGTGGATGTAGCGGTCTTGTGCAAGGGTGGTAACTCGTGGTCTACTGCTTCTATGGCGGTCAGCAACGGAACCATTTTGGTTAAAACGACTTTGAAGGCGTGATATTGTGTTTCTGTGAACGTTAAAATATTGAGATACTGCTGCTACTGTTGATCCAGCAATTAACATCCCAACAGCTATTTCTCCCTGATGTTCGTTCAATCTTGGCATGATGAAAAAAGATGTTTATGTTGGAATTCCACTACTTCTTTCTTCAACGATTAAGAGAAGAGATCTCTGAGAACAGAATTACACACTTACCCTCATTTTATCCGTGGTCAGTAACCAATCATGGATCACTGCACGTGATTTCACTGGAGCTGTGGTTATTTCCCCATAAATAGTGCCATCAACTTCATGCAGCACGGGGAAGTGGACAACACTCAGACAAAACTTCGTGCAGCACGGGGAAGTGGACAACACTCAAACAAAACTTCTTGCAGCACGGGGAGGTGGACAACACTCAGACAAAACTTCTTGCAGCACGGGGAATTGGACAACACTCAAACAAAACTTCGTGCAGCACGGGGGAAGTGGACAACACTCAGACAAAACTTCGTGCAGCACGGGGGAAGTGGACAACACTCAGACAAAACTTCGTGCAGCACGGGGAAGTGGACAACTCTCAGACAAAACTTCTTGCAGCACGGGGAAGTGGACAACACTCAGACAAAACTTCGTGCAGCACGGGGAAGTGGACAACACTCAGACAAAACTTCGTGCAGCACGGGGAAGTGGACAACACTCAGACAAAACTTCGTGCAGCACGGGGAAGTGGACAACTCTCAGACAAAACTTCTTGCAGCACGGGGGAAGTGGACAACTCTCAGACAAAACTTCGTGCCAGATATGATTTCATTTCACTCATGACAACGTGACTAATGCGCTTGACATGTACACTTACTTTTTTCCGTGAGTAGATATATATCTATATAATAAAAATCACACACAGCTAATTTTACATGTAACCAAACAGATATAAAATAAATATCACATACTGCAACTTTGACAGATAATATATTACACATAATTAGCTAGATATGTAATAAATCCCACATACAGCTACTTTGCATGTAGTAAATAGTACATATAACTAGTTAAATATGTAATAAATGCCAGTCAGTCATTTGCATGTACCGTGCGGAACTTTTCCTCCCTAACAGCTCTCTTGTAGGCCTCTCGGTTGTCAGCAAGATGCCCCTGCTGCTGATGCGTCCATTTGCAGATTATCAACAATGTCTTGCAGCCATCTTCGCCTTGGTCTTCCTCTCTTTCTTTTTCCTATTATGTGCCCTTCCAAGACTGCCACAAACCGCATTTTTGACATGTATTACGTTACACATAAATATCTATACACATAATAAAAGTCACATGTCGCTAGTTTGACATTTAATACTGTCACATGTAGCTAGCTAGGTATACAAGAAGTGTCACATCTCCAGTGCTATTCCTCATGGCGTACTTGCAGAACTGTGCCACCCTCTTCCAAGCTCGAAAATGAGGGAGGGCACAGAGTACTTCTCACTCGTGTGTTCGAGTCTCACGTCTCTTAATCTGAAACTTCAGTCCAGCTACTCCTTGTCCGGCACCCTCTGTTTCAAACATCTTCTTGGATCGACTGTATAAAACATAATTTTGTAGTTAGATTCACAGAATGGAACACGAGATAAGAATATATGACATTTACAATTATTACTACACTCATATCAGTAAATGACATTTGCTGTTTTCCCAACACAGACATTGATGTGTTCCATATACAGTTATGACTGTTTACCATGCATGACCATTGCTGTCATCTCTACACAAACATTGCTGTCATCTCTACACAAACATTGCTGTCATCTCTACACAAACATTGCTGTCATCTTTACACAAACATTGCATTTCTTGCACAACGTGTGAAACTAGCAGGGAATAAATATTGCCTGTGACGCTGTCATTTTCTGGACAAAACATCACTTGCAAACAAAGAATGACGAAGTGGAAAATGAACGCCTGGTAAATCCTGAGTCAAGTGTTTCCTTCCTTCATGGCCGTGTCATGCACAGCTTTCATGACAGCCCTTCTTCACCTTGAAGTGGCATTTTTACTATCCACAAAAACACTTTAAAATTCTTCTGAAAACTGCCTCACATCAAGTAATCCACACTTTCTTAATCTGGATGTGTATCTGAACTGGGAAGTTTGTATTTATGTTACAGAAATGTGTTAAGAGTTACAAGAAGGTTTATGGAGCAAACTTGACTCGGTAACGAAACAACAGTCTGATATTTCTGTTGTCCTGTCTTGTCTTGTCTTCTTTATTACCTTGCGGTGTTGAGGGGACAAATAGGCGTCTTAACAGGACTCGGAAATTTGCTTCAAATACTGCGATATTTAATGATTCTGTAATTTCCTCTCTCTATCTCCGGCGTGGGCGGCCTCTTCCTCTGTTACCTACAAATCTTAGTGTGAATGTTTTCTGTGATGTACTGTCTGGTGGTATCCATGTAACATGGCCAAACTATTTGACTTGCTGTTTCTGGATATAGTGTAATACTGGTGTTACTCCAACCTTTACCCTGATGGTGTCATTTCTTACTTGGTCTCTTCCTGTCACACTGAGTATTCTCCTTAAACATCTCATTGATGCTTGTCCTTTTGTTCTTGGCTGTTATGATTTACAATCAATTTTTCTCAGCCTTTGTCCGTTCACAGACACCTGTTCATTTCATTCATTTATTTGCATGTCCCTTGCGGAACTTTGCCTCCCTAACAGCACTCCTGTAGGCCTCTCGGTTGTGAGCAAGATGGCCTGTTGCTGTTGCATCCATTTGCAGATCATCAACGATGTCTTGCAGCCATCTTCGTTTTGGTCTTACTCTTTTTCTTTTTCCCATTATGTATCCTTCCAATATGGTCTTCTCTAAATTATCATGACGTTTAATTACAGACACCTGTAATCCACACAATTCCCTCTACTTCAAGGCTGTTCAGGTAGTGATCAAAGAACTATAAGCGGGGGAGGGGGGTGTGGGGGAGGGGAGCAGGTTTTTGTGGGGCCTACAAGGTTAAAATGAAAAGATAGTAAATTAATATTGTTAATTTAGAAATGATAAGTTTTTGTTTCGTACTGTGAAATCATCGTAGATCAAATTCATATCTACTTCATAATTCAGCTTTTCTCATTCTTTATGTAACTGGATAAAAGCTGGTTCACTTAGACCCGATGCGTCACTTGACTAGTGGAGTTGTGGCCCTTAGGCCCCATGAAGTAGAGCTGCTTGGTATAAATACTAATAATGATAATAATTTGACACTTTGTCACATTTTCTTGTCTGATGTTGAACATGCTTCGCGAAGCCCATTTATGATTTAATCCTCCATTTTGTAGGGAAAGATTATCGTTGCGTATAGACAGTATATGTTTTGCTTGATGAAGGCACATATGACGGCGGATCACATTGTTGTGCAGTTGCGCAAAGCCCTGTCTGTTATATCCGTGTTTATACTGAATTTATTCTATTTCTTTATATTTTTTAACAGCATTCGATTGTAACCCTAGTTTATAATGTTGTGGAATTTTAGATTTTGTGTAAATATTCTTCAGATGAAGCTGCCTCGCAGAGACCAGAGCTAAGATTTCTGTGGATTTTACTTTGTAGATTTGTGACATCTGACCAACTTAATTTATGTTACTTCTTTCTACCCACAGTAGGAACGTATATGTATATATATATATATATATATATATATATACAGAAATTTGGAATGTGGGTTGCGATATCCATACGCTGCATTGTTGGCCCTATATTCTATTAAGAGATGGTCAATAGTGAACGTTATTGTTCAATACCTCACAATGCCCTCAGCCTGCTTGATGGAGACCAAATCACTTACTCATGGTTTCAGTAAGATGGCGCTGTGCACACAGCTTAAAATTCCATGAAACTTCCGAACAAGATTTTCGAAGATCATGTCATCTTTTAAAAAAAAAAAAAAACCTATGCCTCCCTCGCTCAGCGGGTCTAAATCCGCCAGACTTTTATCTGTGAGGTGTAGCTAAGTCTGAAGTGTATCGAAATTGCCTACGCACGCTGAATGAATTAAAAACTGCAATAACTGCGTACATACGAAACATTTCACAAGCATATCTAAGAAATGTGGTTGCAAATAAAATTAAACGCGTTCAACCTTGCGTAGACGTACAAGGACATCACTTCCAAAATTTGTTATAGGGTACTTATCTAATTAGCTTATAATACGTAACATTTTTTATCAGCAAGCTTGATCAGTGACTCCATATCTACCATATGGCGGGTAGATGTGCCTAGATATCGCAGTACTAAGATATGACTACGATACCGGAATCGATACTAGGATACCGCACACTGAATTTGCGAATTCCTTGTACATACTTCTTTCTGAAGGCATCTGTTGTTTCGCTGATCACCAAATTGGTGAGAATAACGAAAAAGGCGACCGATATGTTATACTAATGTCCAACTCCTGGTTGTACCTCAAAAGTTTTCCCACAAATACGGCAGGTAAAATTGTTACAGAAAGTATTGATTATTGTTACAGGATGATTACTTCAGATGCCTTTAGTATCGTAACCAGTCCTTATTCCTGTAACAGATCGCAACTTACAACACACACACACATACATACGCACGCAAAGTTCACCAGAGAAACGTTGTTTCTGCTTGTTGCAACTTTTTTTAATTGTTATGCCTACAGCTTACTGATCATACTAACGTGATTCCCAGAGGTCTGACAAATATTTCAAAGGTTCCACTAGGAATGAAAAATGTTGAGAAACGCTGATAATCCCCGCGAATAATAACATCTTACGAGCATGATTCTCATCTTTGGCGAGATGACTAGACTTGGGGGCAGATACAAATTTTCTGAGTTTTCAGCACAGATAACGGCGACAGAAAACTCAGATGAAGCTCAAGCAGGATTTCACCAAACATATCCCGGAAGCGTGAGTTTAAGAAGACATTTAGGCCACTTATCGTACTGTACACTATCTAATTGTTGCAATTATTTTATCATTGCCTTTTTCGTTATATTTATTTACTGCTTGTAAGCGGAACATGTGTCACCATTTAGGCCAGTCAGGCAGATGTATAGGGTCACATCTCAATGTGGCGTGTCTCGCCCTTTGAGGGGCGCAGATTTTGTTAGCCTTGTCTCGGCGCAACACCTGTCTTCTACACACCCTTGTGGGGGGGGGGGGTGGAGATTTTAGTTCAGTTTCCTTTCTTTAGCAAAAACCAAACAAAAAACAAAACAAAAATTTCTGTGGATTTTACTTTGTAGATTTGTGACATCTGACCAACTTAATTTATGTTACTTCTTTCTACCCACAGTAGGAACGTTATATATGTATATATATATATATATATATATATATATATATACACAGAAATTTGGAATGTGGGTTGCGATATCCATACGCTGCATTGTTGGCCCTATATTCTATTAAGAGATGGTCAATAGTGAACGTTATTGTTCAATACCTCACAATGCCCTCAGCCTGCTTGATGGAGACCAAATCACTTACTCATGGTTTCAGTAAGATGGCGCTGTGCACACAGCTTAAAATTCCATGAAACTTCCGAACAAGATTTTCGAAGATCATGTCATCTTTAAAAAAAAAAAAACCTATGCCTCCCTCGCTCAGCGGGTCTAAATCCGCCAGACTTTTATCTGTGAGGTGCAGCTAAGTCTGAAGTGTATCGAAATTGCCTACGCACGCTGAATGAATTAAAAACTGCAATAACTGCGTACATACGAAACATTTCACAAGCATATCTAAGAAATGTGATTGCAAATAAAATTAAACGCGTTCAACCTTGCGTAGACGCACAAGGACATCACTTCCAAAATTTGTTATAGGGTACTTATCTAATTAGCTTATAATACGTAACATTTTTTATCAGCAAGCTTGATCAGTGACTCCATATCTACCATATGGCGGGTAGATGTGCCTAGATATCGCAGTACTAAGATATGACTACGATACCGGAATCGATACTAGGATACCGCACACTGAATTTGCGAATTCCTTGTACATACTTCTTTCTGAAGGCATCTGTTGTTTCGCTGATCACCAAATTGGTGAGAATAACGAAAAAGGCGACCGATATGTTATACTAATGTCCAACTCCTGGTTGTACCTCAAAGTTTTCCCACAAATACGGCAGGTAAAATTGTTACAGAAAGTATTGATTATTGTTACAGGATGATTACTTCAGATGCCTTTAGTATAGTAACCAGTCCTTATTCCTGTAACAGATCGCAACTTACAACACACACACACATACATACGCACGCAAAGTTCACCAGAGAAACGTTGTTTCTGCTTGTTGCAACTTTTTTTTATTGTTATGCCTACAGCTTACTGATCATACTAACGTGATTCCCAGAGGTCTGACAAATATTTCAAAGGTTCCACTAGGAATGAAAAATGTTGAGAAACGCTGATAATCCCCGCGAATAATAACATCTTACGAGCATGATTCTCATCTTTGGCGAGATGACTAGACTTGGGGGCAGATACAAATTTTCTGAGTTTTCAGCACAGATAACGGCGACAGAAAACTCAGATGAAGCTCAAGCAGGATTTCACCAAACACATCCCGGAAGCGTGAGAGGAAATGTGTTTAAGAAGACATTTAGGCCACTTATCGTACTGTACACTATCTAACTGTTGCAATTATTTTATCATTGCCTTTTTCGTTATATTTTTTTACTGCTTGTAAGCGGAACATGTGTCACCATTTAGACCAGTCAGGCAGATGTATAGGGTCACATCTCAATGTGGCGTGTCTCGCCCTTTGAGGGGCGCAGATTTTGTTAGCCTTGTCTCGGGCGCAACACCTGTCTTTTACACACCCTGTGGGGGTGGGGGGGGGGGTAGGGATTTTTAGTTCAGTTTCCTTTCTTTAGCAAAAACCAAACAAAAAACAAAACAAAACAAAAAAGTTACTTATTTTATGTTTATATTTGTCATGTCCACATTGTGACCCATCGTTCTTGCTAGATATGAAACCTACATGTTATTTCTACACATCGGAAATAGGATTACAGGTTATTGTATGCATATGTTATTATTACACGCATGGATCATTACATATTTCTGGCCGGATTTTCTGTTTGCCTAACAAAAGTTAGCAACTCACATCTCAGTTTTTAAAACATCCACTAATATTTTTTTTTAATCTAAGACATGGTCAATAGTGAACGTTATTGTTCAATACCTCACAATGCCCTCAGCCTGCTTGATGGAGACCAAATCACTTACTCATGGTTTCAGTAAGATGGCGCTGTGCACACAGCTTAAAATTCCATGAAACTTCCGAACAAGATTTTCGAAGATCATGTCATCTTTAAAAAAAAAAAAACCTATGCCTCCCTCGCTCAGCGGGTCTAAATCCGCCAGACTTTTATCTGTGAGGTGCAGCTAAGTCTGAAGTGTATCGAAATTGCCTACGCACGCTGAATGAATTAAAAACTGCAATAACTGCGTACATACGAAACATTTCACAAGCATATCTAAGAAATGTGATTGCAAATAAAATTAAACGCGTTCAACCTTGCGTAGACGCACAAGGACATCACTTCCAAAATTTGTTATAGGGTACTTATCTAATTAGCTTATAATACGTAACATTTTTTATCAGCAAGCTTGATCAGTGACTCCATATCTACCATATGGCGGGTAGATGTGCCTAGATATCGCAGTACTAAGATATGACTACGATACCGGAATCGATACTAGGATACCGCACACTGAATTTGCGAATTCCTTGTACATACTTCTTTCTGAAGGCATCTGTTGTTTCGCTGATCACCAAATTGGTGAGAATAACGAAAAAGGCGACCGATATGTTATACTAATGTCCAACTCCTGGTTGTACCTCAAAAGTTTTCCCACAAATACGGCAGGTAAAATTGTTACAGAAAGTATTGATTATTGTTACAGGATGATTACTTCAGATGCCTTTAGTATCGTAACCAGTCCTTATTCCTGTAACAGATCGCAACTTACAACACACACACACATACATACGCACGCAAAGTTCACCAGAGAAACGTTGTTTCTGCTTGTTGCAACTTTTTTTAATTGTTATGCCTACAGCTTACTGATCATACTAACGTGATTCCCAGAGGTCTGACAAATATTTCAAAGGTTCCACTAGGAATGAAAAATGTTGAGAAACGCTGATAATCCCCGCGAATAATAACATCTTACGAGCATGATTCTCATCTTTGGCGAGATGACTAGACTTGGGGGCAGATACAAATTTTCTGAGTTTTCAGCACAGATAACGGCGACAGAAAACTCAGATGAAGCTCAAGCAGGATTTCACCAAACATATCCCGGAAGCGTGAGTTTAAGAAGACATTTAGGCCACTTATCGTACTGTACACTATCTAATTGTTGCAATTATTTTATCATTGCCTTTTTCGTTATATTTATTTACTGCTTGTAAGCGGAACATGTGTCACCATTTAGGCCAGTCAGGCAGATGTATAGGGTCACATCTCAATGTGGCGTGTCTCGCCCTTTGAGGGGCGCAGATTTTGTTAGCCTTGTCTCGGCGCAACACCTGTCTTTTACACACCCTGTGGGGGGTGGGGGGGGGGGTGGAGATTTTAGTTCAGTTTCCTTTCTTTAGCAAAAACCAAACAAAAAACAAAACAAAACAAAAAAGTTACTTATTTTATGTTTATATTTGTCATGTCCACATTGTGACCCATCGTTCTTGCTAGATATGAAACCTACATGTTATTTCTACACATCGGAAATAGGATTACAGGTTATTGTATGCATATGTTATTATTACACGCATGGATCATATGTTATTATTACACGCATGGATCATATGTTATTATTACACGCATGGATCATATGTTATTATTACACGCATGGATCATATGTTATTATTACACGCATGGATCATATGTTATTATTACACGCATGGATCATATGTTATTATTACACGCATGGATCATATGTTATTATTACACGCATGGATCATATGTTATTATTACACGCATGGATCATTACATACTTCTGGTCGGATTTTCTGTTTGCCTGACAAAAGTTAGCAACTCACATCTCAGTTTTTAAAACATCCACTAATATTTTTTTTTTAATCTAAGACATGTATGAATACAGTTGAGTGCCTTTTTCAAGGATTACATACAAAAACAACACAACAGATAAAAACACTAAATATAGATGAAAAATTAAACACTGGGCTTTTTTATCCTCCTTGTAAGAAACGCAAGATATATGTACAAACAAATAAAGGAGCTAACGAACAAAAGACTGGTTGCCTGAAGTCAAAGGAATAATGGACAGAGATGAAATAATGGCACGATGGTGCGAATACATTAGAGAACTCTATGAGGACAATAGAAGCGAAATAGATATACGAAATAATAATGAAGGGCCTCCCATATTAAAAGCAGGAGTGGAAAAAGCCATCAAACACATGAAAAACAACAAAGCACGAGGACTAGATAAAATTACCAAGTAAGAATTGGAAGCATTAGGAGAGCTTGGTATAGAAATAATTACCAGATTGCTGAATGACATTATAACAGTAACTATGTCCCATCAGACCTTTTGCTATCAATTTTCATTGTCCTAGCAAAGAAACAAGGTGCAGTTGAATGTGAATACCATCGAACCATTAGTCTTATGAGCCATGTTACCAAAATCCTACTTCGTATTGTTATGAGAAGAGTCATGACCAAAATAAAACCAGAAATCGCTGAAGAACAGTGCGGCTTCGTCGAAGGAAAAGGTACAAGTATATATATATATAATAAAAATACATTATTAAATAAGTACATATATAATCAGAATATTGATGGAGAGATCAATAGAAGTAAAGATGGACCTATACTTATGCTTCATAGACTACTGTAAGCATTTGATAAAGTGAGACACACAAAAATTATAAGAATGCTAGAAGACATCAACATAGATGGGAAAGATCTGAGACTTATCAAAAACATATACTGGCAGCAATGAGCAGCAGTGAGGGTCGAGAACCAAATAGGAGCATTCCAAGACATAAAATTGGGAGTGAGACAAGGATGTGTTCTATCAAATGACCTCTTCTCCTTGTACAGCGAAAACATAATGAGGCATATAGAGAACATGCCAGGAATATCAATTGGCGGGTACAACCTTAACACCTTAAGATATGCAGACGAAACAGTCCTGATTGCTAAAAGTGAAGTGGAGCAAAAGGCTCTTCTGGACGTCATGGTTCATGAAAGTAAAAATAAAGATCTCAGCCTGAACAAAAAGAAGACTGAAGTGATGGTCATCTCAAAGAAAAGAATACCACCAAAATGTAGCATTACCATCCATGGCACAGATCTGAAGCAAGTTGATATATTCAAGTTCTTAGGAACAAGTATAACAGCTGATGGGAAATGTCACAACGAAATAACAAGCAGACGTGCTCAGGCCAAGTCAGCATTCCAGAAAATGAGAAACATCTTGTGCAACAGATCCATATCAATGGAAATAAGATTCCGAGTACTTAAATGTTACATCGAGCCAATTTTGTTTTATGGATGTGAAGCAAGTTCCATGAATAAGAGAGTACAGCGAGAAATGAAGGCCATGGAAATGTGGTTCATAAGAAGGATGTTGAAGGTACCATGGACAGCTAAGAAAATCAACGAAGAAGTCTTAAGAGAGGCTGGAGTTAAAAGGCAAATTGCAGCAAAGATCTTAGGCAGACAATCGAGATTTGCAAGACATTTTCTGAGAAGAGTAAAATTGGATCGCACTGTGGCAAGTGGAAAAATTTAGGGAAGAAGAGCCAGAGAAAGCCAGAGAGAGAAGTTACTGGATGTGCTATACATGTGTGGCTAGGAAGAAAGTCACCGGCGGATCTTATAATCAAGTCTAAAGACAAGAAATTGTGAAGAGAAACGATCGCCTACTCCACGCGGCATGGCACTTAAATTGAATTGAATTGTAAGAAAGAGGAGCATACAATGCACCCAGATAGATGTAGGTAAAAACACAAAGTGGAAGCAAGTGATTGATTGGCTGAGAAAAGAAAGTAAACGAAGGATGATGTAGGGTGCCATATGGTAAAAAACATGGCGTTATGTCCCAGATAGCCTCAGCTTGGTCCCATACCTGTAGCATAAACAAAAGCCACTCAGTTGGCGCATATAATAAAAGTGAGAAAATAATATAGGGGATGGATGAATGAAAGAAGGTTCAAAGCGAACAGAGAACACTGAGATGACAAGATTGGTCGCCAAGGATGCCTGGACAAAGAAGCTATCAGCTCCTTCTAACGGCTAGAGAAGAAGGATAGAAAGGCATGTAAAATTAACCTTAGATCGACTGCGGCGTGACTGAGAAAAAGCAGCGAAGTGAGTGGGGCTAGGACAGAAAAGTTGGGCATGAACGGCAGAAAAAAGAAAGAGGAAGCAACAAGGTGGAAATGTAAAATAGTTTAATGAAAGCTGAATTTATTGTTAATTTCAGCTTCGTAGAGACGGCCAACCTAATGAATAAACCGCTCTTCCAGAACTTTCCGAGATCGTTCATCCGAAGAACAAGAGCAGATTACAGTAACAGAAATGTCCCGTTTTCCTTGGTGGTCCCCTTCACAAAAATGCTCGGCGACTGGTGTCAGTGCCAGCTTGATGACGTCCAGCAGAGGAGTACATGTAACTGGACTAGAATAGGGGCAGACTTACGGACGGAATTAAAGAATTTGACTTGGCCTATTCCGGGGTTAGACTTGACAAATTAAATTCATCTGACCAATAAGTAACTTTTAAGGTTTGGTTTAGATGACCACCGGACGACTGGAACGAACGAACGAACGAACATACATTATTTTCAAAGGGTTAAGAATTGGGCACTCAGGCCCGTCTAACATTCTGCCCTTCATCATACAGCTTTCAACTCAGTCACGGTCATTCAGCATTTGTTAATGGAAGGGAGAGACAGGTGGTAAATAGGTCTCTGAAGTTTGGTCAGACAGAAGAGCAGGCAACAAAGTGACCATGAAGGAAAGAAAAAGCAGGAAGAAAAAAAAGAAAGGGAGAGAAGAACAGAAAGATATAAGATCAGGCAGACAGGCCGAGAAAGATCAGATCCTCGAGAACAGGAGAAATAAGAGGAAAGAATCCAGACGATGTTGGTACATGAGTGTAGAGATCCACGTGAGCTCTTGTATGCTTGAAGGAACTAAGAACTAATCCAAGATGAGTGGAATCATGCTGAGTTTGAAGTATCTTTCGTGGTGCTTGTGTAGGAAACTGTGATTCCCTACGGAAAAGGTTAATAACAACAAACATTAAAGAGCACATAGTCTCAATATTATAATAACAAACGTTAAAGAGCACATAGTCTCAATATTATAATAACAAACATTAAAGAGCACATAGTCTCAATATTATAATAACAAACACTAAAGAGCACATAGTCTCAATATTATAATAACAAACATTAAAGAGCACATAGTCTCAATATTATAATAACAAACACTAAAGAGCACATAGTCTCAATATTGTAATGGAGAAATAGTACAGGGTCTGGAACAGTTATCAAGTGACACCAAGTGATTTAAATGTCGACCAAGGATGATATAGATATAGGAGGCACATTAAAAAAAGGGAAGATGATGATAGATATGAAATGTTGGATACTGTAACACGACAAGTCTCATAGCTAAAATGTTGGATACTGTAACACGACAAGTCTCATAGCTAAAATGTTTGATACTGTAACACGACAAGTCTCATAGCTAAAATGTTTGATACTGTAACACGACAAGTCTCATAGCTAAAATGTTGGATACTGTAACACGACAAGTCTCATAGCTAAAATGTTGGATACTGTAACACGACAAGTCTCATAGCTAAAATGTTGGATACTGTGGCACGATAAGTCTCATGGCTAAAGGCTGGATAGTGTGACATGTTTAG
Source organism: Achatina immaculata (assembly GCA_009760885.1). Lineage (NCBI taxonomy): Eukaryota > Metazoa > Mollusca > Gastropoda > Stylommatophora > Achatinidae > Lissachatina > Lissachatina immaculata. The sequence goes on along the minus strand of CM019694.1, from coordinate 34,201,212 downwards.
TCTCATAGCTAAAAGGTTGGATACTGTAACACGACAAGTCTCATAACTGTGACAGAGTGGATACTGTAACACGACAAGTCTCATAACTGTGACAGAGTGGATACTGTAACACGACAAGTCTCATAACTGTGACAGAGTGGATACTGTAACACGACAAGTCTCATAACTGTGACAGAGTCTCACAGCTTAAAGTTTGGACACTGTGACACGAGTATCATTGCTAAAAGGCTGAATATTGTGACACAAGTATCATTGCTAAAAGGCTGAATATTGTGACACGAGTATCATGGCTAATAAAAACGACACTATCACGAGACTATAGACTGTCAAAGCATGTCGAGTTTTTCCTATGTGCTTCACCTCTGCCGACACACCTCATCTCACACAGACCAGGTAAACTATACAGTTATAACCATTCGTCACCGTGTGTCCCACGCGTGTATGCGGTCTGGAAACTCCCGTGTGTTTGAAGAGAAAGTGTAAATATTATCCTTATCATTTATTATTTGACCTGTTTTCCCTGGACAAACTAGATGGTATATTCGTGGTCTACAGGTAAATATTGAAAGAAATGCTAAAACAGAACAGCAATACTTGATAGTTACAATAAGTCGCAGTCGTTAAAGATTACGAGTGTTGCAGTAATATTACTAAAGCCTTTCTTTATAATGTTTAATGTGTAAACCAAACAAAACTGGCAAACCAACAGTTTACACACTGGTAGAAATCATAACCAGGAAGTTTATATATATATATATATATATATATTATATATATATATATATATTATATATACGAGGCACACTAAAAAAGGGAAAATGATGATAGATATGACATAAACGATATAAAACGATAAACATTGATGCTGTATTAAGTGACTACCAAGAGAAGTGTTAACGTCATACATGACTACAAAAAGAAGTCTTATCTTTGACATTTACCAAGGTTAAAAGTATTCAGTATTATCTTACAACAGCACGTCTTAAAATGATGCATTGGATGTAATGTCACTTAATAGTTTCGATTCTGTAACACGACAAGTCTCATAGCTAAAATGTTGGATACTGTAACACGACAAGTCTCATAGCTAAAATGTTGGATACTGTAACACGACAAGTCTCATAGCTAAAATGTTGGATACTGTAACACGACAAGTCTCATAGCTAAAATGTTGGATACTGTAACACGACAAGTCTCATAGCTAAAATGTTGGATACTGTGGCACGACAAGTCTCATGGCTAAAGGCTGGATAGTGTGACATGTTTAGTCTCATAGCTAAAAGGTTGGATACTGTAACACGACAAGTCTCATAACTGTGACAGAGTCTCACAGCTTAAAGTTCGGATATTATGACACAAGTATCATTGCTAAAAGGCTGAATATTGTGACACAAGTATCATTGCTAAAAGGCTGAATATTATGACACAAGTATCATGGCTAATAAAAGCGACACTATCACGAGACTATGGACTGTCAAAGCATGTCGAGTTTTTCCTATGTGCTTCACCTCTGCCGACACATCTCATCTTACACAGACCAGGTAAACTACACAATTATAACCATTCGTCACTGTGTGTCCCACGCGTGTATGCGGTCTGGAAACTCTCATGTGTTTAAAGAGAAAATGTGAAAATTATCCGCATCATTTATTATTTGACCTGTTTTTCCTGGACAAACTAGATGGTATATTCGTGGTCTACAGGTAAATATTGAAAGAAATGCTAAAACACAACAGCAATACTTGATAGTTACAATAAGTCGCAGTCGTTAAAGATTACGAGTGTTGCAGTAATATTACTAAAGCCTTTCTTTATAATGTTTAATGTGTAAACCAAACAAAACTGGCAAACCAACAGTTTACACACTGGTAGAAATCATAACCAGGAAGTTTATATATATATATATATATATATATATATATATATATATATATTCATTTATTCATTTGCATGTCCCTTGTGGAACTTTGCCTCCCAAACAGCTCTCCTGTAGGCCTCTCGGTTGTGAGCAAGATGCCCTGCTGCTGATGTATCCATCAACAGATCATCAACGATGTCTTGCAGCCATCTTCGCCTTGGTCTTCCTCTCTTTCTTTTTCCCAATATGTACCCTTCCAAGACGGTCTTCTGTAGATTATCATGACGTTTAATGTGTCCAAAGTATTTAAGTTGTCTCTCTTTAATCCTTTTACTACCCAGCCTTCTTCAATATTAAGTTCTTCTAGTATGGATATATTTGTTCTTTTTTGTGTCCATCATATTTGAAAAACTCTTCTGTAGCATTTACATTCAAAGGCATATATATATATATATATATATATATATATATAATATATATATATATATATATATATGCATATATATGCATATATATATATTATATATATATTTATATATTTATATATGTTCTATGTGTACTACTCTATGGAAGTGAATGCTGGAAAATCACCAAAACTATAGAAAACAAGTTGAATTCTTTCCAGACTAAATGTTTACGAAGAATTAGAGCAATATTTTGGCCAAACACCATAAGAAATAACATCTTGTTGGCAGAAATGCAGATGAAGCCACCGACAGCAATTATTGAGGAAAGACGCTGGCGATGGTTAGGATATGTGCTCCGAATGACTGACAACTCACTACCAAAAACAGCACTAAGATGGACACCACAGGTGAACAGAAGTAAGGGTAGACCAAAAGAGACATGGAGAAGAACAACAGAAAGGATGTTGAGCAATAGAGGGCTCACCTGGGCAAGAGCAGAAAAAAAAGGCAAAGGACAGGCATTTGTGGAAAACCCTTGCGGAAGCCCCATGTGCCCTGGGCACTTCATTCATTCATTCATTTGCATGTCCCTTGCGGAACTTTGCCTCCCAAACAGCACTCCTGTAGGCCTCTTGGTTGTGAGCAAGATGGCCTGCCGTTGCTGCATCCATTTGCAGATCGTCAACGATGTCTTCCAGCTATCTTCGTTTTGGTCTTCCTCTCTTTCTTTTTCCCATTATGTATCCTTCCAATAATGTCTTCTCTAAATTATCATGATGTTAAATGTGTCCATAATATTTAAATTTTCTCTCTTTAATCCTCTTTACTAGCCAGCCTTCTTCAATATTAAGCTCCTGGGCACTTAAAGTTCACACACACACACACGCACGCACGCACGCACGCACGCGCACACACACACACACACATACATACATACATACATACATACATACATACATACATACATACATACATACATACATACATACATACAAGAAGTTAGTGGATAATAGTTCATACTTTCTGAAATTGTCTCTTTGTCTCTCACACTCTATCTGTCTGTCCGTCTGTTTGTGTGCTTGTGGCTGTGTGTATGTCACTGACGGAACTGGATCTGAAAGATGAGACAGTTCCAGAATTAGTTACTCTGTGTACTTTCACACTCCTCACAACTTATCACCAGGCCCAAATACGCTTAGAACACTGAAAACAAGTTCAGTGTTATGAAAAGCTTGGTATACTAAACATAAGATAGTACAGAATCAACTGTTCGTGATGGATATGTTTCTCTTTTTTAACCCGTTCGCTGAAACATCGACACCGTTATCTCACAAACATCTGACAGGTAGTCTCTGTTTTTGTTTTTCTTTCAGCATCGTTATATACATCTTCTTATAACAGTATGATGATATGAACATTGATAATTTGTCACGTCAATGAACTGTTACTTCAGCTGGTCATAATAGGGGCTTATGGCGGGGTTTCTGGGGGAGAAAACTTCGTGGATGCTAGAGGATGAACGTATGAAGTATATGAGGTCGTTATCGGTTTACATGAGAGCTGAGAAGGTGATTATGGACTATATATTTGAGATCTTGGAGTTTGGCTTATGCTTGGGCATGTTCTTTAAAACACAAGTCGCAACCTGAGTAGCAGGTCAAAGTTAACATGAAATGTTCCTTTCTTTGGATGTTGTTGTATGTTGGGCTATCACTGCTTACAACATGAGTCATCACTCACATGTTCTTCCTCAGTTTGCAAAGTGTATTAAAAAAATATTAGTATTATCATTTAGTCAATATTTAATTAACACTAGCTGAGGACCCGACGTTGTCCGGGTATTTATTTATCCAAATCATGAAAGTTCTATTCATTTCCACAACCTTCCAAACGGTTCTACAACGTTCTATTCCTTTCCACAGCCTTCTTGAAGGTTCTACAGAGGTCAATTCAGTTCTACGATCTTCTAGAAGGTTCTACAATGTTCTATTCATTTCCACAACCTTCTAGATGGTCCTACATAGCCTAGATGGGTTGATTGTAAACAACATTTTTAGTTGACCTCCAAGAGCAAGAATAAATAAATTCTTCGGTGAACCCACCATTGAGCAAGCAACATAAAGTTGTCCGTGGGAGAAACATCGCGATATCAAATCTCTCTCTCTCTCTGTCCCTATCTCTCTCCCTCTCTATCTCTCTCCCTCTCTCTCATTCTCTCTCCCTCTCTCTTTCCCTTGAGCAAGTAACATAAAGTTGTCCGTAGGAGAAACGTGGCGATCTCGAATCTATCTCTCTCCCTCTCTCTCTGTTCCTCTCTCTCCCTCTCTATCTCTCTCTTCCTCTCTTTCCCCTCTCTCTCCCTCTCTCCATCTCTCTCTCCCTTTAGCAAGCAACATAAAGTTGTCCGTGGGAGAAATATGGCGATCTCAAATCTATCTCTCTCCCTCTCTGTCCCTATCTCTCTCCTTCTCTCTCTCTACCTCTCTCTCCCTTTCTCTCCACCTCTCTCCTCTCTCTCCTTCTCCCTTTCTCCCCTCTCTCTCGCTCTCCCACTCTCTGCCACTCTCTCTCCCACTCTTTCTCCCTCTCTCTCTCCCTAATTTGAAAAGCTAATTTGAAAAAAATAAGAAAACGGCACACTGTCACAGAGCAATGCAATCTACTATAGAATACAATAAAAAGCTAATATAAACATAAGGAGAAAATAAAGTTAAAATTAATTTTTACAAATATAATTTTTTTAAAAAAGAGACCATCAACTAAAAGAGCGACATGACACTGTCACATTCCCTGACAGATGATAAACTGGAAGACTTGCCGAATTAGCTTTCCTTGTATACGACCATCTAAGACTCGGGTGGGTGCTGGAAGTTTCTCGAACATCATGAGTCCAAGACCGCTGTCATATCCACAACCTTCTAGAAGTTCCCACCCCCACCCCTAGGCCCCTACCCCCATGTGGTTGGTAGCTGATCAACCACTGTATGGGCGCTCTCTGTTATGAAATAAACACTCTGACCATTTTATGAATGGACGCTGAGGTGAACAACAGTAGGGTGTCTTTCGTGAATCAGAAATCTGCTCCGTATATCATGTTTCTGGTTATCAATGCCAACGGTTCGGCATCTCTGCAGATATAACGTCATCGATTTGTGTGCGCTGACCTTTGTCCGTCACGGCCGACAATCCACAGCAGGCATAAATATCACGGAAGTTACTTCCCGTCGTTCAGTATATTGTTTGCATCGTTCGGTTTCGATCCCACCCCAACCACCCAGGCCCCCGTAGGGGTCATAGGGATGATCTAACGCACACGGTGCAGTTTCCAGATTGTAAGTCATATATGTGCCAAGTTCGGTTGAAATTGATTCAGGCGTTCCAGCGTGATGTTCTGACATACATACATAATACATACATACATACATACATACATACATACATACATTATCACACACACACACACACGTTCATTTGTATACATATATAGATTGAGTCTCCTTAATGAAAAGACCACTCTCAATGCATCTTGAACAGATTATCTCGAAACTATTCTTGTTACCTCTAGATGAGTAATTCTAAATTCATCGGTGTCGGAATTTTTCAGCCACCGCCCTACAATTCACGCATGACCTTTCTGTTACACAGACCAAAGTGTCGTAGCACTTATTTCTTAACCAAATCACTAACTTGGTCACTCCGCCCAGTGTCTGAGGTGCGCTTGCTTACGCCTGCAGTGCCTTGATCCCTCCGCGTATTTGTAATGTTTCTCCTTATCGATTTGCGTAGACTTTATATCTGTCAGAACATGTCTACTTAAGTACGGATTTATGTATGTTGATTTTAAGTTTGTCGAGAGCGGCCTATATAAAAATAAACTTGCGACGTCCGTGTAGAAACAAAATTCCGAGGACTTAAATGTTACATAGAGCTAGTTTTGTTTTATGGATGTGAAGCATGGTCCATGAATAAGAGAAAGTACAGCGAGAAATGGGGGCCATGGAAATGTGGTTCATAAGAAGGATGTTGAAGATATCATGGACAGATAAGAAAACCAACGAAGAAGTCTTAAGAGAGGCTGCAGTTAAAAGGCAAATTACAGCAAAGATCTTAGGCCGACAAGAGAGATTTGTACGACACTTTCTGAGAAGAGTAAAACTGGAACACATTGTGGCAACTGGAAAAATTGAGGGAAGAAGAGACAGAGGAAGACAGAGAGAGAAGTTACTGGATGGGCTGTCAGTGTGGCTAGGAGGAAAGTCTTCGGCGTACTCATAATCAAGCCTAAAGACAGGGAATTGTGAAGAGAATTGATCGCCTACGCCACGCGGCACGGGACTTGATTAAATAATGTCCGTATATTTGTATTTGTCCTTGTTCTCCCCTTGAAAGCAAAATATCGAGTGTAACCAGCGTATCAAATTATAATCTGTCTTAAGAAATAAAAGAGGATTAAACAAAGAAAACTTAAATATTTTGGACACATTAAACGTCATGATAATCTAGAGAAGACCATCTTGGAAGGGTACATAATGGGAAAAAGAAAGAGAGGAAGACCAAGGCGAAGATGGCTGCAAGACATCGTTGATGATCTGCAAATGGATGCATCAGCAGCAGGCCATCTTGCTCACAACCGAGAGACCTACAGGAGTGCTGTTAGGGAGGCAAAGTTCCGCAAGAGACATGTAAATGAATGATGATGATGATTACGAAATATATGACTGCGTACCTCCAGTTTTTTAACTGTGATTTTACACCTTGTTTATTTTTTTTAAAATTTTCTCAAGTACTTTATGTTAATACTAGATATGTAAAACAACAAATTAATAGCCAGTACCAAAAAAGTTAGGTTTTACAGTACAATCTGTAATGAGATAGTGACTCTACTGATGTCAGAAATGTGCCCATGTATACCAGTGAGGCAGGAAACATTGTCTTGTAAAATGACCAGCATGTCTTGTCACATAAAATGGTTACATATCCTGGTTACATATCCTGTGAGCGTGAGGTTCTGAGGTTATAATTCAGGGAGAATTCCGGTTAAATCAGAACACACAGAGCCAAAATCAGATGTGGTTTATTGATGCAGTTCTTCAAAGTAAACAAACGCTACGTGACACATTACGTTTACGTGAGTGGATGTTGCTTTTTATTATATTTGTTCAGATGCTTTTGTTAATATTTTATCTTTTTATGGTTTATGTGAAAACTGGTTTGTGCTTACTAAAGCATGATGACTAAACTAGTTTATGCTCTGATTATGAAGGTAGACAGATGTATGTTTCAGTTTTACAGATCTAGAGGGAGGAGAGAGAATCGGCAGAAACAAGAATGGTAGAAAGCAAGACGAGCACGTATAAATAAAGAACTTAGAACAGCCCAATATTTTGGCCAAAGCCTTTTTTCAGGGATCACATACAAGAACAACACAACAAACAAAAGCAGTAAAATAGAGGAAAAGTTAAACACTTGTCTTAGGATTTATAGGAGGATACTAAAAGCTAAGTTATTAATTTTTAAAATCTATTTTCATGTTTTTATGAAATAGTTGACAGATTGGCTGGCTCTTCCGTTATCGCAAATGGACAACCACTGGATCGAGCGGGTATTATCAATGCGCTTAGAGAGATAAGCAGAGTGGAGACTTCGAGAGAAGCTAATCTACATCGCTGCTTAGACTGAAAGATCTGGGAGTACAGATTGGCACGGCCAGGAATGAAAGGCATGTGAGACGGGTGAAAAGTCTTGTAAACCAACACAGAGAGGACACTATCAGCAGCTGATGGATATATGGGGAGGCGGGGATTGGGGGAGGGGGGGGAATCTGAGCGCCTTTGGACATGTCCAGAATGCAATGATGATGATCCAAACCATAAACCATATTTTACAGACAAAAAGAGGAAGCTAATAGTCTCATGTTTTTGTGGAAAACCCTTGCGGAAGTCCCATTTGCCTCTCAGAGAGAGAGAGAGAGAGAGAGAGGGAGGGAGGGAGAATAGTCACATTATTGCCATTTTACAGGTTATGTGTACAGTTATTCACCATATTAACAGGAAACACTTTTATTTTCAGACTAACTGTGCTGTCAGGACAGTACCTGAGCGACTGTGTCCCACAAAAATGACCTCCCTAACCTGGAGTACACGCTTTGTCTTGTTCTATGTAGCAGCGGCAGGTGTGCTCTTGCACAAGAATGTCGTGGTGGGTCAGAACGATAATTTCCAAGTGAATCTTTCAGTCACGCAGGCCAGGGCTCATCCTGCATACATAATGTTTCCTGGCAGACGGTTTACAAAGTATGTCTTTTCTTAGCTGTATAGTTAGCCAGAAACATCATCATCTACATTCCAGATAAAACCATAGATGCTGCCATTTTTGCCTCAGTATATCAATTAGCGCACAGAGGATGATGATTTAAATTCTGTACTGATTTACAGGCTTTCATACATACTTGAACATGGCCTTAATACGTGCTTGAACATGACTTTCATATATGCTTGAACATGACTTTCATATATGCTTGAACATGACTTTCATATATGCTTGAACATGACTTTCATATATGCTTGAACATGACTTTCATATATGCTTGAACATGACTTTCATATATGCTTGAACATGACTTTCATATATGCTTGAACATGACTTTCATATATGCTTGAACATGGCTTTCACACATACTTGAACATGACTTTCATATATGCTTGAACATGACTTTCATATATGCTTGAACATGACTTTCATATATGCTTGAACATGACTTTCATATATGCTTGAACATGACTTTCATATATGCTTGAACATGACTTTCATATATGCTTGAACATGGCTTTCACACATACTTGAACATGATCTTTAACATACTTGAACATGGCTTTCACACATACTTGAACATGATCTTTAACATACTTGAACATGGCTTTCATACATACTTGAACATGGCTTTCATGCATATTTGAACATGACCTTTTAACATACTTGAACATGGCTTTCATACATGATTGAACATGGCTTTTATATGTGCTTGAACATGGCTTTCACACACACACTTGAACATGGCTTTCACACATACTTGAACATGGCTTTCACACATACTTGAACATGGCTTTCATACATAATTGAACATGGCTTTCACACATACTTGAACATGGCTTTCATACATGCTTGAACATGGCTTTCATACATAATTGAACATGGCTTTCATACATAATTGAACATGGCTTTCATACATGCTTGAACATGGCTTTCATACATGCTTGAATATGGCTTTCATACATACTTGAACATGGCTTTCATACATGCTTGAACATCACATTTTATGTCATGCTAGGCAGAGATGTTGCTTTACAGTGTGTGTCAAACTGAACTTTTTTTTTCTGTTTATTTATCTGCCTGCTTAGCAACAGCATTCTCATTTTTGGTATTTTTCACTCACACTCACACACACACAACACACACACATTTTATTCACATTAACCTAACAGAAAAATATACACATGAAAGGTGGAAGCTTTCTTCTTGTATACTCTGTACAAGGTGCTGTTCATGTACATTTAATGTTAGCAAAGGTTGAATTGCTACAAAGACTTCACAAGCATTTGGTTTATTGTATAACCTTTCCTGTATTTACTATTTTTCAGATTAGTTGAATGCATGTGCGAGTCTAGGTCAGTATGTGAGATAAAGTTCAGATATAGATCTTTGGATTATTTGTACGATGTCGAGAAAGTCGACAGTGGATCTAGAGGATCTGCTTCTGCAAATTATGAGTGCTTCATTCCAAATTTCATGAATCTGCCAGGACATGTAGATAAGGTCATTACATGTAACCAGACACAAGGTTTCGAGTGTTCTGATTCTTACTGGTTTCTATATTCTGATGACTCGTGTGCTTCTGGTCTTCCTCAACTGGTTTGGAAGGCTGATCAAAAAGCATCGTGGAGTCATAACTCAACACAGAGTGTCATCACCCTTCAAGAGTGTCTGTCCATGAGCAACTCTTCAGGGGCTCAGACCAGGAGCGAGGAGAACACAGGGGGTATTATCGCTGGTGTCATTGTTGCAATTTTAGTTGTAGCTGGTGTCTCACTTGTTCTTTTCATTTTATGGAGAAGACGAGCCCAGAAGAAACAGTCTGCGGGGACTTCTGCAAAGAATGGCGTCAATTCAACAGGGATATCCGAATACGCAGTTGCAAGTTACAATTCCACCATGGGTCAACACATAGGTTACCTTTCATCGCCTGTAGGTACTACAGAGCACACTTATGAGAATCCTAATAATCTTAGCAATGAGCACAGTGGAAGAGAAAGTACAGATCCAAGCCAATATGCAGTTATTGAAGATACAGAAATTTTACACAAACCTCAGACAACAAACAATGGAACAAAAAACTACACCGGCACAAGTAATCGAACGGTCGGTAGCAGTTACCAGAACACAGATACCAGCCAAAGTGATTGTAACACTTCTGGTTATTCGCGATTAAGAGAGGAAGTACATCATTTTAAAAACCCTTACAACCAAGTAACCCCGCAAAAAGATGGTACAAAGATCAGGCAGGACTTACCGCCTATCATAGAAGCTACATTCCTTCAGTCACAGGAAAACAGTAATGGACTTGACTATGGACAGGCAGATCTCGACACTAAGAAAGAAATTGAAATTGTAGCTATTGAAAACAAAGCTGAAACAGGCGACAGGGCAACAAACAGTGACAGTCAATATCCATCGGGTCACAAAGTCTCTACAGAGCCAGAAAATATCTATTTCATGTTGCAGACAGAAGACGAATACCAGCTGGCCAAACAACTCGACGAGGTATGTTCAGAAAACAACAGCAGCAATAACTGTGATGATGATCCCCGGAGAAACCTAGCCATACGTGGAGGATCTGAGCCATCCTCTACCAGCTACAGTGCGATATAGATCTGCTCTAGAGGACGCTTGTTATCTTCAGCTTTCTTCCTACGGCCATCGCTTTAACCACGAACAGTTTAACTGGTCTGGCACTCATTTCAGTCTGTGAGAGCTTGACATATTACCAGTATGTGAGACCCTGACATATGATCAGTCTGTGAGAGCTTGACATATTACCAGTATGTGAGACCCTGACATATGACCAGTCTGGGAGAGCTTGACATATGACCAGTCTGTGAGAGCTTGACATATTACCAGTCTGTGAGAGCTTGACATATTACCAGTCTGTGAGAGTTTGACATATTACCAGCCTGTGAGAGTTTGACATATTACCAGTCTGTGAGAGTTTGACATATTACCAGTCTGTGAGAGCTTGACATATTACCAGTCTGTGAGAGCTTGATATATTACCAGTCTATGAACATTTGAGATATTACCAGTTTGTGAAAGCTTGACATATTACCAGTCTGTGAGAGTTTGACATATTACCAGTCTGTGAGAGTTTGACATATTACCAGTCTGTGAGAGCTTGACATATTACCAGTCTGTGAGAGCTTGATATATTACCAGTCTATGAGAGCTTGACATATTACCAGTCTGTGAGAGCTTGACATATTACCAGTCTGTGAGAGTTTGACATATTACCAGCCTGTGAGAGTTTGACATATTACCAGTCTGTGAGAGTTTGACATATTACCAGTCTGTGAGAGCTTGACATATTACCAGTCTGTGAGAGCTTGATATATTACCAGTCTATGAACATTTGAGATATTACCAGTTTGTGAAAGCTTGACATATTACCAGTCTGTGAGAGTTTGACATATTACCAGTCTGTGAGAGTTTGACATATTACCAGTCTGTGAGAGCTTGACATATTACCAGTCTGTGAGAGCTTGATATATTACCAGTCTATGAACATTTGAGATATTACCAGTTTGTGAAAGCTTGACATATTACCAGTCTGTGAGACCCTGACATATTACCAGTCTGTGAGAGCTTGACATATTAACAGTCTGTGAAAGCTTGACATATTACCAGTCTATGAACATTTGAGATATTACCAGTCTGTGAGAGTTTGACATATTACCAGTATATGAGCATTTGAGATATTACCAGTTTGTGAAAGCTTGACATATTACCAGTCTGTGAGAGTCTGACATATTACCAGTCTGTGAGAGCTTAACATATTATCAGTCTATAAAAGATTGACATACTATCAGTCTGTGAGAGCTTGACATATTGCCAATCTGTATCTCTTATATGCATATTCAATCTCTTCAATCACTATTATCAATCTTTTTTCTGTCACATTTATACATACCCATCACCACTAGTACAACAGACAGCTACCAAAAAATACTGCACATAACCAGTAAATCTAGAAGCCATTAGAATGAACAGGCTGAAGGCTAGAGTGTTACAGGACAGCCGCTTGAATTATGGAACCACTTATAACACAGTACGAAATGATGCAGATCTGCATTAAGTACAGCAGTTCGTATGTCCCGTACGTCTGATCAAGACTGCTGCCAGTGTCTTCTTATGGGCCCTCCGGTGAGATGATTTCTACAAGTACCATGAAGTCACACATCAGTAGTGTCACAGTTCCTTACGATAAGCACCTAACAGGGACCCATGCAAGACATCCCAGAAGACACCTGAACTGTTGACAGAGCGTGTTACCAACACTGCTGATCAGGAAAAACATCAGGTGAGTTCACTGGCAGCTTGGAATGATGAAAAAGTTCATATGATGGATGATGATATGTCGAATGACGCAGATAACAATTTTCAGTGACACAAACAACCATAGCCAGCTGGAACCACAAGAAGATGATGAAAACACAAGAGACATATCTGTTTCTCTCACACTTCAAAGTTGACATGATGACTCGAGCACAGAACACGACACAAAATACGATGGACGACACCTCTGTACCATAAAAAATTAACTCAAAAATCATACTTTACACATCATGCTCAACTCACAAAAATCCTTTGCCTTTCCACAAGTCCAATTGCACGAGGAGAAAATACATGTTCAATAGTCAGGGGAAATCATCCCTGAAGCCCGAGTATATAAACAACCAACCAGGGGCGTTAACTTTGCATGATAGTCGCAGGATAGCATACCCTGATAAACATATTCCGCCACAAGAGCCCGGATGGACAGGGGCCAGGCATCAAGGAAAAAAAAACTGCAGATACAGATTATTGTTTTCTCTGTTGTTATTATTATTATTGTCATTATTATTATTATTATTATTGCTGCAATAGCATGTTGTGTTATCCAAAAGACAGTGACGTATCTGTTGTGTTGATCTATGTAATACAAAGTCATGTAGCAGTGCAGTGGTCAGTCATTCAGTCATTGCATGTCCCTTGCCGAACTTTGCCTCCCTAACAGCTCTCCTGTAGGCCTCTCGGTTGTAAGCAAGATGTCGTGCTGCTGATGCATCCATTCGCAGATTATCAACGATGTATTGCAGCCATCTTCGCCTTGGTCTTCCTCTCTTTCTTTTTCCCATTATGTACCCTTCCAAGACTATCTTCTCTAAATCATCATGACACATTGAGATCATCTGCCTACCATCATAGAAAGTGCAGTGATAGAGACCATAAATGGAAGGAAACCAGGGCAAATATCTAGAGGTGGACGATATATGTCAGAGAAGGCAGGGTACTTATTGCTGGGCAATTCAAAAAAAAAAAAAGGTGGGTCTTTAATAGTAAAAAAGTTGAGAATCCCTGTTACTACAGAAAGTTTTATGGGCGTAACCTGTAAATATTTCGTCTGGGAATGCTTTCAACATTCACCCCAAGCATAACCAGAGTATATGGACAGTGTCCAGAGAAACACAGAAGATTCAATTGCTGAGCCGTCACTGAATAACTCTGTAGTGTGATATAGGTAATGTTTTTGTCTGAATTATGCGTTGTACAGGAAAATGTAAACAAGAATATATTAAAATGTAAATATTTGTGGTGTGGTTTGAATAGCCTTTTATTTACTGTTCTTTGTGAAGGATTTAATGTCTGTCTGTTTAACTACTGTTGTAAATTAATTATTCATAACCTATAAACAAAAATGACATGGTTTAGTTATATGGCCCCCCCCCAAAAAAAAAAAACGTTTAAAGTAGGTGTTCTTATGCCTTTTTTATAACTGCATACCCCAAATAGTTCACCAGTGGTCGCGCAACCATTTTTTTTTTTAGATCGGTAAAATTGCTTCTGTCTTTCACCTTGCGTGAAGTACTCTGCACAATACTGGTTTGTCACTACAACATTCGGTACTTTCTAAGTTTGTTTTTTTTTAATTTACCAAATAAAAACACGTTACAAAAAAAAAAAAATCAGAGGGAATCAAAAATGTTCGAGGTAGCTTTTTTTCCCTTATCTTATTTGCGGTGAGATTTGAAATAAAATGATCACACACTTCAACCAAAGTCAGTATGGACTGATTATCCTCCATGTAAGCTGAGCATCCTCACTCTAAGGTCCGATTCTCCTTCAGCTGATTTCGCTGGTTGCTTTTTGCTAGGTTTTTTATAATATAAACCGGCTAAGGTAACTAATGACCTTAAAAAATTTCGGCTTTTTTTTCGTCTTTTTTCCGTTGGTAATTTTTCAGTATTAGGTTCTCGGTATCGTCGCAAACAAGATACTCCTATAACGGCTCCACTACCTGTTGCTAGTAAATGTCTCAGAGAATATTCATCGAAGTAACTGTCAGTTGACATGTGCTCACTGGATTAATCGGTATATATCTCCTTCACCAGACTGCTCAAATCAACATTACCACAAAGTCCTACTAAGTATCAGTACAATTTTAAATAAATGTCAGTAGCTTGGTTTTGTATTACATTTGGATAGCTACAAACAGAACAACTGAAAGAAAAATTTAATATATCCGTGCATATTTGCCCCTCATATGTGTATGGCATGACCTAGTTGTGAGTGAGTGTATGTGTGATGACTCATGTTGTAACTAATGATAGCTCAACGTATAGAAAACATCCAAACAAATTAATGCGTCACGTTAACTGTGACCGCGACTCATAACAACCTCTACATTCAAGAACATGTCCAAGCTTAAGTCCAGTGAAGAACATGTCCAAGCTAAAGTCCAACTCCAAGATCTCACTTTATTTGTACAAGTGAAGAACTGGGCACAGTCTGACATTCTGCCCTTTGTCTCGCATCATCCAGTCTTTCCAATCATTCGATTTATTTTTTAAAAACCATAAAGAACATGTTAAAAATGTAAAATAGTAAAATAATACAACAATTATTCTCTTATCTAAAAGTTCATAAAATTTAGAATAACTAATACACTGAAGTATGTTAACACCACATTCTCACCAACATTTACAGTGAGAGACAGAGAGAGAGAGAGAGATATTAGACACGATAACAAAGACATGAAATTATCATTTACAGTGATAACATCAACCAGCCACTCAACCATGGAGCTGTGTCGCGAGGTTGACTAGACACCTGGAAATTTTAATGAACTGATTCAGAGGTTGAATTCTAGACCAGTCAGTATAAACAATATAGACGTAGCTCGGAAATGTTGGGGGGTTCGAGTCCAGACCACGCAGTAAAGCGAACAAAGTAATAATGTGAGTCACGTACACTATTTAACTTCGCACAATAATTAGTGTATGAGTATATAACTATAGACGGAGCCACTGCAGTAAAGCTGTGATACCAAAATATATAAACGAAGAAAAAAAGTAGGAACAGCTTTATTACTTAACGAGTGCACAGTTGTGATGTTTCGGCATGAGCCTTAATCATACAAAAACACAGAGGATGAAGAAATAGAGAGTGGATATATATAATATGAATTCACATGAATGCTATGTTTTAAAAAAATGAAATAAAACTAATAGAGCACCTAGCTGTAACTTGTAAGAAGCTGTGGCTTGTCCGACGCTGTGTGTCAGAAATGCGCATGGTGGAGTGTAGAGAGTATTTATATGGAGACTTGGGTTGTGTGATAGGTGGGTCGTAACTGAGGGTAGTGGGTGGATAAAACCGTGGAGAGGAGAGAGAGTAATACACTGGTAATCTACCCGGGAGAATATGAAATATGCGATTATAGCAGAGGTAGAGGGGTTGTAATGTGATGCTGTGAAGAGGTCCTAAGCTATTTGTAACAAATGAGAAGGGAGTGGAACTTAGTGGAGAGGGATTATGATTGTGGAAGAGGAGAGTGTTAGGTGTAGCTGAATGACAAGTTCAAACCATGTGGTTCCAGAGTCCCATATTCCTGAATGTGACGGTTCTCAAGCGTTAGGCAGCTGGGTCAACTGTGTGACACTGTTTGATGGCTGTTACCAGAAAGTCAGATTTGCCTCTGTGGTTGGGGGCATTGAAATGATTCGAGACTGGTTTCGAACATGCTGGGTGATATCTTCCATATGTTTTTGCATGCGGTCCCCTAATTTGAGATAGTTTCACCAATGTAAGTTATTCTGCATCTTTCGCATACAATGACACATATCACATTGCGGGACTCGCATGTGAATCCTTCATGGAGAGTGAGGACAGTTTTGGGAAAGGTGATCATTTTCGTTTCCCAGACTACAGGGCAGGTAACACAGCGAGGGCGGTTACATTTTCTAGTGCCAACATATTCAAGGTTGCGCTTCAAGTGGCTATGAACAAGGATGTCCTTAAGATCTGGTTCCCGTTTGTATGTTAAAAGGGGTGGATCCGAGAAAATGTAGGGATTGTCGAGGTCGAACTGGATTAATTGCAGATGACGATAAAGAATTTTCTTAACCATCTGACTACGTGAATGAAAAGGAAGTACTAATTTAACTCTGTCAGATGGGGTAACAGGTTTTTTTTTTACCTCCTCTGCTTCTTCTTCTTCTTTTCTCCCTAGAACTTTGAACGTGATGATATTGCAGCACAGCATCGTGTTTGCCTGGGAGTGGGTTAAGGTAGCTTTTTTTAAAATCCCGAGTGCAGATAAAAATCAGGGGCTGTGCAATACTTCTTTTGCAGACTCCACCACCATGGGGGCTATGGCGGTCCCTGCCTGTTAGTCAGACTAAGCCCGTTACTAGGGATACTAAGAGAGAACGAACGAACGAACAAACATACTTCATTTTCAAAGGGTTAAGAATTGGGCACTCAGGCCCGTCTGACATTCTGCCCTTCATCATACAGCTTTCACTCAGTCACAGTCATTCAGCATTTGTTAATGAGCATAATAATCATGAAGACACATAAAATGATTATATAAATAAATAATAAACTTATCTCTTGTCCATACACTCCACACTCTGATTTATGCAAGAACATGAAATAAACTTGCATTCTTACATTCATTCAAAACTAGCAAATTTATAGAAGAGCAGTATAAAAAAAAATTACAACACTCAAGCCATACTTTAAACTACTTTATACTATGCTTAGGGAAGCATATAGTCAATATCAAACAGGTTTTGACAAAGTTTGAAGTTATAAGAACAAAAGTTACTTATAAGTTTTACATGAATTGGTAGGGCATTCCACAGGTAGTCTGCTTGGTAAGAGGAGCTTTTTTTAAAGCATGTCAAGCCTTGGTTTTGGGGGAATACAATTGCTTAAGCGTTGACTGTGTTTTGGGTTGGAAGACCACAGGTAGGGTGGAGCATTGTGCGATATAATTTCATGAGTAAACTTGGCCTTGTTGAAAAGAAATCTCTTCTTGAGGGGTAGAATATCAAGATGTTTGTCCTTATTTGTAATACGTGCTGCATGTTTTACTGCTCGCTTTTGAAGTGAGTAAAGTCTTTTCATGTTTGACATGGAACAACCATCCCAGACTGTGGAAGTGGGACAAGGGTCTTGGCTGGCTATGATTCACCAGCCCTGACGGTAGCGTGCCAGCTATGGATCACTACTGCAAGACTTGACGTGGTCGCCCTCTCACAACTGAAATAACTTACCTTTCTAGAAAGTCGTAAAACTTGGAGTCTGCTATCAGTAGACATCGAGCTTGTTTACGGTAAATATAATCAAAATGGCGGACGACGGGTCAGGCAAAGCAGAGAACGACGAAATAAAACCAATAAAAAATGCAACAGCTTTGGTAGGGGATGATAGACAAGGAAGAGTAGAAAGACCCAGAAAGGTAGCTCTTCAGTTTCTTTTTATTCAGTTATTGTGCTATTGATTTAATAACATTACTGATGTTCAGTCGTGTTGCTAACCGAATTGTTCTGGTAGTGTATATGGGCTTGTTCTTTGGGCGTTTTCATGAGTGGCTTCGATCTCTGGCAGGTACATTCCATGACTGATGCATTGATAACATGATCAGCAAATTAAGCAAGGTCAATTCACAGAAATATAAGTCCACACGTTTTGGACCGCACTACCAGTCAGTGGTATAATTTGTTTAGCAACAGCGAATCCACATTTACCTGTAGATTACACATGGTAAGAGTGTCCAAGGAATTTTGCTGGGACAGTTCACGATGGTGATCATCCTACATCATTTTGTGGCGCCATTGACATCATAAATCAGAATGGTTGCCCTTTTTCCCCATATGCTACCAGGTTAACCTAGTAATATTTTTCTTTTCTAAGTAGTTAAAGATGACAGTAGAACATGTTTCACTCCAACTGATTTGTGTACAGCTTCCTCTTGTAGTATTTCTTTAAAAAAACAGCTGATCTGTGCAATAGCTGTTTTAGGATACATCTGTTTATTCAAATATTCACAGATAATTGCCTAATCTAGACACCCTTCTGAAATCTGTTACTTGTCAGGTATACAATAAAAGACAGGTTCTCTTTATCTGGACTGTTGTTTTCTGTTCTCACAAGTCTACAAGACTGAATGAAAAAGCTTCTATATATATTTTTTTTTACAGTTTAATTTTTAAAAATAATTTTGACTAAAATGTACAAATATGATATAAAACTCCTTAACACTTTTGAGTATAACCCAACCACATTTAGTGCAGGTCTGCCACTGCTTTACTAACCCCGCCACATTTAGTGCAGGTCTGCCACTGCTTTACTAACCCCGCCACATTTAGTGCAGGTCTGCCACTGCTTTACTAACCCCGCCACATTTAGTGCAGATCTGCCACTACTTTACTAACCTCACCACATTTAGTGCAGGTCTGCCACTACTTTACTAACCTCACCACATTTAGTGCAGGTCTACCACTACTTTACTAACCTCACCACATTTAGTGCAGGTCTACCACTACTTTACTAACCTCACCACATTTAGTGCAGGTCTGCCACTACTTTACTAACCTCACCACATTTAGTGCAGGTCTGCCACTACTTTACTAACCACACCACATTTAGTGCAGGTCTACCACTACTTTACTAACCTCACCACATTTAGTGCAGGTCTACCACTACTTTACTAACCACACCACATTTAGTGCAGGTCTACCACTACTTTACTAACCTCACCACATTTAGTGCAGGTCTACCACTACTTTACTAACCTCACCACATTTAATGCAGGTCTGCCACTACTTTACTAACCTCACCACATTTAGTGCAGGTCTGTCATCAAACAAAGGCAACCTTAGTGACTGTAACAACTGGAATGGAGTAACCTTAATATCAGTTGTGTCAAAAGTATTTTGCAAGGTCATTTTGAATAGACTTAAAGATATAGTGGATACTGCAATGAGAGAAGAACAAGCAGGATTTCAAAAAGGGAGAAGCTGTCTCGACCAGATCTTTACTCTCAGAATAATACTTGAAGAACATATTGAAAAGCAGAAACCATTAATACTGAACTTCATAGATTTTAAAAAGGCATTTGATAGCATACACAGAGATTCATTATGGAGAATTTTAAGTCTATATGGAATACCATCTAAAATTGTCAACATCATTAAGGACTTATACAATGGATATGTTTGTGCAGTCAAGACAGAAGAAGGGATGAGTGAATGGTTCCAGATTGAAACAGGTGTGAAACAAGGATGTATGCTGTCTCCTTTACTTTTTGGGATTACAGTAGGCTTCATAATGAAAAAATGCTGCACAGGTAACACAGATATCGACTGGGTACATGGGACCCAACTAGAATATCTTGATTTTGCTGATGACATAACTCTTATCAGTAATAATGTGAATTCCATGCAAGAAAAAAAACAGATAACCTGTCCTCACTGGCTAGCAAAATAGGACTTGAAATTAACAAGGACAAAACAAAAATAATGAAAATTCCTCTCAATCAAAATGGAAAAATATGCATAGAAGGGACAGATATTGAAGAAGTCAATCAATTTTCATACCTTGGCAGCTACATAGACCAGGATGGTGACACTAGAAAGGAAGTTAGGATCAGAATTTCAAAAGCAGCATCAATCTTCAAGAATCTTGAGAACATATGGAATTCAAAAGTTATAAGCACAAAAACCAAGTTATGACTGTTCAATTCAAATGTAATATCCACCCTCATTATGCACGCGAAAGCTGGAAAACAACTAAAGAAATAGAAAAGAAGTTAGATTCTTTTGAAAACAAATGTATAAGGAAAATACTCAGCATCAAGTGGAACGAATTCAAGAACAATGCAGAGATAAGACAGGTGACTGAACAACAACTAGTCTCATGGGTGATCAGGAAAAGGAGATGGACATATGTTGGTCACTTGATGAGAAGAAATGATCAGAGAATCCCAAAACAAGCTATCAAGTGGAACACAACAGGCCAAAGATAAAGAGGCAGACCGTGTGAAACTCTGAAGAGGACATTGTTAAGAGAGGCCAAATTAACAGGCATAAAATTCTTTGATGAAGTTGAAAGACTCGCTGAAGACAGGAAAAATTGGCGAACTACTTTATGAGCCCTATGTGACGTTTAACAGCACGGGAAGGATATAAGATATCTTTTTACATAGTGCATGATAGATTGTTGCACATTCCTTTCCTCCTTCTTTAATAAATTCATCTGTTATCTCATCACATCCTGGTGATTTACCATTTTTCAGATTCTTTGTATATAGATAAGTTTAATGCAGGTGGTTCTTATGTTTTCAAATGGAATATAAGTTTAAGATAAGTGCTTCTCATGTTTTCATATAGAGTATAAGTTTAAGATAAATGCTTCTCATGTTTTCAGATAGAATATAAGTTTAAGATAAGTGCTTCTCATGTTTTCATATAGAGTTTAAGTTTAAGATAAGTGCTTCTCATGTTTTCATATAGAGTATAAGTTTAAGATAAGTGCTTCTCATGTTTTCATACAGAGTATAAGTTTAAGATAAGTGCTTCTCATGTTTTCAGATAGAGTATAAGTTTAAGATAAGTGCTTCTCATGTTTTCAGATAGAGTATAAGTTTAAGATAAGTGCTTCTCATGTTTTCAGATAGAGTATCTTTTGTGGAAGAAATATTAATGGCCAGGACTCTTGGTGCATTTTATTCTCTCTCTCTCCTCATCATACTCTCTTACACATTCATCTGTACCCCCATTCTTCTCCTCTGTATGCTACGCTATAAAAATGTCATATTGTACTATTGGGACAAACATACAAACAAAATGTCATTAGAAGCAAGTACTGTATTTTCATTGAATGGTATAACCAGTAGTGACAGAATGACAGACGGTAAAGTAAGATACAGAAGACTAAATTATCTCAGAATTTATGAGAAGAAGAGGGAAATTAGGCGTGTTACTCTCATCATCATCACCACCATCACAGCATTGTCTTCAAAGAAAAGTAGTCTACATTTCTATGAATGTAAGAACATAAGTGCAGGAGTGAACTAAGTTTTAGATGTTTGGTATCACCCTTGTAGTCTTCTTATACTGTCTGCCTTCCTTACTTTAATCTTTTGTTTATCACATCCTTCCATATACATAAACACTTGAGAGGAAGGTTCACTAGATTGAGAACCTCTTGCTTATGAGCATTGGCTGTCCCATAGCAGAACCATAACTGTATGACAGACCTATAGGAAATAAAGTCAACATCTTTTAGAGTAGGCAACAAATTATTTATGATATGTTTGTTCATCTGGAGTCCATGATTTGAGTCACAGGTATTCACCTGCTGTTTTTTTTTTTTTTCTTTCTCACATGTCTAAAGTGCTTTGTGCACAGTTTTTTTCAGTATCACAAGTTTTACAACCATTGCTTTATGACGGTTGGCATTCTTGCCATTTTTGTACACTCTCTCCATGTTAAATATAGTTTTATAGTGTGTATCTCCAGTGTGTTCTGCCTCAGAAATTTAGGGTTGAGCTTGTTCAGAATATTCCTGTCTGTCTCTTTAATGTAGCTTGCCAGTTCTTGTCAGTTTTAGTCACCCCTATATCTGTCATAGCCACTGTTTTGTTGTTGTTGTTGTTGTTGTTGTTTTGTTTGCTTTTTAGTCTGTCAAGGCTAGCACTTAGGTTTCTTATGGCTACATGGTGGCTCACTCATGTTAAGTGGTACTTATTTTTACAAGTCCTGTCTTGTCTTGTCTTGTCTTCTTGTCTTGTCTTGTCTTGTCTTTATGGTTTGCTCATATTTTCGGGGCTTCTGTCCGATGTCTTAGTGCTTGATAGCTCTTCCAGACGTGTCTCCACAGCTTCACACGGCTGATTTTTTTTATATATGAAAGGAGAATGACAGAATCCAGTGAGACAACTTTTATCAGAGCATACATTGAGTGTGTAGCCTGTGCCTGTTACTCTGTCATCTTACTCAGCTTTCATTTATAGAACTGCAGAAAAAAGACTGACATACAGACATGGGACCTGCCATCTTGTACAGTGCTTGTCAGGGCTGATGATAACTCAGTGTTATCAGAGCGGTGTGATAACTGACCATATATCTTTCAATCCTGTTTTTTTTTTAAAATCAGGTTCAGGGTATAAGTTTTATTATATTAGAGTCATATATTGATGCTTAATAGTCCTGGTACAGCTAGTTGTCCTTTGTCATGAAGTATGGGACATAAGGTCAAGAGTAATTACAACCAAGACTGAACTATTGGATTCTGGCTAAGAGTGAAATGCATTGCTAGAGTTAGCTCTTGTTAAATACAATCTTAGAATCATACCATTTTTTTCTTCATTCTTTTGTCCTTTAACACTTTACATTTAGAAAAGTGGAGTATAAGAAAGAAGGATGAACAACAATCGCAGGTCCTTGAGAACAAGATCCTAAGAAGAATCTTTGTGTCCCATGAGTGGGAAATGGAGGGCTAGAAGGAACACTCAACTGAACAGCTTAATTAAATCACAGTGGGTTTCACAGTGGATTATAAATGTCTTGAAAATGAACAGATTGTGCTGGTTGGGTCATGTAGAAAGAATGGAAGAGAACAGACAAATGAAAATGATGCATGCACAAAAGATGAAGGGAACAAGACCGAGGGGTAGACCAAGAAAGATGAAGAGACAACATAGAAGAGGATATACAGGAGTGTCACCTACCGGAGGGAGGTTAGAAGTAGGGAGGAATGAAGGCAGACTTTATCTGCAGCAGTGATCCTTATTGCCTCAGAAAGTTGAGGAAGAAGAAGACAAACCATTTTTTGTAATACTCCATTAAAATATAACCATGGTTAGAATACATTGGTAGAATCTATTGTCAGAATGTGCTGTTAGAATGTGGTCATGGTTAGCATTAAGTCATATTAGAATATACCTCAGAATTAGATCATGGTTAGATTACACTGTTATAGCTTGGCCATGGTTGCAATCAGTTGTTCAACTGGTCATGGTTAGAATACATTGTTTAACTGGCCATGGCTAGAATACATTGTTTAACTAGTCATGGCTATAATACATTGTTTAACTAGTCATGGCTAGAATGCATTGTTTAACTAGTCATGGTTAGAATACATTGTTTAACTAGTCATGGTTAGAATACATTGTTTAACTAGTCATGGTTAGAATACATTGTTTAACTAGTCATGATTAGAATACATTTTTGAGTGTATTCATAGTTATAGAACACTGTTAGAATCTGGTCATGACTTTGCTGGAATTCAGCTGTTGTTGATGTGCATCATGAAAACCTGGCCACACTGAGAATACTGACAGATGTGAAGTATAAACTGGATACCTGAAACCAAGCATACTAACAAATATGAAATATGGACAAAACATGAAACCAAGAATACTTACAGATGTGAAGAATAGACTGAACACATGAAACCAAGAATACTGACAAATGTAAAGTATGGACTGAATACCTGAAACCAAGCATACTGACAACTGTGAAATATAGACAATACATGAAACCAAGAATACTTACAGATGTGAAGAATAGACTGAACACATGAAACCAAGAATACTGACAAATGTGAAGTATAGACTGAATACCTGAAACCAAGCATACTGACAACTGTGAAATATAGACATTACATGAAACCAAGAATACTTACAGATGTGAAGAATAGACTGAACACATGAAACCAAGAATACTGACAAATGTGAAGTATAGACTGAATACCTGAAACCAAGAATACTGACAAAGTGAAGTATAGACTGAACACATGAAACCAAGAATACTAACAGTTATAGTGACATTTTGTTACCATAACAAAGGATTAAAGATAATGGTGTCAGAGATATGACACAGTTATTAGCTTGAGTGAGAAACATCTGGTCAAGACTTTGACATTAGCTTGAGTGGGACACAGTTGATATGATGGTTTAAGAATTTACCAGTGGTT
This sequence comes from Achatina immaculata, assembly GCA_009760885.1. Classification (NCBI taxonomy): domain Eukaryota; kingdom Metazoa; phylum Mollusca; class Gastropoda; order Stylommatophora; family Achatinidae; genus Lissachatina; species Lissachatina immaculata. The sequence goes on along the minus strand of CM019694.1, from coordinate 34,176,372 downwards.
TTCAAGTTCTAGCTTTACTATATTTTCATGAAATGGTGAAAATAACTTTTATCTTTTCCTTAGTGTATTTTGTGACATGAAATACCTACACCTGGGACATCTGTGTTTTATATCTGTTTGTAAATCTACCTTTGATGCCAATCATTTATGTCCATTTCTAGACCAACATTTTTATAGATTACCTTTATTATCAATCATTTATATCTGTTTCTTGACTCTTCATTTTTTACCTATCATTTCTACTCATTTGAAAACATATATTTATCTATTTGTAGATCGATTTTTATTACTAGTCATTTATTATACCTGGTTTGTTACTATCATTTATGTTCATTTCTGTACCAGTCTGCCAGTAACGTATGTTCATTTCCAGGGCAGTCAGTGTTGTGTTACCTATCACTTATGTTCATTTCTAGACCCACCTTCTACAATGGATGGAGATCACAGTGACAGAACCAGAGAAGAAGACGATTGCATCGATGAAGATGCAAGACACATTTGTTGTTTACCTCATAGAAACAAGGTACAAAATCAGTGTAATAGTGTTTTCAGTAAAATATCCACCAAAATAATTTGACATTTTTAGTAAAATGTCCACCAAAATAATTTGACATTTTCAGTAAAATATCCACCAAAATAATTTGACTTTTTCAGTAAAATATCTTTCACAATAATTTGAACATTTTCATGTCAGAATTTTTTTGGTTTAACTTAACTGGACTTTTCAGTCATTAACAGTTCTCCTTGATTCTTTCAGCATCTCCTTTCCTCCTCCTTTCCTTCTTCTGCCTCCCTGGAACTGTGAGCTTGGCATTCTTGGCAGTCAGTGTGGTGAAGAAGTTGAGGCACAGCACAGTGTTGGAGCAGGTTACAGATCCCTGCCCTGTTGGCTAATTAAGACCTGTTACTGGGAGTACCAGGGGAAAGGTGGGGCAGGGTCTTGACCACTGTGGTTCATCAACTCTAATGCTAACATGTTAACTGTAGGTCAGTGGCTGTCAGACCAGACAGTGTCCCTGTCCTCCCTCTCATCTTTTCCTTTTTAACTTTCAGTTGTTTTCTGTTACAGGGTGACGGATGAAAACATGCAAGGATATGGTGAAGGCGCAACATCCGTCTGGCGGAGGTATAGCGAATTTGAATTGCTGCGGAACTATCTAGACGTCACATTCCCATCAGTCATCATTCCTCCTTTGCCCGAGAAGAAGGTAGGTGGAGCTGGAATGTATCAGCCTGTCATATAAATGAACAGAAAGTCCAGTGGCAGTCTTGTTGGATTAATGGAAATCAAAGGATGTGAAAACCTGTGGGAAATGACAGCCTTCTTCTGTGAAGGAATTGCTTTTATATGACCACTGTCATCATGTTTCTTTGCATTGGCAAATAAAATGATGTACAAAAGAAAATAATATTTAAATATCTAAATGGCCGAAAAGGACATTCAAATAATGATCAAATTTCCGAGTTCACCATAGGTAATTCAAGGAGGGGTTGTTGATTTATTTCATTCTTAGTTTTAAAAGTTCTCGCTGGAGCATGTGTTTTCTGTACTAACAATTATGGCATTAAGTCAATTTGTGTCGCTAATATACATGGTGATTTCTCTCATATTTCATAGTTTTAAGTTCTGACACTTCATAATTTTGTGTAAAACACTTTTTTTTAGTTTAAAATATGCTTTTCCTCATTTTCAGTTTAAACATGATGGAAAAATGGTTCTATAAATATTTTCGCATTTTATATTTAACAAAAATAAATCTGTATAAATGGATTGTTTCTTTAATCAAATTATTGTAACTGAATCTTGTTAATTAGGTCATTTTGGCAGTAATTTGATAAGCAACTTATCTTGGCTGTTTTTGGATAATTAATCATTGAGTTAACATTTAATACAGAATTTTATTTCTGAAATGTTTTCATTGTAAAGTTTAATCTTTCAGGCAACTTACGCTTGGCAGAATGTGTCCATGGATCGATTTGACCCAGATTTTATTGAGAGAAGGAGAGCAGGACTGGAGGTGATATTATATTGTGATGTTTGTACACTGATGCTAGAAAATTGTAATGTTTGGATAACATTTTGATACCGTGATGTTAGGATACTGTGATATTAAGATACTGTGATGTTTGATACTTGGCTTTAAAGTCCGGTTTTGTTTTTGCTTAGCAATGAATTAGTATAAGAGGAGCTTAAATAGGTTTCAGAAACAGGGAACATCTTCACTATTGAAGTCCATGGTCACATACCCAGGCATTAGAATGTAGTTTAGTTTTCTCAAAGTTTTAACTGTAGCTCTGACACTTTTGCTTCAAGTCACATTGCTCGCAGCAGTAGCTCATGATAAGCAAAGGCTGGGTGCTCTTGTGTTTAATGTTCTAGAGTTCTGATTTTCCTCCTGTCTTGAGCCTATAAAGGTGACACAAGACCCTGCAGTGACCAGAACATAGATCAGGTAACAAGTGTTGGTAAAGAAGGTTATCTCTCAGGATGGCAGAGGAATCTTTGTAACAGTTAAGTCAGTTCTTTGGAGGTTTCAGGGTAGAGGAAGGTAAGGAGAAACTCTGTCATGCCAAAGAGGCACCAAGGAATATAATTTTAGTGCTTATATTTTCCTTGACCTGTCAGAACATTACAGGATGTGTCAGCACCATTCCTGGTTACTTTATTCTTTCCCAGTTCTGGAAAAAAGCCATGTATATTTATCCAGTTTGATGACTTGGGCACTTATAGTTGGATTTAAACCACAAACTTTTACCATGAGAGGCGTATGCACTAACTACTCTAGCTACACATGCATCCATATTCCTGGGTAAAGGGGGGGGGTGTCTGAATTTTTTTTTTTTTTTTAAGTGAAATGCTGAAAATAAAATAATGAACATTTTTTTTTTTAAGATGGGTGAATTTTAGAGCTGAGATCTGAGCATGATTTTTAAGTTTAACTCTTTCCGTGCCTTTGGACGTTATAATGACGCTTCTAGTTTCCCGTTGCATACTAATGGTCATTATAATGATCATTGTTTGTTTCAATAAAACAACCGGTGTAACATTTAGATTGTACATATTTCATCCACGATTCCGGTGACACTTTTCAAAATGGTGAAAGAGTGCCTAGTTACGAGCGATGCCGAGCGAGAAAAAGGACAAGAAGCATGGAAATTTTTCAATTTTTGATGATGTAGATAGGGGTATGGACATGGCCTATGGCCACTCCGCTGCTCTTGAATGTATTCCAAGTAGATCTAAACATATTTAGACAACTGGAGAAGTAGTTAGGAGGTTAGTTCAGACATTCATTTAATGAGAATGCAACACAGAATCACAATATGAGATCGACAAGTAGATCTACACATCTCAGATAGTAAGTAGTGGTAAGTAGCGCATATCTAGACCTCGCTGATGGTGAGCTGGGCACAATCAGTGTCTAAAAACATCACATTACTTCTTTTTTCCTAAAAAAACTCTGCATTTATGAAATTTTCATTCATTTAGCTATACTTTGAAACATATTAAGTATACAGAAGTACATGGAAACACTGTTTTCCATTCCATTTTACAACTATACCCCCAACCCTATCAAGACCCGCGTTTTTACTCTGGTACTCCACAACACGTTCGTGTTTCTTCCTCAGGCATGGAAAGAGTTAACATTCTCTTTCTTATCTCTCTCTCTCTCTCTCTTTGCTTGTACTTTTTCTTTCATCCTTTGTTGTGCATCAAGACCCCCCCCCCCCAGATGCTTGTTGCAGTACAAGTTCTATTCTTGTTATTAATCTTTTAATTATTTATCAGTAGTGTAAATTTTACTTTTCTGTCATGACTCTCACTCTGTAGTCATATGTGCTTTTCCCCCATAGTTGGGAGTTTGTGATTTCACATTGAAAAAAATGCTAAAAATAAGCATTGTCTTATTTCACAATAAAATGTGTATGTTGTGATGAATGACAAAAAAATGTAGGTGTGACGTGGCTGTTGTTTGTAATGTACGTGAGAAGAACTCTGGTCTAGACAGACTCCAGGCTCATTGCTGCTTGTTTTGTGAATCAAAACAGATATTCCTGCTGAGATGTGCTGCCCACCCAAGACTATGCCAAGACAAAATCTTTATGGGTTTCCTACAGCAGGTCAGTGGCTCTCTCAGGCTGGGTGGAAACAAAAATGGTGGCTTTAAGAATCCTCTTAGGATAATGAAGCTAGTAGTGCATTGGATATCTTGGTGTCAGAAACAGTAGGATCACTACTGGTCATAGCTTATTGTACATGGAAAGTGTAATTAGTTATGACCTGTACCTTGCATTCAGTGTCATTTCACTCATATTTCTATGTCTTCTAAGTTCCTGCAGTTTATGGAGGGGAATAAATATTTCCTCTTACCTGTTTTGTTATGTAGTGCTGATTACTGTGGTAAAGAGCAACTGATTTCCATAGTTGTTTGACTTTGTTACTTTGTAATGTGCTACAGATTATTATGATTATTAAATATAGTTATTTTGTGATAAGCAGCTGATAACTATTGTTGTTTGACATGACTGTTTGCAGTTAAAAAAAAACAACAACAAAAAAACTGATGATTTATTTTGTAAATCTTGTGACAGGAGCAAGGATGGAGAGATACAGTCAATGCTACAGATTTTTACAGCAAAGTAAGTTCTTGTAACTGTAGTGTTGTGATATTGCTCTAGAGCAAAACCCTACAGAACCTGAAACAAAACTCCTGGTATGTGGATTTGCCAAGCTTGTTGGTTTTTTTAACAACCAGTGTTACATTGACATTTTTTGTTTACAACCAGTGCTATATTGACTTTTTTTAACAGCCAGTGCTACATTGACAATTTTTTAACAACCAGTGCTACATTAACTTTTTTTACAACCAGTGCTACATTGACATTTTTTACAGCCAGTGCTACATTGACATTTTTTACAACCAGTGCTACATTGACATTTTTTACAACCAGTGCTACATTGACTTTTTTTTACAAGTGCTACATTGATTTTTTTACAGCCATTACTACATTGACTTTTTTACGACCAGTGATACATTGACATTTTTTACAACCAGTACTACATTGACATTTTTTACAGTGAGTGCTACATTGACATTTTTTACAACCGGTGCTACATTGACATTTTTTACAACCAGTGCTACATTGACATTTGGCATTTATACTAGGATTTTTTAATGAATAAGTTCTGTGTATTTTGTGGCATTTCTACTGCAGAAGTCTGCAGAGTTGAGGACCAGGGATCTCCTGAACATATAAGAATCTTGACCATTAATTCTGGGACCTCAGCATGTACCACTATATAAGAATCTTGACCATTATTTCTGGGACCTCAGCATGTACCACTATATAAGAATCTTGACCATTAATGCTGGGACCACAGCATGTACCACAGTATAAGAAAGAACCTTCTTGTAATCACCTCTTGTCAAGCAGAGGGCAGTGATCCTGTTCTGTCTCCTTTAGATTTAAATACATGTCTTATACACAACAGGTAGCATGACCATCATAGTGGTTAACCTATTTGTCATGAAAAGTCTGGGTTTTGTTTTTTTAGTCCGTGCAGGAAGCACCTTAATCAGCCCAGTTACAGAAATCGGTACATGGCCACTCCTGCAGTTGAGGAGGGAAATCTAGCAAAATGCTAAGTCATATTGACTGTCATCCTTTTGTATGTCTGTCTGGTGTTAGTAATCAGAGAAAAGATATTGACACAAACACAGTATCTTCTGGCTGATTCAGTTCCATGAAGCAAGGTATTTATCAAGATACTTGATGAAGGAACTGAACAGTGGTAGAGTGCTGTAGCACTAACAGGTATTTGAAGTCCAAGATGAATTGGTCAGTTTGAAATTTTTTCATGTCATGAAATGTGAAACATTTTTAAAAACTATTTATTTTAATGATTTTAATTTTTTTAGTTTTTTTTTTTTTTTTTCTTATTGTTTATAAAATCTTATTTTTGTAGCACAAGAAGTTGATCTTTCTTATTGTCTATAAAATCTTATAGCACAGGAAGTTGATCTTTCTTATTGTCTATAAAATCTTATAGCACAAGAAGTTGATCTTTCTTATTGCATGTTTAAATCTTGGCATTTTCAGGCAGAGTCCAGGCTTAAGGCTCTCAATGCTCAGTTTCGGTTGAAGAAACCTGACAGGTAAGAAATGTGTAGTAATCATTTTGTAGTTTCCAAGGGGTTTTTGGATCATTACATATTTCTTGTAGAGGTGGATCCAGTTAAGTAGAAAGTTTCTTATATGTGGTTTGTTAAGTCATGAAAGCCACAATAGCCTGTCACATTTGAAAATGAAAAAAAGGATGCAGATTTATCCAGTAGCTTATCATTATTGTACCTTCACAGAGTACTGTTTTACAGTTTAATCCTACCCTTTGATATGATTATTTTGTTGTCATTGCGAGATAAGCTAATGTTTGAGTCACTTGTGATTAAATGTAGCATCCTAAGTGACGCTGGTAAAAGTGGAATGATTAATTCTGTTTGTAACTGAAACAGTAATGTTATTGAATCAGCCCCCACCAGTATTACAGCTCTGTGTTTGTATCTCAGTAACAGTTCCACTCAGTCTTTTAGCTACAACAAAATTTTAGTTATGTTAGCACTGAGAAAAAGAGGTCAACCACATGGAGCACTAAAGAGGACATTGTTAAAAGAGGCCAGTTCAGTGGGCATAATATCCCTTGATGAGATTGAAAAACTCGCTGAAGACAGGAAATCTTGACGAACTACCATGCGGGTCCTGTGTGACGTTAGTGGCTCAGGAAGGATGTAAGATGTAAGTGCTGTCCCCTGTAGGATGTATACTGATAATTGATTGGTTGCTGGTTAATGAAATTTTTTTCATTTTTGTTTTATCTTGCAGAAGATTCGAGGAGCTGAAGAACTATTGCACTGAACTTCAAAGCAATATAGGAAACATTCTGAAGATTAGGGCTGTAGGTGTTTCATGTTTGTTGTTTGTTTGTTTTTCCTGTTTGTTTAATTATGTTTTATGGTGTTTGTTAGTGTGTCAGTTATTTATCTGAACATGTTTGTCATATTCTTCATCTCTGTCATTTGTTTATTTGTATTTTTTTATGTCATGCTGTCATTCATTGTGTTATGCATATCATTTACACGTTTATTTGTCTGTTTGTTTTGGCTGTCATGTTTTTTTTTTGTGTGTCTGAATATAGTTCATTCTAATCTTCATTCTATCAATTCTGTGTTCATTCGCTGCATTCAGTCATCCTTTATGTTTCTGTCTCCATTTTCCTTTTTATCCTTCTCTAGCATTTTCAGTCATTATTTGTTTCTGTTATTTGTTAAATGTCATACTTCCAGTCGGTTTTATCAATGCATTTCAGGTTTGTCTGTTTATTAATCTACTTGTTTTTTTCCTTCTTGTTTGTTTATTAACCTTTTTGTCAGTTTATTGACCTGTTTGTTTTCCAGCTTTTTATCTGTTTGATCAGTTAATCACATTTCCTGCTTGACCATCTGTTTGTTTCTAAAAAAATTTTCCTGTTGACTTTCTTTCATTCATCCATCATTTTCCAGCTATCTTTGTTCTGATTGTAAGATGCTGGAAATTGTATATTTGTCATCATTTTTGGTGATATTTATAATGCAATTTTTTTTTTTGGGGGGGGGGGGGGGGAATTTAGCCTATTTCTTATATGCCACAAGATCAGACTTTTAGCCCGTGTTCATAATGTTGATAATGAAGAAAAATAATGATGATGGCTATCTCTCTTCATTATTCAAAAAGACCAGCCAGGAAAATGGGACAAAAGCTTCCCGATGAGCCACAGTACTCTGTGTCTCAGCAAGTTTGTGGCATCAGATCAGACATCTGTATTCTCAGAATTTAACTTTAGTCATCCGTTTTGTCCTCGCTTCTGTGGCAGTGAGTTATCTGTGCCTCAGTATTCTGTGGGAAGCATATTCTGTGCCATCGAGTCATGTATGAGATATGGTATTATTGCTTATATTTTCTTGGATCTGTCAGCAGCACTAAGGACAGTATCCTACCTGGTTGCCTTTTCTTCCCTAGTCCCAGAAGGGACCAGCCATTTCCACAGCTTGCTTGACTGGGCTGCCTCCCCCAGGCACAATCAAAGCACCGACCACCATGAGGCTTAGCCTTGTCGTGACATTCACTCTTTTGCATGTCCTTTGCGGAACTTTGCCTCCCTAACAGCACTCCTGTAGGCCTTTCGGTTGTCAGCAAGATGGCCTGCTTCTGATGCATCCATTTGCAGATCGTCAACGATGTCTTGCAGCCATCTTCGCCTTGGTCTTCCTCTCTTTCTTTTTCCCATTATGTACCCTTCCAAGATGGTCTTCTCTAGATTATCATGACATTTAATGTGTCCAAAATATTTTAAGTTTTCTCTCTTTAATCCTCTTTACTAGCCAACCTTCTTCAATATTAAGTTCTTTTAGTATGGATATATTTGTTCTTTTTTTGTATCCATGATATTTGAAGAACTCTTCTGTAGCATTTATGTTCAAAGGCATTTATGTGTTTCTCAGCTGTTTTGTTAAGTGTCCAGGTCTCACAGGCATATGTTGCGATGGGAAAGGTGCATGCCCTTAAAAATCTTATTTTTGTAGTTCTATCTGTTCCTCTCCACAGATTCTTTAGTTGTTTTACTTTCTGAAGATCGATAGATGTCCTCCTTTTAATTTCCCTCATTGTACTCCATTATTAGTTAGCAGTGATCCAAGATATTTAAAACTCCACTTCTTCCAGTTTTTCCTCATTGATACATATATCAGCTGCCTTGTTTGTTTTGTCAGTTGTCATCAATTTAATTTTCTTCGTATTAAGATATAGGTTTCGCTCTTCACTATTAGTTTTTCCATTCCTTTTTGTGTTGTGGACAGTAATACTGTGTCATCAGCATATCTAATCTCTGGTATTTCATAACATGTCGTGGCATAGAGACATTTTATATTTTCCATGACCTGATGGCTCGTGACAAGGTGGTCCTGACAGCATCCTGCTTGGCAGCCGTTCCTTCCTCAGCTCCAGGAGTCAGGTACACATTTCTACAGCTTGCTTGACTTGGGCCCCTCTGATTGGATGTAGACCACCATCCTTCCAGTGACAGATTGGAGCACTAACCACTACGCCACTCAAGTTCCTACACTGCCATATGTAAACAATAAGTAATATTAATTATATTAATGTTATGTGTAATCTGCACTATCACAGTGCTGTGTAATTGATATTAATGTTATACGTAATCTACACCATCACAGTGCTATATTTAATAAATGTCTTGGGCTATCCAACCAGCGTTTGTGTGACAAACTCTATGGAATTCACAAAGTGCATGGCAATTATGCTCGAGTGTTTAATGAGTGGAGTGCAATAGAGAAGGACATTGCTGAACACTTACAGAGTGCCAGCCATTACATGGATGTGTAAGTTGTCTCATTGTGGTTGTGTTGACATGTAAACTTACATTGATGTTGAGACTGTTTTATAGTTTGTTTGTTTGTTTTTATGAAGAATAAAGTTCCTTCGTTTGGAAGTACAAGATGTTAAATTTTGTTATATCTTCTTATATATCTTATATCCTTTCCATGCCGTTAAACGTCACATAGTGCTCGCAAGGTAGTTCGCTAATTTTTCCTGTCTTCAGCGAGCCTTTCAACCTCATCAAGGGATTTTATGCCTGTTAATTTGGCCTCTCTTAACAATGTCCTCTTCAGAGTTTCACACGGTCTGCCTCTTTTTCTTTGGCCTGTTGTGTTCCATTTTATAGCTTGTTTTGGGATTCTCTGACTGTTTCTTGTCATCACGTGACCAAAATATGTCCATCTCCTTTTCCTGATCACCCATGAGAATGGTTGTTGTTCAGTCATCTGTCTTATCTCTGCATTATTCTTGAGTGTTGTTATATGCCTGGCTCTTTTAGCCAGCCTCTCTTGCCGGGGCCTAGAGTCTGAAGACAACAGGAATTGCTTCTGTGCATGAGGTAAAGCATTGCAGCGATGGTTTATCATGACTTTTATTACTACCAAGGCTTGTAGAAACTCGGATTATTGCTTGCCTGGGCTGCCTCCCCTAGGCATAGTCAAAGCACCGACCACCATGAGGCTTAGCCTTGTCGTGACATTCACTCTTTTGCATGTCCTTTGCGGAAATTGCCTCCCTAACAGCACTCCTGTAGGCCTTTCGGTTGTCAGCAAGATGGCCTGCTGCTAATGCATCCATTTGCAGATCGTCAACGATGTCTTGCAGCCATCTTCGCCTTGGTCTTCCTCTCTTTCTTTTTCCCATTATGTACCCTTCCAAGATGGTCTTCTCTAGATTATCATGACATTTAATGTGTCCAAAATATTTTAATTTCCCTCATTGTACTCCATTATTAGTTAGCAGTGATCCAAGATATTTAAAACTCCACTTCTTCCAGTTTTTCCTCATTGATACATATATCAGCTGCCTTGTTTGTTTTGTCAGTTGTCATCAATTTAATTTTCTTCGTATTAAGATATAGGTTTCGCTCTTCACTATTTTTATGGACTGACATAATTAGTTTTTCCATTCCTTTTTGTGTTGTGGACAGTAATTCTGTGTCATCAGCATATCTAATCTCTGGTATTTCATAACATGTCGTGGCATAGAGACATTTTATATTTTCCATGACCTGATGGCTCGTGACAAGGTGGTCCTGACAGCATCCTGCTTGGCAGCCGTTCCTTCCTCAGCTCCAGGAGTCAGGTACACATTTCTACAGCTTGCTTGACTTGGGCCCCTCTGATTGGATGTAGACCACCATCCTTCCAGTGACAGATTGGAGCACTAACCACTACGCCACTCAAGTTCCTACACTGCCATATGTAAACAATAAGTAATATTAATTATATTAATGTTATGTGTAATCTGCACTATCACAGTGCTGTGTAATTGATATTAATGTTATACGTAATCTACACCATCACAGTGCTATATTTAATAAATGTCTTGGGCTATCCAACCAGCGTTTGTGTGACAAACTCTATGGAATTCACAAAGTGCATGGCAATTATGCTCGAGTGTTTAATGAGTGGAGTGCAATAGAGAAGGACATTGCTGAACACTTACAGAGTGCCAGCCATTACATGGATGTGTAAGTTGTCTCATTGTGGTTGTGTTGACATGTAAACTTACATTGATGTTGAGACTGTTTTATAGTTTGTTTGTTTGTTTTTATGAAGAATAAAGTTCCTTCGTTTGGAAGTACAAGATGTTAAATTTTGTTATATCTTCTTATATATCTTATATCCTTTCCATGCCGTTAAACGTCACATAGTGCTCGCAAGGTAGTTCGCTAATTTTTCCTGTCTTCGGCGAGCCTTTCAACCTCATCAAGGGATTTTATGCCTGTTAATTTGGCCTCTCTTAACAATGTCCTCTTCAGAGTTTCACACGGTCTGCCTCTTTTTCTTTGGCCTGTTGTGTTCCATTTTATAGCTTGTTTTGGGATTCTCTGACTGTTTCTTGTCATCACGTGACCAAAATATGTCCATCTCCTTTTCCTGATCACCCATGAGAATGGTTGTTGTTCAGTCATCTGTCTTATCTCTGCATTATTCTTGAGTGTTGTTATATGCCTGGCTCTTTTAGCCAGCCTCTCTTGCCGGGGCCTAGAGTCTGAAGACAACAGGAATTGCTTCTGTGCATGAGGTAAAGCATTGCAGCGATGGTTTATCATGACTTTTATTACTACCAAGGCTTGTAGAAACTCGGATTATTGCTTGCCTGGTGGCCCCCACAGCCAGGCTTCATTGAAGGCTCCACTACAGTGAGGATAGTTGTTGCATGGGGTTTTGAAAGTATTCATGCTTTTGTACATTTATATTTGTGCTATTTAGATGTGATCGTAGAGGGGGGAAAAAGAGGAGTTTTATAGTAATGATATATTGAAGATTTTATTTTAGTTTTAAGCTTTTTTTTTTATTTTGTTTTCAGTGGAGTTTGTTCTCTTTAATCATTGCAAATAGCAGGCACTCATTTTTGTTTTGTTTTCAGTGGAGTTTGTTCTCTTTAATCATTGCAAATAGCAGGCACTCATTTTTGTTTTGTTTTCAGTGGAGTTTGTTCTCTTTAATCATTGCAAATAGCAGGCACCCATTTTTGTTTTGTTTTCAGTGCAGTTTGTTCTCTTTAATCATTGCAAATAGCAGACACCCATTTTTGTTTTGTTTTCAGTGCAGTTTGTTCTCTTTAATCATTGCAAATAGCAGACACCCATTTTTGTTTTGTTTTCAGTGCAGTTTGTTCTCTTTAATCATTGCAAATAGCAGACACCCATTTTTGTTTTGTTTTCAGTGCAGTTTGTTCTCTTTAATCATTGCAAATAGCAGACACCCATTTTTGTATCATTTGGGTTGGTAAGAATACATAAAAGTGTGTCTCAGGCATAGTACTCTAGCAGTACAGAGACTTCTGCATTGTCATCATCACACATATCTCATGAAAGTTGAGAAATCTTTGATATGTCTTAAATGTCTTGACAAGAGTCTTGAATTAGCAGGCCAGCTTTCTTCCAGGGCCTCCAGGAAGCTTTTATGTTTTATTCTCCAAGATTTAAGTATGTTGTTATGCATTCTTCTTCTTCTTCTTCTTCTTCGCATTGTCTGTCTATATCTGCAGTCCTGTCTCTTGGATAAATTTCACTGTTTTTTGTAACTCATGCATGGAACCGTACAGCTTATCTTCTTTAGTGGTTTCACTGGGCCAGTAATTATTTCTCAGTGTCTCGTAGTTGATGCAGTTCTGGAGGATATGTTCCACAGTTTGGGGCACCTGGGCACATGTACATAGGTTAGTAGTACCAACCTTAAACTTTGTATACATATGACTTCGGAGTCGGCTGTGTCCTGTTCGGAGACGGAAAATGGTGACTTGTTCCTTTCTGTTTAGCATGTGATAGTCATCATGTGGTGGTGTTTGTGGCTTCCTGTAGGTTTTTATCATGCTTTTCTTCTGATTATAGGTGATTGGTATGTCTGGTTGCTCCATTTCAGTGCCCTCTTTGGCCAGATGGTCAGCTTTCTCATTGCCTGGTATCCCACAGTGGGAGGGAATCCATTGCAAAGTGACTCCATGTTGTAAGCCAATTTTTGACAAGGCATCTTTAAGGTCTGGTAGTTTGTTGCACTGAAGAGCTTCCAGTACTGATCTTGCATCTGTGAGAATTACTACAGGACATGTATCAATTCTGGAGTCTGATAGTTTTTCAACTGCAGCAATAATTGCCCTAACTTCTGCATCAAAGTTGTTGCAGTATTTACCAGTGGGTATGGAAATCTTGTCAATGGTGTTGTTTGGATATTCAATATATGCTCCTGCCCCTCCATTCTTTATGGCATTATGTGCAGATCCATCTGTATACACACGTATCCAGGTGTCACATGGATATTTGTCATCTAGAACACTAAGTGTGGCTGTTGATCTTACAAGACTGCTCTGCATCTCACCATTCTGCACACCTTTCACTTCAGTCTGAATAGTTATTTGTGTATAATCTGCTTCTTTCCATGGTGTATGCTCTGGTACAGATGATAATGGAGCGACTACAGTTGGAAGGTCAGGTATCAGCTTACGCATACGCTTGGCCTGATGAATGAAGCTGCTTCTTTTAAGCCGTCCTAATGCCAAGTTATTGAATCTCTCCTTCAGGGGATGGCTTACAGAGCTAAGGAATTTTTCTCTCATGGTCATGACCTTTGTGTCTCTACATTCCTTTAGCGGTTGAACACCAACTATTTTCTGCATTTCTACTATTGGTGTGGACCTCATGGCACCTGTGATAATCCGTAGTGACTGATTTTGAACCTTGTCTAGATTATGCAGCGTAGTGTTTGATGCTGTGCACCAAGATGTTGAGCCATATTCTAAATGTGGTAGAATACTTTGCTGATATACATTCTTGTTATGCATTAAAACTCACTGTTGTTATGTGTTAAAACTCACTGTTGTTATGTGTGTTAAAACTCACTGTCGTTGTGTGTCAAAACTCACTGTCATTGTATGTTAACACTCACTATCGTTGTGTGTCAAAACTCACTGTCGTTGTGTGTCAAAACTCACTGTCGTTGTGTGTCAAAACTCACTGTCGTTATGTGTCAAAACTCACTGTCGTTCTGTGTTAAAACTCACCATTGTTATGTGTTAAAACTCACTATTGTTATGTGTTAAAACTCATTGTTGTTATGTGTCAAAACTCACCATTGTTATGTGTTAAAACTCACTGCCATTGTGTGTTACAACTCGCCATCATTATGCGTTAAAACTCGCCGCCGTTGTGTGTTAAAACTCACCGCTGTTGTGTGTTAAAACTCACTGTTGAAGGCTTACATGTCATGGGTTTGTTTCTATGTTTAGAAGTCCTTTGCCACATTTAAGACCATTGTGCTGCTAGATGGTGACATGCCCTGAAATCTGTCCTTGTGCAACTTTTCTTTGTCACAGATTTGTGTGCTTTGTCTGGATACTTGAGATAGCAAACATTTTTTTTTTTACATTTTCACATTTAGCTATGAAAGTAGTTCTTTCACATTGTCCTTCATTTCCATTCGCAAGTTCTTTGTTACTTGTGCCATTATTTCCTATGCAGACCTTGTACAGGTATCTCATATTTTCTGTCTCTGATCAAAAAGCTCTTTTATTTTTTCATTAATTTTTGTGTAGATTTTGAAACATTATTTCCTGCATTTCTACTATTGGTGTGGACCTCATGGCACCTGTGATAATCCGTAGTGACTGATTTTGAACCTTGTCTAGATTATGCAGCGTAGTGTTTGATGCTGTGCACCAAGATGTTGAGCCATATTCTAAATGTGGTAGAATACTTTGCTGATATACATTCTTGTTATGCATTAAAACTCACTGTTGTTATGTGTTAAAACTCACTGTTGTTATGTGTGTTAAAACTCACTGTCGTTGTGTGTCAAAACTCACTGTCATTGTATGTTAACACTCACTATCGTTGTGTGTCAAAACTCACTGTCGTTGTGTGTCAAAACTCACTGTCGTTGTGTGTCAAAACTCACTGTCGTTATGTGTCAAAACTCACTGTCGTTCTGTGTTAAAACTCACCATTGTTATGTGTTAAAACTCACTATTGTTATGTGTTAAAACTCATTGTTGTTATGTGTCAAAACTCACCGTTGTTATGTGTTAAAACTCACTGCCATTGTGTGTTAAAACTCGCCATCATGCGTTAAAACTCGCCGCCGTTGTGTGTTAAAACTCACTGTTCTTATGTGTTAAAACTCACTGTTGAAGGCTTACATGTCATGGGTTTGTTTCTATGTTTAGAAGTCCTTTGCCACATTTAAGACCATTGTGCTGCTAGATGGTGACATGCCCTGAAATCTGTCCTTGTGCAACTTTTCTTTGTCACAGATTTGTGTGCTTTGTCTGGATACTTGAGATAGCAAACATTTTTTTTTTTACATTTTCACATTTAGCTATGAAAGTAGTTCTTTCACATTGTCCTTCATTTCCATTCGCAAGTTCTTTGTTACTTGTGCCATTATTTCCTATGCAGACCTTGTACAGGTATCTCATATTTTCTGTCTCTGATCAAAAAGCTCTTTTATTTTTTCATTAATTTTTGTGTAGATTTTGAAACATTATTTCCTGCAGCTACTCAGCAACTATTGATGCTCAGCTAGAAGAAGAGGAACAGTATGCAGATCAGCTGAAGGAGTATTATGCTTTTGGAGATTCTGTAAGGTACGGACTGTATGTATTGTGAGCAGTCCTTGCATGTGGAAACTTTCCATCTCTTATTAACTTATTTCTGAGAATTTGTTGTTAAATGTAACTCCCCCAGGTCAAGTTTCTTATTTTACAAGTTGATTATCTTTTAACTTTCATTTTCTGGTTCTGCTTTGTCCATTTCTGCAGATCTGTTTCAGGAGATGTTTGAAAAAAGATATTCAGTGAGTTATTCACTCCTTGGAGACGGCAGGAAGTTGCCTTTTGAGAATACTTGTATATTTGAGTATAGATTGATTGTTCTGTGAAAAGTTTCAGTGTCTTCATTTTGAATATGAAGGTTGATCAGTTGTCAGGAGCTTATGGTACAGAAGTAGGTTTGTAGCAAGGAGAAAAGTTATGACAGTAATAGATGAAGTGGGAGGGGAGGACTTCAAAATACAGCCAGAATGTAGACACAAGAAGGAAGCAGAGGAGGGCCGAGAGAGAGAAGATCACAACAGCCAAAAGCAGATACGATAGAAAAGTTGGTGGTTGAACTGATCAAAGTTTGAGATCTGTGAAGCAGTCGCATTGCCTGAGCCTTTTATGGCATGCCCCAGTGAGAGGTCCCCCTTCTGGTGGGGCCAAGATGGCTTCTTCTGTTTTAAGAGTGGCCCGTGGCAGATGAAAACAGAATGGCTTTCAGTGGGGGGGGGGGGGTTGTGGGAGAGTGAATAAGTTTTGCACTGATTAACAAAATTCTTCTGAGAGTCCCTGGCACACTGCATCCAGTTTTGATGATACATGGCCAGTTGCAGTTTTGATGATACATGGCCAGTTGCAGTTTTGATGATACATGGCCAGTTGCAGTTTTGATGATACATGGCCAGTTGCAGTCTTGATGATACATGGCCAGTTGCAGTTTTGATGATACATGGCCAGTTGCAGTTTTGATGATACATGGCCAGTTGCAGTCTTGATGATACATGGCCAGTTGCAGTTTTGATGATACATGGCCAGTTGCAGTTTTGATGATACATGGCCAGTTGCAGTTTTGATGATACATGGCCAGTTGCAGTCTTGATGATACATGGCCAGTTGCAGTCTTGATGATACATGGCCAGTTGCAGTCTTGATGATACATGGCCAGTTGCAGTTTTGACGATACATGGCCAGTTGCAGTTTTGATGATACATGGCCAGTTGCAGTTTTGATGATACATGGCCAGTTGCAGTTTTGATGATACATGGCCAGTTGCAGTTTTGATGATACAGCTTTATGACTCTGTCATAAGTTCTAATTGATGGTACAACTTTATGACTATGTCATGTTATAAGTTCTGTTTGATAGTGCAACTTTATGACTCTGTCATGTTATAAGTTCTGTTTGATAGTGCAACTTTGTGACTCTGTCATGTTATAAGTTCTATTTGATGGTACAACTTTATGACTCTGTCATGTTATAAGTTCTGTTTGATGGTATAATTCTCCCATTGTTTTGAATCTTGCTTTTGATGATCATAAACAGTGGATGTTTTTGACCAAGTCATGAAGTTCCAAAAACTGTGTATCACACTCTTTAAAAAAAAAAAAGAGTTCCATGAAAAATATTATTCACAAATGTAATTTTCTTTATCACATTCTGGAACTAAGATGTAAATTGTTTGCTCATAGTGGCTTAAAGTCATATGTTCAAAATGTCCATCCTTAGTATGAACACAGGAGTAAAATCTCTCACAAACTGATAAACAAATTGAAGGGCATGACGTATGCAGAAATTTCTTTTTGCTGATTAAATATGCGCAGTATGTAACTCGGATATGTTGGTTCTTAATATTACAGACAAAAACATGGCAATCCATACTGTTGAATATAAGGACAGTTATATAATAATGACATTAAAAAACCAGTGTTATTTTGGGACAATCATTTTATGCTTAATGCTAATGAAAGGAGTTAATCTGCCACATAATCTTTGCTGTTTTAAAGAACTTAATAATTTTTGCATATTCTTCAGCTTTCCGAGCCATTAAGGCTCATTGCTGCAGATAAAGTTTGCCTCCATTCCTCTCTGTTCCTAATCCTCTCTCTCCAGTTTACAAGTATATCCTCTTATATGTTGTCTTTCCATCTCTGTCTTGGTCTACCCCTTGGTCTTGTTTCTTTCATTTCTTGTACGTTCGTAATTTGTGTTTGTCTGTTCTCTTCCATTCTTTCCACATGGCCCAACCTGCATAATATAATTTTTGCATAAATTTGTTATTTTAGAGCTGTATGTAGGAGATATGAATGTGCACAGTATGATATGGAGAAGGCAGAGGACAGTCTGTCAGCCAAGACGAGTCAGAGAGACACTTTGGTATGTAAAGTTTGTGAATTATTTCAGGAGCTTAATTCTACAAGGTGTTATGTCTGCATTATTTCCATCACACCGTGTTCTGTGGTAGCTGATTCCTCTGTTCTAAAGTAGTTGATTCCTTCAGAGATGCCACAGTCAACTCAGCAGCAAAAAGTGGGAGGTTGGGACCTCCTGGAGCAATGGGTCCTACTGTCTTGGCAGTAAAAACAGCAGTGGACCCCCTTTCTGGCCTAAAACAGCAGTGGACCCCCTTTCTGGTTTAAAACAGCAGTGGACCCCCTTTCTGGCCTAAAACAGAAATGGACCCCCTTTCTGGCCTAAAACAGCTGTGGACCTCCTTTCTGCCCTAAAACAGCAGTGGACCCCTCCCCACATTCTGACCTAAAACAGCAGTGGACCTCCCATTCTGACCTAAAACAGCAGTGGACCCCCCCCCCCTTTTTTTTGTGCCTAAAACAGCTGTGGATCCCTCTTTAGAAATAAAGCAATAAATAGAAGCCAGATGTTGCTAAGATTTTGTTTTTTATCAAGCTAATCCATTTGCTGGTGTGTGGACCCCCTGGTGGTGATCCATGAACCTCAGGTTAAGCTTGGGCAGGGAAGGCACCAGTTAAGGCATGACAGTACTCTCTGTACAAGGGTGTCCAGACAGGACACTCAGAGCATTACCTGTCTGTGGCAGGCTGGTATGAGGAAGGCCTGCTGTTTCATCATAAAACTGGTCTGAACATTTAAGATGCTGAAGGCTGCTGTACTTTTAGTTTCGGACTACAATAACTCCTACATTTGTTCTAGAAACAGTGATAATTCTGTTACATTTATAAACTGAAGAATCTTGCCCTGCCTTGCCTTTGGAGATATTCAGTGCACCCGAGATGGATTAGTATATCATAGGCACAGCATTATGTATTTCAAAGACCAAGGTAAAAGATTTATAGCCCTGGAGAAAAACATGGATGATCTCTATGGATTAAAGTCATATGTTCAAAATGTCCATCCTTAGTATGAACACAGGAGTAAAATCTCTCACAAACTGATAAACAAATTGAAGGGCATGACGTATGCAGAAATTTCTTTTTGCTGATTAAATATGCGCAGTATGTAACTCGGATATGTTGGTTCTTAATATTACAGACAAAAACATGGCAATCCATACTGTTGAATATAAGGACAGTTATATAATAATGACATTAAAAAACCAGTGTTATTTTGGGACAATCATTTTATGCTTAATGCTAATGAAAGGAGTTAATCTGCCACATAATCTTTGCTGTTTTAAAGAACTTAATAATTTTTGCATATTCTTCAGCTTTCCGAGCCATTAAGGCTCATTGCTGCAGATAAAGTTTGCCTCCATTCCTCTCTGTTCCTAATCCTCTCTCTCCAGTTTACAAGTATATCCTCTTATATGTTGTCTTTCCATCCCTGTCTTGGTCTACCCCTTGGTCTTGTTTCTTTCATTTCTTGTACGTTCGTAATTTGTGTTTGTCTGTTCTCTTCCATTCTTTCCACATGGCCCAACCTGCATAATATAATTTTTGCATAAATTTGTTATTTTAGAGCTGTATGTAGGAGATATGAATGTGCACAGTATGATATGGAGAAGGCAGAGGACAGTCTGTCAGCCAAGACGAGTCAGAGAGACACTTTGGTATGTAAAGTTTGTGAATTATTTCAGGAGCTTAATTCTACAAGGTGTTATGTCTGCATTATTTCCATCACACCCGTGTTCTGTGGTAGCTGATTCCTCTGTTCTAAAGTAGTTGATTCCTTCAGAGATGCCACAGTCAACTCAGCAGCAAAAAGTGGGAGGTTGGGACCTCCTGGAGCAATGGGTCCTACTGTCTTGGCAGTAAAAACAGCAGTGGACCCCCTTTCTGGCCTAAAACAGCAGTGGACCCCCTTTCTGGTTTAAAACAGCAGTGGACCCCCTTTCTGGCCTAAAACAGAAATGGACCCCCTTTCTGGCCTAAAACAGCAGTGGACCTCCTTTCTGCCCTAAAACAGCAGTGGACCCCTCCCCCCATTCTGACCTAAAACAGCAGTGGACCTCCCATTCTGACCTAAAACAGCAGTGGACCCCCCCCCTTTTTTTTGCCTAAAACAGCTGTGGATCCCTCTTTAGAAATAAAGCAATAAATAGAAGCCAGATGTTGCTAAGATTTTGTTTTTCATCAAGCTAATCCATTTGCTGGTATGTGGACCCCCTGGTGGTGATCCATGAACCTCAGGTTAAGCTTGGGCAGGGAAGGCACCAGTTAAGGCATGACAGTACTCTCTGTGCAAGGGTGTCCAGACAGGACACTCAGAGCATTACCTGTCTGTGGCAGGCTGGTATGAGGAAGGCCTGCTGTTTCATCATAAAACTGGTCTGAACATTTAAGATGCTGAAGGCTGCTGTACTTTTAGTTTCGGACTACATTAACTCCTACATTTGTTCTAGAAACAGTGATAATTCTGTTACATTTATAAACTGAAGAATCTTGCCCTGCCTTGCCTTTGGAGATATTCAGTGCACCCGAGATGGATTAGTATATCATAGGCACAGCATTATGTATTTCAAAGACCAAGGTAAAAGATTTATAGCCCTGGAGAAAAACATGGATGATCTCTATGGATTAAAGTTCTCACAGTGGTAAAGAGACAGAGAGGATGCTGCAGGCTGTTCCAACATGTATAGAATGTGCAGATGCAGCAGGTTGTTTGTGTTACATTCTAATATCTTCTGTAGTGTACAGCAAGTTGTTTGTGTCACATTCAAATATCTTCCATGGTCTACAGCAGGTTGTTTATGTCACATTCTAATATCTTCTATGGTCTACAGCAAGTTGTTTGTGTCACATTCTAATATCTTCCAGTGTCTAGAAGAGCTAATAGTGATATTCATTATACGGATGTGGAAATTATATTTTTGTTAAACATGAAGTTGTTACAGTTTTATGAAACTAAAATTTGTAGCATAAGGTTGTTAAAAGTGGGAATTTTTGAACATGAAATTGTTAAAATTACTAATTGTTAAATACGAAGATGTGGTAGAAATATTCACTTCCACATGAACAGTTGATATATAGCAGATGGTTTTTAACTTAGAGGATACAAAATTTTACAAATAGGAAATGACAAGGCTTTAGCACAGTAAAATAACAGAACACTGTGTTTTTCAAGCTCTAACTATACAAGACTCTGTTGTGTTATTTTACATGGAAGCAGATATTATCATATCATTACTTGTCATAAGCCATGAATATATACATTTTCAACTGAAACTGCTTGTACACATATACATATTGTCTTTGCTGCTGTTGTTACGCTGCGGCTGAAACTAGAAACAAGCTATCGCAGATAGTCCCATTCTGGAGGAGGTAACAGTTGATGCAGTTTGAAATTATATGTTTTGGTGTTGTTATGGTGCACTCTAGCACTGTTTTTGTCACAGCAGAAAGTTTTGCATTAAATACATTGATTTTTTTACATTTTATTTTAGTGTTAATTTCTTTTTTTAAATTTTGTTTTGTTGTCAGATGTTTCAGATTTTTTTAATGAATCATTTCCTATTTGCGTCTTGTTTTTTTTATGTTGCAAGATGTTGTAGTTTACAAGTTTTTAGTTGTGAGATCTAAGTTTATGTTTTAAAATGAGTTTATTGTATTTTTTTGTTGCATGAATTTGAAGAATATCTTAGAGATGACATTGTCACCCAGGGCGTGTATCTTAGAGATGACATTGTCACCCAGGGCGTGTATCTTAGAGATGACATTGTCACCCAGGGCATGTATCTCAGAGATGACATTGTCACCCATGGCGTGTATCTTAGAGATGACATTGTCACCCAGGGCTTGTATCTTAGAGATGACATTGTCACCCAGGGCATGTATCTTAGAGTTAACATTGTCACCCAGGGCGTGTATCTTAGAGATGACATTGTCACCCAGGGCGTGTATCTTAGAGATGACATTGTCACCCAGGGGATGTATCTTAGAGATGACATTGTCATCCAGGGTGTGTATCTTAGAGTTGACATTGTCACCCAGGGCGTGTATCTTAGAGATGACATTGTCACCCAAGGGATGTATCTTAGAGATGACATTGTCACCCATGGCATGTATCTTAGAGATTACATTGTCACCCAGGGGATGTATCTTAGAGTTGATATTGTCACCCAGGGTGTGTATCTTAGAGATGACATTGTCACTCAGGGCAACAAGCTATAGCTGGTGAAGTCCCCTGTCCCACATCTATGCTGCTCTTTGGGTCAGCACCAACATTCTACAAGCCAGGACTTCATTCAGCTCACCATCTGTTAAACAGAAGAAAACAGACGCCAACTCTTTGTCTAGACAGTGCCATGTCAGAGAGGAGCAACCAGTTTGGTTTCTGTAGATCAGTGGTTTAATGCCAAGTCAGAGAGGAGCAACCAGTTTGGTTACTTTAGATCAGCAGTTCCCAAACTTTTTTTGGGCAGCTACCTCTCAAGCCATATTTTGCTGCTTTATATATACTAGTTATTGCAGGTCATGGTAGGCAGAGGGTCTCGACTGTGGAGACAATGACTATGATCACTGACTTATAACCGTCTCTGCCAAGAAGAAAAAAGGAATGACAAACTACCTTCTTATGTTGCCAAGAAACCTAACATGGCCAGTATACACACACACAAAAACTGAAACTTTTGGTGGTCATCAGTTACCACAACTGGTTTATATTATCAAAAAACCTAGAAAAAAAAAAGCAGCCCATGATACTAGTTGTAAGATAACCGGGTCAGTAGGATAATGATGCTGAGTTTGCATGGAGGGGAATTGGCAGTTTTGACTTTAGTTTAGCATGCAGACATTTTGTCAGTATTAAACCTCACCCCAGACAGAGTAAGAAAAACAAATTCACATGAATATCTACTTTCCTCTGATGTTTGTAAAGTGTTTAATTTTGCATGGTGGTGTAAGGTGCCAAATATTGTAGTGAAAAAACCAGCATTTCGGAAAATTCTTCATGCAAAGTGAAAGACAAGTACAGTTACGCTGGTTTTGAAAAATCCTAGTGTGACTGCTGCCCTCGCAGCTCTGTTTTCTCTCACCACCCCCTGGCACTTCACATTTTTTGAACCACTGCACTAGATCAACATCATTATTTTGTAGAGAAATTGAAGACAGTGATTTATATATGACTTGTAGCCGAAGGTGCAGATCTTTTGTGCAGCAGATTGTTCAAACATTTTCTGTTTATTGTATATGTGATTTTGGTTTTTTTTTTTTTTTGTTCTTTTATTTGTTAAGAAGCTGAAATTTATGCTTCATACACAGTTCTACACATACTTTATTTGGTAATCTATGTTCATCACCAGATTTCTTTCTTTCTTATTTTTTTTTTTTTTTACTTTTTCCTGTTAGTTTTCTAATAAATGTTACATATTTTGTTTCATTCTAATTTTTGTAAATGTTGTATGCATTGTAAAACTGTTTTTTTTTCTTTTTAATGTAACATGATTAGGTTTTCATTTTTAGGCTGTTGTGAGATGTTAAATGATTTTTTTAAAAATTAAGAATAAAATAGCTGCATTCATATGATTTTGATCTGTATTTGCAAGTATGTAATTGTAAACTACTGTACACATTAGAAACAGTCTTTGTGTTGTTGTCATGTTTGATAGCAAAAAATGTTTATGTGGTTATGGATGCTGTTTGGTAGGTCAGGAATTAAATTGGGATAGTTTTTATTACCTTAAATACACAAAGTTAAATCGAGATAGTTTTTGTTACCTTAAATGTGCAAAGTAATTCTAAAGAAGCATTGCACATCCCCTGCTTTTTTAGTTGCGCTGCAGGACTGAAAAAAATAGCTGCCATGACCCATTCGCACAGCAGTACGATGCTGTGCCCCAACACCTTCACGGCATCAGCTGCAAAGAACACCAGCTCGCAGTTACAGGGAGATATAGCCCAAGGCCACATCCCCTGCATTCCAACAGAGTTTTGTGATCTCTTCTATGTATAGGTGTTTCATACATGAGCAGTGTTTCTCTGTGCTTATCAGATTGGAACAGAAGCTGAGAGCACCAGAGATGTGGTTTGATAGGGTGGTGCAACATTATATCCATGTGACTGTAGAAAAAAAGGAGCTGGGGGAAACTGAAAGTTAATAAAAGTGATAGGGCAAACACAGCCAAGATTCCTTGAACTTGTCATGAGAAGACAGAAAGTTGGAGAACTAGGTAAAACTCAAATGAAAAATAAAATAGAAACAGAGAGGCAGAGAAAAAGTTATCTTAACCAACTGACCAAGTGGCACAAGAAAAAGAAAGCACTTCATTGAGATTGAAAATATCAAAGACAAGACCACAAGGAATGGGAACGCACGATCACCAACATTTGTTGAAGAGGCGCTTAATGAATGGATAGTATTTATGATTATGACTTTTATCATTGTTCATAAAGGTGTGACATAAAAATGTGCTTACACAAACAAACCTGTCGGTTGCTGTGGGAGGTTCATTCAGACATGTAGCAGATTTATGGCAGCTCTGAAAAGTTGGCAAATTTTTTTCTTCTGTTTCTAAGCAAGCATAAACTATGACAAACTTGCCTGGAAAAGAATAGACTATGACAGACTTACATGAACAAACATAAACTGTGACAGTTACCTGAAGAAACAAACTATGACAGACTTACCTGAAGAAATATAAACTA
Source organism: Achatina immaculata (assembly GCA_009760885.1). Taxonomy (NCBI): domain Eukaryota; kingdom Metazoa; phylum Mollusca; class Gastropoda; order Stylommatophora; family Achatinidae; genus Lissachatina; species Lissachatina immaculata. The sequence goes on along the minus strand of CM019694.1, from coordinate 34,151,623 downwards.
TGACAAACATACCTGAGTAAATGTAAACTATGACAGAGTTTCATAACAAATGTAAACTGTGACAGACATACCTGACAAAATGTAAGTTATAATGGGTGCGACAGAGTCATGTTTGAATAGTAGGCTGTGGTGGTGGACTACATGAGGATGTGTAGAAAACATTTTCCAGTGTAAATTTCCCAATTTTTTGCTATAAATGTGCAAGAGTATTGCAGTGGTTAGTGATAAAGACCTCTCATACCAAAGAAACTAGATCCACGCCAGATCTTGATATGCTTTGGTCCCTGTCTGAAATATGGGGACCTGACACTTGTAGTAGGGAAGACACTCAGAGCAGACACTTGTCTTCAAGAAAAAAACCACTAAGCTCTTGAACTTTGACATCTCTGATGCTACACCCCCTTACACCAGTGTACTTAACTAAATAATTGATGTTAGATGGAATAGAGAAGTTTTGGATCGTCCATCTCTCTCTCGCTCTCTCTCTCTGTCATGACTTTGCTTTTTCAGTGTGATGGTTCTGTGTTTTCAGGTTCAGTAACTCTGTTGTCCCATCCTTGATTTCATATTTTTGTTCATGGCATTGTTTTCTTATTCTGAAACATTTCACAGAACAACAGCACTGGGAAGAGCAGCTTTTCTCTGAGTGGTATGAAGTCAAAATTGTTTGGAGGCGACACTCCAGAACAGAGGGAAGCCAAGCTGAAGCATCTGGATGAGCAGATTGTCCAGGCAGAAGCTGAACTTAAGAGAGTCCAGGAAGAGTCAGAGTAAGATAGCTGTCAGCCCGTGTGTATGTGTTTCATTCTTTGTTATTTTCTCTAGCCAGGTTTGATGAAATTGAATAAATACCTTTGTTTCTGTGGTCCGTTGTATAGTACCATATTCTCCCTATCTCTGACTTTTATAGTTTTAATTTCAGCAAAGAAATGTCCCAGATAAAAGAAACTGAAGTATTGATTGACATTTTGTGATGAAAAAAAAGTAGTTAATAAATTATACTCATTCAGGATTAAAAAGAAAATTAGCATTGTATGAACTGCACCATGTAGACTGTACAAATACTGAAGCCTTCTTATATCTTATATCCTTCCCGTGCCGTTAAACGTCACATAGGGCTCGCAGAGTAGTTCGCCAATTTTTCCTGTCTTCGGCGAGTCTTTCAACCTCATCAAAGGATTTTATGCCTGTTAATTTGGCCTCTCTTAATAATGTCCTCTTCAGAGTTTCACGCGGTCTGCCTCTTTTTCTTCTGCCTGTTGTGTTCCACTTGATAGCTTGTTTTGGGATTCTCCGATCATTTCTTCTCATCAAGTGACCAACATATGTCCATCTCCTTTTCCTGATCACCCATGAGACTGGTTGTTGTTCAGTCATCTGTCTTATCTCTGCATTGTTCTTGAATTCATTCCACTTGATGCCGAGTATTTTCCTTAGGCATTTGTTTTCAAAAGAGTCTAATTTCTTTTCTGTTTCTTTAGTTGTTTTCCAGCTTTCGCATGCATAAATGAGGGTGGATATTACATTTGAATTGAATAGTCTTAACTTGGTTTTTGTGCTTATAACTTTTGAATTCCATATGTTCTCAAGATTCTTGAAGATTGATGCTGCTTTTGCAATTCTGATCCTAAGTTCCTTTCTAGTGTCGCCATCCTGGTCTATGTAGCTGCCAAGGTATGCAAATTGATTGACTTCTTCAATATCTGTCCCTTCTAAGTGTATTTTTCCATTGTGATTGAGAGGAATTTTCATTATTTTTGTTTTGTCCTTGTTAATTTCAAGTCCTATTTTGCTAGCCAGTGAAGACAGGTTATCTGTTTTTTCTTGCATGGAATTCACATTATTACAGATAAGAGTTATGTCATCAGCAAAATCAAGATCTTCTAGTTGGGTCCCATGTACCCAGTCAATACCTGTGTTACCTGTGCAGAATTTTTTCATTATGAGGTCTATTGTAATCCCAAAAAGTAAAGGAGACAATATACATCCTTGTTTCACGCCTGTTTCAATCTGGAACCATTCACTCATCCCTTCTTCTGTTTTGACTGCACAAACATATCCATTGTAGAAGTCCTTAATGATGTTGACAGTTTTAGATGGTATTCCATATAGACATAAAATTCTCCATAATGAGTCTCTGTGTATGCTATCAAATGCCTTTTTAAAATCTATGAAGTTCAGTATTAATGGTTTCTGCTTTTCAATATGTTCTTCAAGTATTATTCTGAGACTAAAGATCTGGTTGAGACAACTTCTCCCTTTTCGAAATCCTGCTTGTTCTTCTCTCATTGCAGTATCCATTATATCTTTGAGTCTATTCAAAATGACCTTGCAAAATACTTCTGACACAACTGATATTAAGGTTACTCCTCTCCAGTTGTTGCAGTCACTAAGGTTGCCCTTTTTTGTTATTTTAACAATGATTCCTTTCTTCCAATTAGAAGGGACCCTTTCTTCTTTCTAAATCTTGTTAAACATTCTCTGTAGTTGTCTCATGTTGTCACTATTGATAGCTTTTAGCATTTCAGCTGTTATTTCATCTTCACCTGCAGCTTTGTTGTTAGCCATTAAATTCACTACTGTTTCAATTTCATGCAGTTTAATTTCATCTAGGTTGACATTTAGTTGTGGGGCTGGTAAGTCAGTTTCAAGGTTTAACAATTCTTTTGGGTGTGGTCGATTAAGTATTTCTTGGAAGTGTTCAGCCCATCTTTGCTTTTGGTCTTTATTTGATGTTAATAGTGTTCCAGTTTTGCTAAGGATTGGTCTTTCTTTAGATGTAATAGTACCTGTTAGCCTCTTTTGTAAGTTATATAAAGTTTTGCTGTCTCCTGTTTTTGCTGCTTTTTCTGCCTGTTTCGCCATATTGTCTATGTATTCTTTTTTATCCCTTCTAGCTGAACTTTTTACTTTCTTGTCTATTTCTTTGTATTTTGCTTTTGCCAAATCTCTTTCATGATCTGTTTTTGCATTCAACATGTCTAATTTGACTGCTCATCTTTCATGTATATACTTCCATGTTGTATCTGATATCCATGCTTTTCTATTTGGTTTTTCCAGTCCAGCACTTACTTTTGCTGCTGTGATAATGGCTGTGCTGTAAGAATTCCATAACTCATCTATACCTATCTCCTCAACTTTACTGGGTGTTTTGGAATGGTTGGCAAGTTCCTGATTGAAATTAATGTTAGTATTTTCTTCTTGTAGGCTGTGGCTGTTTATCTTTCTGTGTACTGATTTCTTGTATTGACTTTTCAATTTTAAAAGCCTATAGACTGTACAGATACTGAAGCCTATAGACTCTACTAGTTTATAGTTTACTAAACAAAGCTTTTGTACTGTATTGTTTTATGTATCTGATGAAATTGATATCTGAGACAGTGTGAAAGTTTTATGTATCTGATGAAATTGATATCTGAGACAGTGTGAAAGTTTTATGTATCTGATGAAATTGATATCTGAGACAGTGTGAAAGAAAAAAAACAAACTAAATCAACTATGGGCATTATGGAAACATCAGAGTTGCAAAACTAAAGTCCAACCACATGGCGGGACTTGAACTCAGGACTTATTTCTCTAAGGGCAAAGCTTTAACTACACATCTGTCCAGACCCTCATCCATTCATTTCATTGTGCAGTGGTTGACAGAGTAATAACTGCACAGGGCAGCAGCAGATTCTTTCCATTCTCATCATCTACAGCCTGTCTTTATATGATGTTGCTATGTTAAATGCTGTCTTGTCTTATACTGCTATGTTAAATACTGTGTTATGATGCTGTGTTAAATACTGTGTTATGCTTTTATGTTAATTGCTGTGTTATGCTACTATGTTAAATGTTGTGTTATGCTGCTATGTTAAATGCTGTTTATCATATGCTTCTGTGTTAAATTCTGTTTATTTTATGCTGCTATGTTAAATGCTGTCTCTCTTATAAATGCTGTCTATCTTATGCATCTATGTTGAATACTGTCTATCTTATGCATCTATGTTAAATGCTGTCTATCTTATGCAACTGTGTTAAATGCTGTCTATCTTATGCTGCTGTGTTATTTGCTGTCTATCTTATGCATCTATGTTAAATGCTGTCTATCTTATGCATCTATGTTAAATGCTGTCTATCTTATGCAGCTATGTTAAATGCTGTCTATCTTATGCTGCTATGTTAAATGCTGTCTATTTTATGCTGCTATGTTAAATGCTGTCTATCTTATGCTGCTATGTTAAATGCTGTCTATCTTATGCTGCTATGTTAAATGTTGTCTGTCTTGTCTTATACAGTTCTACACTTGTCTGTCTTCAGTCATCTTCAGATTCATTACGTTTCCATCAGTGGCAGTTCTAATAGTGTTATTGAGATTCTTTCAGAGTGCCTGAACATTTGATGTGTAACTGTTTTATGTTATTATGTACGTCTTCATGCCTGGTATACCAGATCCCCATGTAAATATTTATATCACTGTTTTATGTACGTGTACTGTACTGGGACTGAGCAGCCAGCATAACTCTTGACATAAACTGTCAACTTGCTTCACTCCCCTGACAGGTTATTTATAGAACAAGCTCTGCGAGACATTGATAGGTTCCAGAGACAGAAAGCCAAAGACCTGCAGGAAATATTCACCAACTATGCTGTCTTGCAGATAAAACAGTGCAAGAAGGTAACATTTCCATATGATCTTTTCTAATGTTGTCTCTCCATGTCTTTCTGCCTGTCTGTCTGCCTGCTTATCTGTCTGTCTGTTTGTCTGTCTGTTTGTCTGTCTGTTGCCTGCTTATCCATCCATCCATCCATCTCTTTATGTGTGAGTGTCTCTCTCTCCTCTCTCTCTTTCTTCTCTCTCTCTCTCTCTCCTCTCTCTCTTTCTTTCTTCTCTCTCTCTGTCTGTGTCCATGCATGCAAGAGAGACAACAAGAAACTTTATTTTCAAAGTGTAAAGAATTGTGCATATTTCACCATAGAATTGTGAGAGGAGAATGAGGTGAGCCTTGTCTTGCCTCCTCCTTCCTTATACTCGCATGCTTCTCAGTGTTGAGGGGATATACACTGTTTTATAATCCTCACTGGTTTGCTTCATGTACAGGAGCGTTTAAGGTATCTCCATCAGCTAAAAGTAATATGAAAGTGACTCTTTTCATATTAGAAGACAGTTCCATTCCACCAGAGACTTGTCCCAGGTTCCATTCTATGAAAGACTTGCCCCAGGTTCCATTCTATCAGAGACTTGTCCCAAGGTTACATTCTGCCAGAGACTTGTCCCAGGTTCCATTCTACCAAAGACTTGTCCCAGTTTCCATTCTACCAGAGACTTGTCCCAGGTTACATTCTACCAGAGACTTGTCCCAGGTTCCATTCTACCAAAGACTTGTCCCAGGTTCCATTCCACCAGAGACTTGTCCCAGGTTCCATTCTACCAAAGACTTGTCCCAGGTTCCATTCTACCAAAGACTTGTCCCAGGTTCCATTCTACCAAAGACTTGTCCCAGGTTCCATTCTACCAAAGACTTGTCCCAGGTTCCATTCTACCAGAGACTTGTCCCAGGTTCCATTCTACCAGAGACTTGTCCCAGGTTCCATTCCACCAGAGACTTGTCCCAGTAAACCCATCTGTAAAAATTGGCACCTGTCTTCTCCTAGATCTAGTGAAAGAAATACAGCCAGATATGATCCTGATCACATCATGCTCTAGCATTATGGCAGATTTAGAAAAGCACAAAAATAATGCTATTATACTAACAAGTCCTGGAGACTGTAGCCAGAGAACACCAGCATAAATGTGTGTGCAGTGCTAATAGATAGGTCAGACCTAGCATGTCCAGGTTTACCTTGAGAGCAGGAAACCAGGTGGCTGGCAGATTTCAGGCTGTGAGAATAATAGAGAAGATAGTGATAACAAGCAGCTCCAGCCACTATCATTGTTTGATTGGTTCTTTCAGAACCATGTGACCAGCTGGACAGAGGTTGGAGTTTCTTTATTAATGGTTTTTTGGTATGCCACACCACATTTCTCTGTCATGAAAAATCTGAATTTCTTGTCCTGGAATATCTTTTGCAGAATACATGGACATTCTGAATTTCTTGTACTAGAACATCTTATACAGAATACATGGACATTCTGAATTTCTTGTCCTAGAATATCTTTTGCAGAATACATGGACATTCTGAATTTCTTGTCCTAGAATATCTTATACAGAATACATGGACATTCTGAATTTCTTGTCCTAGAATATCTTATACAGAATACATGGACGTTCTGAATTTCTTGTCCTAGAATATCTTTTGCAGAATACATGGACATTCTGAATTTCTTGTCCTAGAATATCTTATACAGAATACATGGACGTTCTGAATTTCTTGTCCTAGAATATCTTATACAGAATACATGGACGTTCTGAATTTCTTGTCCTAGAATATCTTATACAGAATACATGGACGTTCTGAATTTCTTGTCCTAGAATATCTTTTGCAGAATACATGGACATTCTGAATTTCTTGTCCTAGAATATCTTTTGCAGAATACATGGACATTTTGAATTTCTTGTCCTAGAATATCTTTTGCAGAATACATGGACATTTTGAATTTCTTGTCCTAGAATATCTTTTGCAGAATACATGGACATTCTGAATTTCTTGTCCTGGAATATCTTTTGCAGAATACATAGACATTCTGAATTTCTTGTCCTAGAATATCTTATACAGAATACATGGACATTTTGAATTTCTTGTCCTAGAATATCTTATACAGAATACAGGAACATCTGAATGTAAGAAACTTGGTTTAAAAAAAAAAAGACCATTGGTAAAATGTTTTCTGTGGCAGGTCTTCACTTTTTAAATATGTATAACCATTGGTTGAAACCAGAAAGTGTCCATATTTATCATTCGTGAATAATTGTCAGTGAACATATCACTTTTACTAGTGTGCTGACAAAAGAAATAAAAATGATAAGTATTATACTGTACTGAAAGTGATATTGTACGAAGCCCTTCAGAATATGAGCTAGGGAAAAATGACATATGTGGATGATGATTTTTTTTTTCTTTCATTATCAGGAAATGCCACATATCTTGTTTATTTTTCTCTGTGTTGTTCTCTGTCTAGGGTATTGCTATTTGGACCAGTGCTAAAGACTGCTTCAGCAAAATGTAGCCTTCTTTCATGTGATCATGTAACTGAACTTTCATGGATTGTAAAAAAAACTTTTTTTACTGCTAACCTGTTCAAGTTTCAGTGACTTGTACAAAACTGTTAGATATTACTCTGTATATGTTTTAATGAAATGTCATTTTACGGTATCATATTGATGTTTATGTGAAGTATTTTTATGTAACCATATTCATTTTGGACGCTCATGGCAGTAGATAGATTGGGCAATGAAGTGGCTATGGTGTGTTAACAAGAATGAAATAAGCAGACCCCTGACAGAGTGGTGTGTTAACAAGTATGAAACAAGCAAACCCCTGACAGAGTGGTGTGTTAACAAGAATGAAACAACAAGCAAACCCCTGACAGAGTGGTGTGTTAACAAGAATGAAACAAGCAAACCCCTGACAGAGTGGTGTATTAACAAGAGTGAAACAAGCAAACCCCATGACAGAGTTACTATGCTGTAAGTTTCACAGAGAAGGAAGATTCAAGATCCTCCAGAGCTGGTGTTCAGAGTTATATTGAAGAAATCTGACAGTTGGATGTGTCAACACAATGACTGGGAAGAACTGGCATGAGATCATGTCAGATGGAGAAGAAATCTGCACAGTCTCTTATTTATTGAGAAAGCCTGGGACAGCGTGAGATGTGAGTGCAAAACAGATTGGATTTTGGAATTTCCCATGTTAGTAGAGAAATCAGTCAGGAGAAGCTCAAGAAAAGAGCAAATAAAAAAAGCTGTTGGACTTACATGAACCCTCTCCTGTTAGTGATGGCATTCATACACATAACTGTAACTTTTAACCAGATTGTTGTGCATGTGGAACTGAATGCAGAAGAAGCCATGAGAAATGGGTAGAATTATACCTGGAAGTTGTGATAAACATTAGACATCCATTGTCTTGTTTTGTTAAACATCTGTAAGGATAAAAAAGACCATTGGAAGACAATGCTGAATCTTAGCTGAAAATCTGATACATTACATGACAATACTTAATCTTGTCGTAGCTGAAAATCTGAGTGTGATGAGATACATTACATGACAGTACTGAATCTTGTCTTAGGTAAAAATCTGAGTGTGATGAGATACATTACATGACAATACTGAATCTTGTCTTAGGTAAAAATCTGACCTGATAAGACATGTTACATGACAATACTTAATCTTGTCTTAGCTGAAAATCTGAGTGTGATGAGATACATTACATGACAATACTGAATCTTGTCTTAGGTAAAAATCTGACCTGATAAGACATGTTACATGACAATACTGAATCTTGTCTTAGGTAAAAATCTGACCTGATAAGACATGTTACATGACAATACTGAATCTTGTCTTAGGTAAAAATCTGACCTGATAAGACATGTTACATGACAATACTGAATCTTGTCTTAGGTAAAAATCTGACCTGATAAGACATGTTACATGACAATAAGCCAGACGTTGGGAACAAAACACAAAGAAAAAAAAATATCTGAAACTAATTTGTTTTTAAATGACAAGCTGTTCAAAGTTCTGAACTGGATGTCGGACATCATTTCTGTTTCCTTTATATCTCTCAGACTGTTTATTATTTTACAATTATCAGGCATAGTTTTCATTATATTTCAAATGGCAACTTACTGTGAAATTGTTTGATATGTTTGTTGTGGGTAGCTAGATGTGATCACATTGCATTTGTATGAGTTAGCATCTAGTCTAGGTGTGTCATTGACAGTGTTTGTCATTCTGTTACTTCTATTACCCATTGTGTCATTTGTTCGTCATTTTTTTTTTTGTTGCTGAAAATAATATTGATGTGTAATGTCAGTTACAGCCAACATGTGGTAATCATCATGAAATATTGAATGTAGGCTACAAAATTGTAATATCAGTATTTGTCGCTGTATGTTCTTATGTCATATTTATAGTCATTATTATTTTTACCTCACATATAAGGTAGTAGACATAGAAATCATATACCACTGTGCAATATATGTTCTAGATGTATGACCTATTTTGCAGAATCAAATGAACAAATTAGTTTTTGTAAAATATTACATTTTAGTACTTTATAAATGGTTATGTGTCATATTTTAGCAGTGATAAAAGTGATAATAGCTTGTATATTATATATTTTATAAATATGTATATGTTTGGTTGCTGAAATTCTGTTTAGTAGTGTTATCTTTTGTTTGTTATGACCAGCTCTTCTTCTTCTTCTTCTTCGTTCGCTTCTACCACCAAAACTGCACTGTGATCCTACTGAATTTACGCCTGTGGTCCTCGTTAGGTCCCGTGGTCTCCTGTGTGGTCCCCGAAAGGACCACACGAGATCCACGTGAGGACCACAAGGGGTTCAGAGTATCACAGGGCTTTAGCCTGTATTCTTGGTGGGTCTCAGAAGCGGGACTGCGTGACACCGTGGTTTTCATATGACCAGCTCTGTTTTCTTGTGAAGTCTGTTGTGTTCAGGTTGTTTAGCTTTCTTGTTCAAATCTGAACATTTTTTCATTGAAGAATGTTAAAGTTCATCACTCGGAGTGTCAGGTCAAGCTCAGTGTGGAGGTTTTTTTTGCCCACTTTTCTCCAGTCTCTGATAGCAGTCTTATAGCTGGCTTGTATCTAGACCTACCAGCCATGCCCAGTTTTCTCCAGTCTCTGATAACAGTCTTATAGCTGGCTTGTATCTAGACCTACCAGCCATGCCCAGTTTTCTCCAGTCTCTGATAGCAGTCTTATAGCTGGCTTGTATCTAGACCTACCAGCCATGCCCAGTTTTCTCCAGTCTCTGATAACAGTCTTATAGCTGGCTTGTATCTAGACCTACCAGCCATGCCCAGTTTTCTCCAGTCTCTGACAGCAGTCTTATAGCTGGCTTGTATCTAGACCTACCAGCCATGCCCAGTTTTCTCCAATCTCTGACAGCAGTCTTATAGCTGGCTTGTATCTAGACCTACCAGCCATGCCCACTTTTCTCCAGTCTCTGACAGCAGTCTTATAGCTGGCTTGTATCTAGACCTACCAGCCATGCCCAGTTTTCTCCAATCTCTGACAGCAGTCTTATAGCTGGCTTGTATCTAGACCTACCAGCCATGCCCAGTTTTCTCCAATCTCTGACAGCAGTCTTATAGCTGGCTTGTATCTAGACCTACCAGCCATGCCCAGTTTTCTCCAGTCTCTGACAGCAGTCTTATAGCTGGCTTGTATCTAGACCTACCAGCCATGCCCAGTTTTCTCCAATCTCTGACAGCAGTCTTATAGCTGGCTTGTATCTAGACCTACCAGCCATGCCCAGTTTTCTCCAATCTCTGACAGCAGTCTTATAGCTGGCTTGTATCCAGACATACCAGCCATGCCCAGTCAAGCTGCTGTACATGTGAGGGACACTACTGGAGTGTGCACTTCACTTCCTTATGATCCTTTTTTGTGTTTCTATAACAGTTTTAATGGAAAGTGTGCTCACAGTTAGAATGTTTTAGTTAAAACAGGAAGATGTGCTGATGTCTCTAACTTTTGCTATGAGAGCTCCAACAGCTGAGGAGGATGGCGGACTTCAAACCAAGGACAGGTACATGAACTCGGGCCAGATAGAAAGTTATAAGATGACATGATAATTAGCATACAAGTTAACAGTGACCAGAAACTCTGTGTGTGTGTGTGTGTGCAGCAGTTTAATATGCTTTCTTATAGCTGGAATATGAACATTACATCAAGTGACAGTTTCCAAATTAAAAGTACCTGAAATTTGACAGCTATAATTTCCAGATTAGGAATACCAAGAATGTGATATATACCAGTCAGTTTATCATCTTTATAAACTGAGATATCTTCACTATACTGCCCTTTTGTAATACATTCCTTATATGTTATTTTGTTATTGTTATTTCAGTGTTATTTTTCTTTGCATAGCAAGTTAAAAGTGTTTCATGAAGGATGTGCACAAAAACAGTATAAACGATGTATAATTTGTGCATTATTTTTAGCATATATTCCCATACAAGTGATAACATTTATGTGACCAGTTCCCAGTCCTGTTATCTGTTTGTATTTAATTAAGTTAGCCTGTTTTGTGGTCCACCCAGCCATTGAACTCTTGATGAGCAACTGGATGACCTCAAGAAGATAATGCATTTATCATTGGTCATGAAGCATCTTGTTTTCACAGTTCACTATGGAATGTAGAAATCAGCTTCCAACATAAGTACTCATCTTTTGTAAAGTGTAGTAGTGAGAAACCACCTTGTTTGATAGTCCTGTGTAAAATATAGCAGTGAGATTCCACCATTTAAGTCCCCCATTAAAATATAGTCATGAGATTCCACCATTTTTTTTTCAGCCATCAGTAAAATGTAGCAGTGAGATTCCAGCATCTGTTTCCTTTTCCAGTAAAATGTAGCAGTGAGATTCCAGCATGTTTCCTTTTCCAGTAAAATGTAGCAGTGAGATTCCAGCATGTTTCCTTTTCCAGTAAAATGTAGCAGTGAGATTCCAGCATCTGTTTCCTTTTCCAGTAAAATGTAGCAGTGAAATTCCAGCATATGTTTCCTTTTCCAGTAAAATGTAGCAGTGAGATTCCAGCATCTGTTTCCTTTTCCAGTAAAATGTAGCAGTGAGATTCCAGCATATGTTTCCTTTTCCAGTAAAATGTAGCAGTGAGATTCCAGCATCTGTTTCCGTTTCCAGTAAAATGTAGCAGTGAGATTCCAGTCTTTAGTCTCCTGTTAATGTATTTTTCAAACGAAAAACAGTAAAATGTAGCAGTGAGATTCTACTGTGTGTACTAGTCTTCAGTAAAAGATAGTGATTAAGATTCCACTTTTATTGTCTGAATATGTGAAGGTGGCTTTTTTGCATTTGGAATGAGCAGGTGATAATTAGATAAGGGTCCTGTGTTAATTCAGCAAAAGTTCAAGTGTTATCCCAGTATTACATGCTACATGGATGCTGTTATTTGTAATTGCTGAAAAGTTTTAGACAGAGCATGGCTGTGCAGTGACAGTTGGTGTTGTCATGTGTTTAACATAGGACAGAAAAATAATAGTTGGAAGTGGCTGAGGTGACCGGCAGTTTGTAAGTTAAATATGGACTACTGTAACATCGTTACAAGATGAGAGGATGTGGTTCTGAAAATAATCTGCTGAAGGTGGCAGCACTGTTTCTTGAAAGTTGACTGTGCTTTCCTGGTTTTGTGGTTTGTTTTTTTTTTTTTAAAATGAAAGTAAAGTTATTTTGGGTTCTGTGTGGTTACAAGTTTTTATGTAGAATTGTTTTTGTATGTGAATTTTTTATTAGGTTCCGTATGTCAGCTTTTTATTGTCCAAGCAGTTCTTTGTAAACAAAAATATAGAACTTTTAGAAAACATTGATCTGAGTGGTGAGTGTATGGTTAATCTAGTTGTTCTGATTGGTGAGTGTATGGTCAATCTAGTTGTTCTGATTGGTGAATGTGTGGTCAATCTAGTTGTTCTGATTGGTGAATGTGTGGTTAATCTAGTTGTTCTGATTGGTGAGTGTATGGTTAATCTAGTTGTTCTGATTGGTGAGTGTGTGGTTAATCTAGTTGTTCTGAGTGGTGATTGTGTGGTTAATCTAGTTGTTCTGAGTGGTGATTGTGTGGTTAATCTAGTTGGTCTGAGTGATGAGAGTATGGTTAATCTAGTTGGTCTGAGTGATGAGAGTATGGTTAATCTAGTTGGTCTGAGTGATGAGAGTATGGTTAATCTAGTTGGTCTGACTTGTGAGTGTGTGGTTAATCTAGTTGGTCTGAGTGATGAGAGTATGGTTAATCTAGTTGGTCTGACTTGTGAGTGTGTGGTTAATCTAGTTGGTCTGAGTGATGAGAGTATGGTTAATCTAGTTGGTCTGAGTGATGAGAGTATGGTTAATCTAGTTGGTCTGAGTGATGAGAGTATGGTTAATCTAGTTGGTCTGACTTGTGAGTGTGTGGTTAATCTAGTTGGTCTGAGTGATGAGAGTATGGTTAATCTAGTTGGTCTGAGTGATGAGAGTATGGTTAATCCAGTTGGTCTGACTTGTGAGTGTATGGTTAATATAGTTGGTCTGACTTGTGAGTGTGTGGTTAATCTAGTTGGTTTGAGTGATGAGAGTATGGTTAATCTAGTTGGTCTGACTTGTGAGTGTGTGGTTAATCTAGTTGGTTTGAGTGATGAGAGTATGGTTAATCTAGTTGGTCTGACTTGTGAGTGTATGGTTAATCTAGTTGGTCTGAGTGATGAGAGTATGGTTAATCTAGTTGGTCTGAGTGATGAGAGTATGGTTAATCTAGTTGGTCTGAGTGATGAGAGTATGGTTAATCTAGTTGGTCTGACTTGTGAATGTGTGGTTAATCTAGTTGGTCTGACTTGTGAGTGTGTGGTTAATCTAGTTGGTCTGACTTGTGAGAGTATAATTAATCTAGTTGGTCTGACTTGTGAGTGTGTGGTTAATCTAGTTGGTCTGACTTGTGAGAGTATAATTAATCTAGTTGGTCTGAGTGATGAGAGTATGGTTAATCTAGTTGGTCTGAGTGATGAGAGTATAATTAATCTAGTTGGTCTGACTTGTGAGTGTATGGTTAATCTAGTTGGTCTGACTTGTGAGTGTGTGGTTAATCTAGTTGGTCTGACTTGTGAGTGTGTGGTTAATCTAGTTGGTCTGACTTGTGAGAGTATAATTAATCTAGTTGGTCTGACTTGTGAGTGTGTGGTTAATCTAGTTGGTCCGACTTGTGAGAGTATAATTAATCTAGTTGGTCTGACTTGTGAGTGTGTGGTTAATCTAGTTGGTCTGAGTGGTGAGTGTGGTTAATCTAGTTGGTCTGAGTGGTGAGTGTGTGGTTAATCTAGTTGGTCTGAGTGGTGAGTGTGTGGTTAATCTAGTTGGTCTGACTTGTGAGTGTGTGATTAATCTAGTTGGTCTGACTTGTGAGTGTGTGGTTAATCTAGTTGGTCTGACTTGTGAGTGTGTGGTTAATCTAGTTGGTCTGAGTGGTGAGTGTGTGGTTAATCCAGTTGGTCTGACTTGTGAGTGTGATTAATCTAGTTGGTCTGACTTGTGAGTGTGTGATTAATCTAGTTGGTCTGACTTGTGAGTGTATGGTTAATCTAGTTGATCTGACTTGTGAGTGTATGGTTAATCTAGTTGGTCCGACTTGTGAGTGTGTGATTAATCTAGTTGGTCTGAGTGGTGAGTGTGTGGTTAATCTAGTTGGTCTGAGTGGTGAGTGTGTGGTTAATCTAGTTGGTCTGAGTGGTGAGTGTGTGGTTAATCTAGTTGGTCTGACTTGTGAGTGTGTGATTAATCTAGTTGGTCTGACTTGTGAGTGTGTGGTTAATCTAGTTGGTCTGACTTGTGAGTGTGTGGTTAATCTAGTTGGTCTGAGTGGTGAGTGTGTGATTAATCTAGTTGGTCTGACTTGTGAGTGTGTGGTTAATCTAGTTGGTCTGACTTGTGAGTGTGTGGTTAATCTAGTTGGTCTGACTTGTGAGTGTGTGATTAATCTAGTTGGTCTGAGTGGTGAGTGTGTGATAATCTAGTTGGTCTGAGTGGTGAATGTGATTAATCTAGTTGGTCTGACTTGTGAGTGTGATTAATCAAGTTGGTCTGAGTGATGAGTATGGTTAATCTAGTTGGTCTGAGTGATGAGAGTATGGTTAATCTAGTGGTCTGACTTGTGAGAGTATAATTAATCTAGTTGTTCTGACTTGTGAGTGTATGGTTAATCTAGTTGATCTGATTTGTGAGTGTATGATTAATCTAGTTGATCTGATTTGTGAGTGTATGATTAATCTAGTTGATCTGACTTGTGAGTGTGTGTTAATCTAGTTGATCTGATTTGTGAGTGTATGATTAATCTAGTTGATCTGACTGTGAGTGTGTGGTTAATCCAGTTGGTCTGACTTGTGAGAGTATAATTAATCTAGTTGATCTGACTTGTGAGTGTGATTATCTAGTTGGTCTGACTTGTGAGTGTGATTAATCAAGTTGGTCTGAGTGGTGAGTGCATGGTTAATCTAGTTGATCTGACTTGTGAGTGTATGGTTAATCTAGTTGGTCCGACTTGTGAGTGTATGATTAATCTAGTTGGTCTGAGTGGTGAGTGTGTGGTTAATCTAGTTGGTCTGAGTGGTGAGTGTGTGGTTAATCTAGTTGGTCTGAGTGGTGAGTGTGTGGTTAATCTAGTTGGTCTGACTTGTGAGTGTGTGATTAATCTAGTTGGTCTGACTTGTGAGTGTGTGGTTAATCTAGTTGGTCTGACTTGTGAGTGTGTGGTTAATCTAGTTGGTCTGAGTGGTGAGTGTGTGGTTAATCCAGTTGGTCTGACTTGTGAGTGTGATTAATCTAGTTGGTCTGACTTGTGAGTGTGTGATTAATCTAGTTGGTCTGACTTGTGAGTGTATGGTTAATCTAGTTGATCTGATTTGTGAGTGTATGGTTAATCTAGTTGGTCCGACTTGTGAGTGTGTGATTAATCTAGTTGGTCTGAGTGGTGAGTGTGTGGTTAATCTAGTTGGTCTGAGTGGTGAGTGTGTGGTTAATCTAGTTGGTCTGAGTGGTGAGTGTGTGGTTAATCTAGTTGGTCTGACTTGTGAGTGTGTGATTAATCTAGTTGGTCTGACTTGTGAGTGTGTGGTTAATCTAGTTGGTCTGACTTGTGAGTGTGTGGTTAATCTAGTTGATCTGACTTGTGAGTGTGTGTGATTAATCTAGTTGGTCTGACTTGTGAGTGTGTGGTTAATCTAGTTGGTCTGACTTGTGAGTGTGTGGTTAATCTAGTTGGTCTGACTTGTGAGTGTGTGATTAATCTAGTTGGTCTGAGTGGTGAGTGTATGACAGACCCATGAGGTAGCACAATGGAAAGTTGGTTTCTTGATCCAAGTCTCTAAGATAGTTGTTAATTTTCTATAGTGAACCGAACAAAGGAAAAGTGTCTCTAGGAACTAAGTCTTGTTACTTTGGGATGGCCACCAGCATATTTCTGCTGTATGCCAACCTGTATATTAATGGATTAATCCAGTGATTATTATTGTCTTTTAATCTTGTGCTATCATTTCTCAGATTTTTATTTAATCGACCCTGGTGTTCCAGTCATAAGTCAGGACTTGTCACAGACAAGAAGCAGATTTTTATCAACTGTTTTGATGTTACAAGCTGCAAGGGCAGGATGACCTCATGGTGTACTAAAAATAGTTCTGTGGCATCAGTCAAAGGGAAGAAAGAGTTTGGTGGTGTAGAGTAGAATCTGAAACAGGCAAATATTTGACCAGTTCTTTATCTCACCAGATGCAGTGTTGTGACATGACCTCAGAGGTCAGAAGGGAGGGGGTGAGCCAAGTCACGTGTGTAATGTTTTGTTTTGTTTTGTTTTTCATGTATTTCGTTATCTTGAAAAGTAACGTGTAAACTTGTGATTCTTACAACTACCACTCTTCCTCTCCCAGGCCAAATCCCTAGCACCCCCCCCCTCCCCAAACATTTGTTCACTTGGTTGATTCTGAACCCACTCCTGCTCCAGCTTCCTTCACCACTCCCTCCAAGATCTGCTTAATACCTCCAGGGGGGACCAGTGCCACTCAGTTTGGGAACCACTGACCTAAAGAAAACAATACTTGGGAAAATGAATGCTGTATATAATTGTAGATTCTACATTAGGTCTCCAGTTTGAAAAAAAGAAATTCTTTTTTTTTTCATTAATGGACAGCAAAAGATTAAGACAATGGAGATTTCTTCATGCAAGCAAGAGAAAGCTTGAATGATGAAGTCTGGATAATGTAGATATTCTGATATTAATCATTAGCCAACATGATTAAGTGGTTTTGACAGTGTGGAAAATAATAAAAGCTGTATACAGAGCGTTTGTAGAATGAGTACCAAGGGGAAGTTATACATGTCTTATAATCTTAATAGTTGTCAGAGTGATCTCAGCTTGATTTCAGTTTTTGTACTGGACAGATGTTATAGTTTGTCTTTCATAATTTGGTTCGAGATTATTTTCCCTGGTCCATGACCCATTTATGCTGGATATTGTTTATCATGGTGTTGATAACTGTTGTAATAGTGATCATTTCATTATGTTTTGTTTTTTTATCAGAAAACTAAGCCAGTCTTTATTCTTTTGTGATAATAAATTCATTTCACAATTGAATGGCTTTTTTTTTCCTTTTTTTTTTTTTAACTTTTTATAAATCTTTTCTTCCATGAGTTTCTAGCTCTGATCACCACAATCATTGTCATCTACTTCTTGTTTTAGTAAAAGTTTCACCACAATCATTGTCATCTACTTCTTGTTCTAGTAAAAGTTTCACCACAATCATTGTCATCTACTTCTTGTTCTAGTAAAAGTTTCACCACAATCATTGTCATCTACTTCTTGTTCTAGTAAAAGTTTCACCACAATCATTGTCATCTACTTCTTGTTCTAGTAAAAGTTTCACCACAATCATTGTCATCTACTTCTTGTTCTAGTAAAAGTTTCACCACAATCATTGTCATCTACTTCTTGTTCTAGTAAAAGTTTCAAGGGCAGGATGACCTCATGGTGTACTAAAAATAGTTCTGTGGCATCAGTCAAAGGGAAGAAAGAGTTTGGTGGTGTAGAGTAGAATCTGAAACAGGCAAATATTTGACCAGTTCTTTATCTCACCAGATGCAGTGTTGTGACATGACCTCAGAGGTCAGAAGGGAGGGGGTGAGCCAAGTCACGTGTGTAATGTTTTGTTTTGTTTTGTTTTTCATGTATTTCGTTATCTTGAAAAGTAACGTGTAAACTTGTGATTCTTACAACTACCACTCTTCCTCTCCCAGGCCAAATCCCTAGCACCCCCCCCCCTCCCCAAACATTTGTTCACTTGGTTGATTCTGAACCCACTCCTGCTCCAGCTTCCTTCACCACTCCCTCCAAGATCTGCTTAATACCTCCAGGGGGGACCAGTGCCACTCAGTTTGGGAACCACTGACCTAAAGAAAACAATACTTTGGAAAATGAATGCTGTATATAATTGTAGATTCTACATTAGGTCTCCAGTTTGAAAAAAAGAAATTCTTTTTTTTTTCATTAATGGACAGCAAAAGATTAAGACAATGGAGATTTCTTCATGCAAGCAAGAGAAAGCTTGAATGATGAAGTCTGGATAATGTAGATATTCTGATATTAATCATTAGCCAACATGATTAAGTGGTTTTGACAGTGTGGAAAATAATAAAAGCTGTATACAGAGCGTTTGTAGAATGAGTACCAAGGGGAAGTTATACATGTCTTATAATCTTAATAGTTGTCAGAGTGATCTCAGCTTGATTTCAGTTTTTGTACTGGACAGATGTTATAGTTTGTCTTTCATAATTTGGTTCGAGATTATTTTCCCTGGTCCATGACCCATTTATGCTGGATATTGTTTATCATGGTGTTGATAACTGTTGTAATAGTGATCATTTCATTATGTTTTGTTTTTTTATCAGAAAACTAAGCCAGTCTTTATTCTTTTGTGATAATAAATTCATTTCACAATTGAATGGCTTTTTTTTTCCTTTTTTTTTTTTTAACTTTTTATAAATCTTTTCTTCCATGAGTTTCTAGCTCTGATCACCACAATCATTGTCATCTACTTCTTGTTTTAGTAAAAGTTTCACCACAATCATTGTCATCTACTTCTTGTTCTAGTAAAAGTTTCACCACAATCATTGTCATCTACTTCTTGTTCTAGTAAAAGTTTCACCACAATCATTGTCATCTACTTCTTGTTCTAGTAAAAGTTTCACCACAATCATTGTCATCTACTTCTTGTTCTAGTAAAAGTTTCACCACAATCATTGTCATCTACTTCTTGTTCTAGTAAAAGTTTCACCACAATCATTGTCATCTACTTCTTGTTCTAGTAAAAGTTTCACCACAATCATTGTCATCTACTTCTTGTTCTAGTAAAAGTTTCACCACAACCACCATCATCTACTTCTTGTTGTGGTACAAGTTTCACCACAACCACCATCATCTACTTCTTGTTGTGTTACAAGTTTCACCATAACCACCATCATCTACTTCTGTTGAAAGCTCTACTTTATAAGAACATAAATGTGGAGATAAAGACGAAGAAGAAAGAAAGCATAAATCTGTTTAACTACAAGGACTAATCAAAAAGTATCCACAAAAGGAAGGGATGTAACTGTTGAAAAGTATGACTACCCTTTTCGTGTAGTTTAAGTAGTTATGTACCTTCGTTTCGGATGATTCCTGTCTTGGCCTCGTATTTTGATACCAGCTCTCAGTACCAGGACATCATAGAATGTTTCACAAGTTTTTTGGTTTTTTTTAGGTAAAATTCCCGTTTCCATGCCATTAGGCATATTGGGGATACGGTGTTAGGCCTGTATTTTCCACGACCTTAAGGCATATTGAGGATACGGTTTTAGGCCCGTATTTTCCATGACCTTAAGGCATATTGGGGATACGGTGTTAGGCCCGTATTTTCCATGACCTTAAGGCGTATTGGGGATACGGTGTTAGGCCCGTATTTTCCATGACCTTAAGGCGTATTGGGGATACGGTGTTAGGCCCGTATTTTCCATGACCTTAAGGCATATTGGGGATACGGTGTTAGGCCCGTATTTTCCACGATCTTCGGCACATGAAAGTGTGCTGTGGTCAGTATCACGCCTGGCCGCTTTACCTTCCTAGATTTCTCTGGTACCCATTTTTAGAGGCTGGGTCGACCCAGGGTCCCTTTGGTTTGTCCAATCCCAACTACTGGAACTTGAACCACCGGATTTGGAAACTGAAACCTAACCATTCATCTCATGCAGGTTTCAAATGCAGCAAAATTTAATGACAATTAAGTGTGTAATATCTTGAAGTTATGAGGAAATACGAGGTCATACATCTCTAAATGGCAGTTATGGGTGGGGGTGTGTCTTTAATGCTGACGTGGGAACTAACTCTATTCCTGTCCTTTGTTTCGACGCCTTCTCTTCTTTTCTTTCAGTCTCTGGTAGCTCACATAATTCACCCTGGCCTGCTCCTCTAACATCTGGCGCGTCTGCGCGGCAGCAGAATCAGCAGCCGCAGCAACATCTGGTGCCACGAGGCCGGGCTGTCCGTTAGATAAGATCCACTTATGGCACAGCACGTCAGTCGCTGTGTAGCGTTTATTTCTCTCCACGACCAGTAACTGGCAAATGAGATGTTTAGCGCCTTCAGGGGAGATAACAGAAAAAAAACTTGATAATACAAGTATGTTTTTCAATACTTTCATGTCTTTTGTGAAAGCTTTGTTGAATAGAACATTTCTGGCATTTCAGTCATAAGTTAAAGATCGTCTTTACATAAGTCTTCTTCGTTCGCAGTCTTTACATAAGTGACTCAAATAAAAAAAAAATTTTTTTAATAGAAAAAAAAGTATGTGTATTTTAAATTTCAGATTTTGATAAAACAAGTTTTAGAAATATCACACAACATTCATAATACAGAAAAAAATAGTTTTAACAATCAAAAGTATAGACAACAGCGAGCACACAGGTTATATGAACTTACCTAACACGGAAGGTACCATGAAATAAATAAAAAAGGTGGTCTTTCTACCCAGGCTAAGTAGTCTTAATCTACAAACCCTCACCACAAACGTGGTAAAGTTATCTAGCGAGCCCATGCGGGCATTACAAAAAAAACATGATCAGCAAAGTGGTCCTTCCGTCCAGGCTAAGATACCATGATCAGCAAGGTGGTGCTTCCATCCAGGCTAAGATACCATGATCAGCAAGGTGGTGCTTCCATCCAGGCTAAGATACCATGATCAGCAAGGTGGTGCTTCCATCCAGGCTAAGATACCTTGACCAGCAAGGTGGTACTTCCATCCAGGCTAAGATACCATGATCAGCAAGGTGGTGCTTCCATCCAGGCTAAGATACCATGATCAGCAAGGTGGTGCTTCCATCCAGGCTAAGGTACCATGATCAGCAAGGTGGTACTTCCATCCAGGCTAAGGTACCATGATCAGCAAGGTGGTACTTCCATCCAGGCTAAGGTACCTTGACCAGCAAGGTGGTACTTCCATCCAGGCTAAGGTACCTTGATCAGCAAGGTGGGACTTCCATCCAGGCTAAGATTTTAATCTAAAAACCCTCATCCACTCATCGTGGTACAATTATCTAGCAGCACCATGTGGTGGATAAGAAAAAAAATGAAAACGTGCGTGTGTGTGTGTGAGAGAGAGAGAGAGAGAGAGATACAGACAGAGAGAGACATAGACAAAGAAACACTGACAAGGAAAGAGAGAAACTGATAAAGAGAGAATGAATGAATGAAGAGAGAAAGAGGACGAGGAAGAGAGAGAAAGACAGACAGGGAAACAAGACAGACAGATATATAAAGAAAAAGAGAGAGGGACAGGGTGAGGAACAGAGAGAAAGAGAAGCCTAGCAACATAAAGCACTCACTTGTAGTTACGTGGTCCCAAAAGGGAGACAAGAACTCGAAAATCCCAGCCTTGATAAGGGCAAACAACTCTGTTTGTTTCCTGTCCGCGGACCGGAAGGGAGGGAACCCACACAACATAATGTACATAATCACTCCAACGGCCCACATATCTACCTCCAGGCTGTACCCTGAAATAACATGTACCAAAATTTTTCACAGATATAGAGAGAAAGAAGGAGAATGAAAATACAGAAGGAAAGAAAGAGCAATAGAATGAACGAGAGAAAGATTTAGGACAGTGTATATTTCTGAAACAATATATATGTTAAGACAAAAGCGTCGTTATTTTTTACCTAAACGAGATGCTCGAGGACTTTTGGCTAAGATCAAAGTGTATAGCTTCATTGGCTTTTTGGCTAAGATCAAAGTGCATAGCTTCATTGGCTTTTTGGCTAAGATCAAAGTGCATAGCTTCATTGGCTTTTTGGCTAAGATCAAAGTGCATAGCTTCATGGCCCTTTAGCTCAGATCAAAGTGCATAGCTTCATTGGCTTTTTGGCTAAGATCAAAGTGCATAGCTTCATGGGCTTTTGGCTAAGATCAGCCGAGGCAGCTTCTTCGTTTTCGAAACCTTGCTTGTCTTTGGTTAAACAAAGATCAAAGTGTAGATCTGCGCTCTGTAGAATGTACACTTTGTTATTTTTGAACAAACGAGGTGTTTGAGGCCGCCCTGCACATTGACTGCCAGGGGTAAGGTCCGCATCTCGTTACGGGTGGGCCCGGTTTGCAGTACCACCGGGTCACGGCCTGTTGTTTTCGTTGTCTCAAAAAAAAAATTTTGGCTAAGATCAAAGTGCATAGCTTCATGGCCTTTTAGCTCAGATCAAAGTGCATAGCTTCATTGGCTTTTGGCTAAGATCAAAGTGGCTACGATCAAAAAGTGGCAGGTTAAGACAAAAGCGTCGTTATTTTTTAACTAAAAGAGATGCTTGAGGCCTGCCCTGCACATTGAATGCCGGGGGTATGGTCCACATCTCGTTACGGGTGGACCCTGTTTGCAGTACCACCGGGTCACGGCCTGTTGTTTTCGTCGTCTTAAAAAAAATGAACGTTTCTGAATTTGCTTATAACAATATTAATAATGCTATAAATAATAAGATTATCTCCCTTCTATAGGAAAAAACGGAGGGGGAGATTACTTACTTTGTTGACAGAAATCACAGTCAAGTTCATTCAAACATTCATAAAAATTTCTACACCTGCTGCTACATCACCTACTACAACAGTGCCAACTACAACTACTATCACTGTTTGTGCTGCTGCTGCTGCTACTACTACTACTACTACTACTACTACTATTACTACTACTGCTGCTACTACTACTACTACTTCAGTTACTACTACTACTACTATTATTAGAACTGTAAGTACAACACTACTACTATTACTACTACTACTACTACTACTACTACTGTTACTACTACTATTATTGCTATTAGAACTATAAGTACAACACTGCTACTACTACTACTACTACTACTGCTACTACTGCTGCTGCTGCTACTACTACTACTTCAGTTACTACTACTACTACTACTACTATTAGAACTATAAGTACAACACTACTACTACTGCTGCTGCTGATACTACTATTACTACAGCTACTACTACTACTACTAATACTGCTGCTGCTGCTACTACTACTACTACTATTAGCATTATAAGTACAACACTACTACTACTATTACTGGAGCTACTACTACTACTACTACTACTACAGCTACTAATTCTACTATTACAGCTACCACTACTACTTCTGCTATTGCTATTAGCACTATAAGTACATCACTACTACACCTACCACTACTACTAATACCACTACTACTACTACTACTATTAACTGCTATTAACTACTTTTTACTAGTTCTACTTTTACTTACTAAAACACCTATAAACCTCCAATTCTGTTTCTGCTATTGTATTTGCAATATGGCCTGTCGCTTCTACCATTTCTACTCCTAGTATAAATAGCAGGAGAACTACTATCAGTAGTTTAATTTGTCAACATCTGCGCAGAGAGTTCTTCTGCCGTATGAAGTTCACAAAGTACAAGACTAATCACTGAACTCGATTCAGTTACAGAAAACGTAATTTTAGTTTCTATGAAACACCGGTGAAACATGTTATTTCTCTTTTCTCAAACCTGTCTCAGCCAGTATCTCAGGGGCCACGTAGGTTGGCGTCCCGCAAACTGTGTAAATGAGTCCTTGAACTTCCATAGCAAGACCAAAGTCTGCAAGCTTCAAAGTTATTCTGCCATCTTTGTGTCTTTCAACCTGGGAGCAGTCACCATCGTTTCATTATCACGGTTAATTATATTGTCATATAATGAAAACTTAACAAAACAGCTAAGAAACACATAAATGCCTTTGAATGTAAATGCTACAGAAGAGTTCTCCAAATATCGTGGACACAAAAAAGAACAAATGTATCTATACTACAAGAGCTTAATATTGAAGAAGGATGGCTAGTAAAGAGGATTAAAAAGAGAAAACTTAAATATTTTGGGCACATTAAACGTCATGATAATTTAGAGAAGACTGTATTGGAAGGATACATAATGGGAAAAAGAAAGAGAGGAAGACCAAGACGAAGATGGCTGCAAGACATCGTTGACGATCTGCAAATGGATGCAGCAGCGGCAGGCCATCTTGCTCACAACCGAGAGGCCTACAGGAGTGCTGTTTGGGAGGCAAAGTTCCGCAAGGGACATGCAAATGAATGAATGAAAACGTGTTATGTGTTCTGTTTTATTTCCTTACGTGGGATTGTTAAATGTTTAAACACTTTTTTCTCACTATGTGTCCTTTCTAAATTCTTTGATATCCTTTCTTTTTCTTCGATTCCTTTTCTGTTTGCCCAGGTGTTCTTCGATTTCATTTACCCTTTTCTGTTTTCCTTATATTTTCATCTATTTCATTTACCTTGTTCTGTTTTCCTTATATTTTCATCTATTTCATTTACCTTGTTCTGTTTTCCTTATATTTTCATCTATTTCATTTACCCTTTTCTGTTTTCCCTATATTTTCATCTATTTCATTTACCCTTTTCTGTTTTCTTTATATTTTCATCTATTTCATTTACCCTTTTCTGTTTTCCCTAGATGTTCCTCTATTTCACTGACCCCTGTCTGTTTTCAAAGAATGTTCTTTTATTTCATTAATTCTTTTCTATTGTCCCAGATTGTCTTCTATTTCAGTGATTCCTTCCTGTTTTCTCAGATTTTCCTCTATTTCATTGATCCTTTTCTGTTTTCCCAGATTTTCCTCTATTTCATTGATTCCGTTTTCCAGGGTTCCCCTTATTTTATTAACCATTTTTGTTTTAACTTTTACTATTATTGAACTGATTTCTGTCCACTTTCTTTCTTGTCTTCTATTTTTCTTTCATTCAGTTATTAATTAAAAAAAACTATTTACCTGTTAATATACCAGTACCTATGGTAGAAGCTCAGAGTATTGACAGCTTCACTCAGAAGTTCTGTTTCATTTAAACCCGTGTTTCTCAGTCACTTTTGCCCTATGCACACTTTTCACTATATGTCAGAATGTTATTTAACCCCATACAAGGTTGTCTGACTCAAAAGATGCATTCCAATTCCAAGCATACAGTTTGAGTCTATCAATCCATGATCTCAATTTTTCTTCCCCCCCCCCCCCCCATCCCTAAAATTCCCCTTCGGGAGAGGAGAGAATTCCCTGTTGTTCGAAAACTCCTGGTTTAAACATTATTTAAATATATTCCTTAATTCTGAAAACTACCTGTATTTGATTACATTGCTCCTTAAAACAAGTATATTTCTTCAGTTATTAGACTTATCTAACAATCAGTGCGTGTTCACAGGACAGCTACAGTAATTCTTGTTAGTGTCTCTCAATTTTCTTAGCAGCTTTAACTGAAAGTAATGACGAAAATGTCAGGCTATATCTCATATAAGAGTACTTACTAAACATTGTTGAATGTGGTCGGAAGAGGTTGTAATGAGTAGTTTCATTGTTTTAGATTTTGCTCATGCAAAATACACGTGCACTAAACTGGTGTTAAATGTTGACGATGCAGTCAAAGTTGGTTACTAAAGGGTAGAGCGTCAGACGGGGGCTGGGTGCCGCGTTCTTTCACATTTTGAAAATAAAGTTCGCTCGTTCCTTGTTTTCTAGTGGCTATACCTAATTTATAAAATATATTTTCAGTTCATGAACTAGCATGTGATCTAAATGTTATTTTTCCTGTATAAAAGGTAAAATTCCCGTTTCCATATCATGAAGGCTTATTAGGGGTACGGTGTTAGGTCCGTTTTTCCACGACCTCCGGCGCATGAAAGTGTCACGTGGTCAGTACCACGCCTGGCCGCGTTTACCTTCCCAGATTTTTCTGGTACCCATTTTTAGAGGTTGGGTCGACCCTAGGGCCTTCTTCTTTTTTTTTTTTATGTGTGTACCATTAAAGATACTGGTGTGTACCATAAAAGATACTGGTGTGTACCATAAAAAATCCTAGTGTACCATAAAAAATCCTGGTGTGTACCATAAAAAATCCTAGTTTACCATAAAAAATCCTGGTGTGTACCATAAAAAATCCTAGTGTACCATAAAAAATCCTGGTGTGTACCATAAAAAATCCTAGTTTACCATAAAAAATCCTGGTGTGTACCATAAAAAATCCTAGTTTACCATAAAAAATCCTGGTGTGTACCATAAAAAATCCTAGTTTACCATAAAAAATCCTGGTGTGTACCATAAAAAATCCTAGTGTACTATAAAAAATCCTGGTGTGTACCATAAAAAATCCTGATATGTACCATAAAAAATCCTGGTGTGTACCATAAAAAATCCTAGTGTACCATAAAAAATCCTGGTGTGTACCATAAAAAATCCTGATATGTACCATAAAAGATACTGGTGTGTACCATAAAAAATCCTGGTGTACCATAAAAAATCCTAGTGTACCATAAAAAATCCTGGTGTGTACCATAAAAAATCCTGGTGTGTACCATAAAAAATCCTGATATGTACCATAAAAAATACTGATGTGTACCTGAACAAAAAACTCCGGCTGATTGGAGTAAATCTGGTACCACCAGATTAGTAAACCGAGCGCCTACATATAATTACTCATAAAATTCTTCTATTATCTCATCTATTATCTCATCTAATTATCTAAAGAAATCACGACGATCTGGAGTCTCAAGGTAAGGACCTTAATAACACAACATGTGACATACTAGGAGATTTTCCGGCTTCAGGTCCCTGTGCACGATCCGACGAGAGTGCAGGTAGAAGAGAGCGCTACACATGTCCCTCACCATCAAAGCAGACATTTTCTCGTCAAATCTGACACTCTGTGTGATAGCATCAAACAAATCTCCGCCCTGTAAATGTGAGAAATAAGTTAGCCATGCACACCTGACACTATTTCAAACATATCTATACAGAAATCACAGAAAGAGCATGTCGTAGAGCACCAACAACAGCTCCACACAAAGTGTCGGGTCTTTTTTGTGTTTAGCTCAGATATTATAAAACAGCTCTCAGAATATCTAAGAAGTATAAGAGCTAGTAACAAAAGTATCTTAGAGGAACAGGAACTGAACTCAAACTTGCTCCTCAGAAAGTTATCCTTCCTTGTCATCTTAAACGACACGACGGCAAATAGAGATCAAAACTGGATGGCACGATTTCTGGGAAACACCAGAGGGGCAGCCAGGAAGTTCTGTCCCGAGGGCATCACTGACGCTGCAAACACCAGCCACACTACCTGAAGCAGGCATCGTAGCTCAGAAATGAAACATCTTCAGGTTGGCATCAAAAGAGCAATGTTAAGTAAGAAGAATAGATTTTGGTTATATATATATATATATATATATATATATATATATATATATATATATATATATACATAAACAAAAGTAGGGATAGCTTTATTAACTAACAACCACACAGAGGTCAGTAATGGACTCCACCACTAAAGTAATAATAATGAAATTACATGTTTTCAACAGCTGTAGTTGTCCGAACCAGACCGGCCTGGAAGAGATGTGGCATTAAACGTGTCTATCTCTCTGGCTGACACGTGCCAATAAGTAAGCTGAACCCTTTGATGCCTCTTTGGTCAGCGGCCATCAAATACCTAAAAGCATCTCTGGTTTTGACTTGGATATGGAAGTCAACTATCAGGGGAGTTAACCTGATTGTTGTGCCAACTAGGGGCAGTAACCGAATCAGTCCTACGGGCGATCAGACAAGTGAGAGGTTGCAAGTCTATCCATGTAGCAAGTATATAGTTCAAAGACCTCTCTCAACCAGATTGTCTACTTGTGTCGTCGTTCAGTTGTATTAGGTGTATATAGCTTTGAACAGCATTCTTGTGTTCCCTAAGTTAGATCAACCTACAGCCTGTTATGGTGAACAGTGCACTCGAGCGCGTGCCAAACTCATTTTATTATTATGATATACGGTCATCACGACCTTATCAGCTGCTCTTTGATTGACGTACCAGAAAGAGTGAAACTGAGAAAGAGTACGTTTTCATAACAAAGTTAATGTTGAAATAAGACCAATAAACAATAACCCGCTGTGGAACTCTTATAAATAAGAACTAATGAACAATACAATTATGATTATTATAAATTCTCAGTCAGATAATTTTACAAAGCCTCTGATAGATAACAAATAACTAAAACTGATTCCCTGACTTCCATAACTACATCCGTCAATCGGCACTTCGCTCTCGCATGTGATTGGCTGGATCATCGAGATAATGCGCAACTTTCATTGGTTCTTACAGACAAATTAGAACTGACCGCCAATCAAACGTCGTTGAAAAATCACAGTAAAATGTATCGTAGTTGCAATAATACTTTTCTACTGGGCAAAAACAGAGTAATACCCTCCCACCCCCACTCACTAAAGCTTTTCATCGTGAAGAACAATTCATTTCAAGCTTTAGTAGACGTCCGTCATAGTTTGGTTTTTTTTTCCCATGATTCTTGTTGTAACCTGACTCTGTCCAGCCACAGTACTCGCTTGACGTCCTAAACAAGAGCATCTCTGCAAGATAAGTCCTTTTTTTTTCATTTGTTGTCTTTTTTTTTTTCCCATGATTCTTGTTGTAACCTGACTCTGTCCAGCCACAGTACTCGCTTGACGTCCTAAACAAGAGCATCTCTGCAAGATAAGTCCTTTTTTTTTCATTTGTTGTCTCATTACTTTCGCGTCCTTGATAAAGGCATATCGCGTAAATACTAGTTTGTTACGGCGTGGAGTCTGACAGTTTAGCGCTGACTGTCTTTTCTCGTTGCTGTGGTACAAGGACTTCAGTGTTTCACAGGACTTGATCATTTTCTCTTTAAATATCTGGCGTCCTTGGATTTATGGGACGTGATTTTGGTCAAAAATGTTGCTACCAGGGCCGTCCCAAAAACGCCAAACTGTCCAGCCCCACAACTATTTGTTTCACATTTCTGCGTGCTCATCTCATCGCCCCTTTTGCTATTCTTTCTCTGCTGTACTTTTTTTTTTTTTTTTGCTATTTGAAAAGTACATTGTACACTTCTGGCTATATGTACTTACAAGCAGTTTTGACTCTCTGTACTCTACTTACACGCAGTTTTGACTCTCTATACTCTACTTACAAGCAGTTTTGACTCTCTGTACTCTACTTACAAGAAGTTTTGACTCTCTATACTCTACTTACAAGAAGTTTTGACTCTCTATACTCTACTTACAAGCAGTTTTGACTCTCTATACTCTACTTACACGCAGTTTTGACTCTCTATACTCTACTTACAAGCAGTTTTGACTCTCTATACTCTACTTACAAGCAGTTTTGACTCTCTGTACTCTACTTACAAGCAGTTTTGACTCTCTATACTCTACTTACAAGCAGTTTTGACTCTCTATACTCTACTTACAAGCAGTTTTGACTCTCTATACTCTACTTACACGCAGTTTTGACTCTCTATACTCTACTTACACGCAGTTTTGACTCTCTATACTCTACTTACAAGCAGTTTTGACTCTCTATACTCTACTTACAAGCAGTTTTGACTCTCTATACTCTACTTACAAGCAGTTTTGACTCTCTGTACTCTACTTACAAGAAGTTTTGACTCTCTATACTCTACTTACAAGAAGTTTTGACTCTCTATACTCTACTTACAAGCAGTTTTGACTCTCTATACTCTACTTACAAGCAGTTTTGACTCTCTATACTCTACTTACAAGCAGTTTTGACTCTCTATACTCTACTTACAAGCAGTTTTGACTCTCTGTACTCTACTTACAAGAAGTTTTGACTCTCTATACTCTACTTACAAGCAGTTTTGAGCTCTCTATACTCTACTTACAAGCAGTTTTGACTCTCTATACTCTACTTACAAGAAGTTGTGACTCTCTGTACTCTACTTACAAGCAGTTTTGAGCTCTCTATACTCTACTTACAAGCAGTTTTGAGCTCTCTATACTCTACTTACAAGAAGTTTTGACTCTCTATACTCTACTTACAAGCAGTTTTGACTCTCTATACTCTACTTACAAGCAATTTTGACTCTCTATACTCTACTTACAAGCAGTTTTGACTCTCTATACTCTACTTACAAGAAGTTGTGACTCTCTATACTCTACTTACAAGAAGTTGTGACTCTCTATACTCTACTTACAAGCAGTTTTGAGCTCAGTCATCAGCTAATTCATCTCAAGCTTTAGTAAGACAGAGTTTTGTAGTGTAGTTTAAAAAAAAAGAAAGAAAAGTGAAGAAATGTTAACAGAACTACCACCACACCCACCCTCAACAAAGAAAGCTTTAGAACCCGGTGCTGCATACACGAGAAACGTTCAAGGAAATGATTTTAGCCAGGTTTAAAATTTAAAAAAAAAAAAAGCAAGAAAACAGAAGCTGTCTGGGAACTTCATGTAGTCTTTAAGCAGTCACAAACTGGGGTTATGACAGACGTGATGTTGACAGCCGTGAGGATGGTTATGACGATAATAAAATAGACGATGATGATGATAATGGTGATTCATGGGGTTATAATGGGAGAACTGTGGTATCATTGTTATTGTTGTTGATGATGGTGACGATTATAGTAATGATGATACAAGTGTTGGTGATGACGGTGATGATAAGGTTAATGTATGATTATGAT
Organism: Achatina immaculata; assembly: GCA_009760885.1. Lineage (NCBI taxonomy): Eukaryota > Metazoa > Mollusca > Gastropoda > Stylommatophora > Achatinidae > Lissachatina > Lissachatina immaculata. The sequence goes on along the minus strand of CM019694.1, from coordinate 34,120,890 downwards.
AATGAAACACCCTCTGTCTCCCCGTGTAGTATGTTAGATGTTAACTTAGCCAGAGTTACACTACACGAATAAAACACCAAGTAAGCCAAATCAGCACACAAAATCAAAATCAACTATTCAAATATCAAAGCAAATAAACTACTAAACTAAGCCAAGAAAAACTAATGAGCAGTCCATGGCTATGAAAATGAACTATCTAACTGTGAAAAGGAAATTGAACTAAAAATAAAAAGAGCAACCAAACTACGACAATGAAAACGAACTAGTAAACCACAACAATTAAAAATGAACTACCAAGCTATGACACAGAAAATGAACTACCAAACCTTGATAATATCACATGGATTAACAAACTTTAACAATGAAAATGAATTATCAGACTATTACAATGAAAATAAACTACCAAATTCCATCCATCTCTCCCCCTCCCTCTCTCTCTCTCTCTCTCTCTCTCTCTCTCTCTCTCTCTCTCTCTGAACCTTAAGTGACCAGGGCACATGGGGCTTCCGCAAGGGGTTTCCACAAATGCCTGTCCTTTGCCTTTTTTTCTGCTCTTGCCCAGGTGACCCTTCTATTGCTCAACATCGTTTCTGTTGTTCTTCTCCATGTCTCTTTTGGTCTACCCTTACTTCTGTTCCCCTGTGGTGTCCATCTCAGTGCTACTTCTTGGTAGTGAGTTGTCAGTCATGTGTCCATCTCAGTGCTACTTTTTGGTAGTGAGTTGTCAGTCATGTGTCCATCTCAGTGCTACTTTTTGGTAGTGAGTTGTCAGTCATGTGTCCATCTCAGTGCTACTTCTTGGTAGTGAGTTGTCAGTCATGTGTCCATCTCAGTGCTACTTCTTGGTAGTGAGTTGTATTGCAAGAAAAATCAACTATCAAATAATAACGAGGAAAATTAACTAATGAACTGTTAAAGAAAGCTGAACCACAGAACTGCAACATCGAAAATAAACTAAAATTTTATGATTAGAATATAATCAGCAAAACTATAATGAACTCCAAATTATAGAAATAAAAAAAATAAATAAAATTCACAACCCACCTTGACTATCTCCATGAGCAAGTAAATCCTATCTGGGGTCTCATACTCCTCGTAGAGGCGTACAATGTTGTCATGGCGACAGTCTTTCATTATGTCAATCTCGTTTTCCACCATGTACTCCTTCCCTTTGAGTTTCGTTTTGTCTATAACTTTGATCGCGAATTCATGTCCAGTTTCTTTCTCAAGGGAATGGCGAACAACGGCGAAGTTTCCGTCGCCGAGGATTCGCCCAAGATCGAAATGTGCGAGGATGTACTCGTCGCTGCTGACCAAGCGTTCCTCTTTGCTTTTGTGGATGGCTCTGGTTTTCTGGCGTTTTCTCTGGCGAACTTCATCTCGACCTTGCTTTCTCTGGCGAATTTCATCTCGATCTTGCTTTCTCTTTTCTTTCAGTTGTCCGTTGCTGGTTCTGACCTCACGGTCATGGTGACCTATGGTGTGCTGTGTTGTAGGAACTACTTCAGGCTTAATTTTGGTGGTTGATGCTACTTTTTCTGCAAACCTGACTTTCTGCTCTCTTTCTGCTGTTTTTTTAGCTTGCTCTGATGTTCTGTGCGTCAGGGCGCCGTCTGACAATCTTTGTACAACATTCTCTTGACCAAACGATCTTTCTTCGATGTTCTCTTTGTTTTGCATCTTCAAATCTAGTAGAGACTTACCTTCTTTTTTCACATTAGATTTCTCCATCATTTCTACACCCAAACGTTTCTTCTCTCGTTTCTCGCGTTCTGCTTTCTCCGCCAAAGCCATCCGTTCTCTGGCTGCTTTCTCCGTAGCTTCTCTGAGACTTCTGTCTACATGAGGTCTCTCGGTCTCTTTTCTTTGTTCTTCTACTCTCCCTCCATCTTTTCTTTCACTCACATGTTTGCATACAGTCTCATCATCTTTCCTCATCTCGTCGTTTATCATTCGCTTCTCAGCCTCTGTTACCATTTCTCGCTCCTCTTTATCCTTCTCCTCATCCGACATTATTGCATGTTCTTGCTGGTGAGGTCTTTCATCGAGGGACACTATTCCTGACTGCTTGCATGTGTGGCTCTCTATTTTCCCTTCCATCTCCCCATTTATCATGTTCCTCAGATTTTTTCGACGTCCACAATCATGTCGTCTTCTGCTATAATCTTCTTGTGCCCAGTTCGTGCTCATGTCGTCAGATATAAACCCGCTGTCCCGTTTTTCCTGAACTCTACTCTCATGAACACGATTTTCTTGGTCATCGCCAGCCATATTTACATCCTTCTTTGTGATCAGTGATTTTCCAGCTGGATTAACATTCCCTCTTCTCCTTTGGCTCTTGTGCCACTCAGCGAGCAATGAATTCACGACATGTAAATCTGAAAAGAACTCTTGTAAAATGTCCATAACTTCGGCTCGGGTTAAATTTGCCTCTCTCCCACACTGAGCGATGAAGCAGTCATCTCCCCTGAAGAAATCTGAAATTCCAAGAACCTCCCTCCCCCGTATGGTAAACAGCCTCTTGATTTCATTGCTCTTCTGCTTTGGTCCGAAAGCCCCTGAAATATCATTCACCAGTTGTTCGTAAGACTGGACAACGTGTGGATTCAGGAGGACCTTCACACTTCGTCTGGGTTTTGAGCCATTTCTTATGACGGTGATGACTTTTGGTTTCTGGGTCTTTTGTGATCTTTCCTGTCGATTGGCCCAAAATGGTCCCGCCCATCTCCGGCGATGGTTTGATTGGTTGATGCGGAAGTAGCGACCGGGATGAAAAGCGTTGTGGGCGTAACCTCTGTATTTATAGCTCTCGTTGTTGCCGGTTGCTGGGTTTATATCAGGTTTATGGTCAGACCGAGCTGTGGAGAGACAACATGAGAGATTAAACGTGTCCGTCATGTTCAATATGTATTGACACTTTTTTGCTTAAATGGTTGTTTTGAACCAGGTAGATATCAACTGCTGGTTTACCAAACATCATCCTGCTGATCAGTTCCTCTCATGGTTGGCTCTGTCAATGTACATAAGCACAGTAATAAGAAATAATGTCTATGTTGCGCGAACTTAAAACATGGAAGATGGCTGTATTTCTCAGAGACTCCTGGTCCTCTTCTTCGGTGTCCAGGTCAAGGTAAAGTTAGAGATCTGCCGCCAGGACTAAGCACAAATTTCTCCAGGTAGAAGAGGTATACCAAACAATGGTCATGCTGACCTGTCTGGACACTCTCTGAACACTTTTCTGATTGTTCACTCAATCTCTTGTTTGATATGTCTTCATCTGCCGAAGATGTCACGAAGGTCGAAAGTGGACAATTCTTAAGCTATGGTGGATAATTCTTAAGTTATAGTAGACAATTCTTAAGTTATAGTGGGCAATTCTTAAGTTATAGTGGATAATGTACTTATATTTTTGTAGCTGGTGGATTAGACAAGTTGGTTGTTAACATCCTGTTTATTCAGAAATTACTGTCAGTGTTGATTTTGAATGATGATTGTGATACCACTATTAGGTTTACCGAAAAGTCAAAGTATTCGGAGAACAAATACAAAAATGGCTTACACTGGTCAGGAGTTAAACAGGAAAATATCATTGTAAAAAAAGCAAGTTTGACCAGTGTTAAAGCTGGGATAAACAGTGCTACATTTCAGTTAGACGAGTTGTCCCAATCTAGGCGGCACCAACTGTTACTCTCCTCTCTCCGACTTTGGGGTGGGTGGGAAGATCCAGGATGTGTTGAGAGGAAAGGGGAGGGAGGTTTCGTCAAAAGCAGTTGAAGAAAAAAAAGTGTTTTTGTAAGCAGTTTGGGAGGGGGGGGGGGGTCTGGATTACCGTCGTAATGTCCATGGGTGCTCGGATCCTCCCTTCAACATATTCTTCAGTGTCCTACGGCTGATAGTGCACGTCCTGTGTTGGCTGACAAGTCCTCTTGTCCGTCCTCTCGTTTCTGGCCATGCTCTCTCAGTCTAACCAGCTATGTGGATTTGCTGCTCTCTAAGTCCTCCACTCTGCCTGTCTCTCTATGTCCTCCACTCTGCCTGTCTCTCTAAGTCCTCCACTCTGCCCGTCTCTCTAAGTCCTCCACTCTGCCTGTCTCTCTAGGTACTCCACTCTGCCTGTCTCTAAGTCCTCCACTCTGCCTGTCTCTAAGTCCTCCACTCTGCCTGTCTCTCTAAGTCCTCCACTCCGCCTGTCTCTCTAAGTCCTCCACTCTGCCTGTCTCTCTAAGTCCTCCACTCCGCCTGTCTCTCTAAGTCCTCCACTCTGCCTGTCTCTCTAAGTTCTCCACTCTGCCTGTCTCTCTAAGTCCTCCACTCCGCTGTCTCTTTAAGTCCTCCACTCCGCCTGTCTCTCTAAGTCCTCCACTCCGCTGTCTCTTTAAGTCCTCCACTCTGCCTGTCTCTCTAAGTCCTCCACTCTGCCTGTCTCTCTAAGTCCTCCACTCTGCCTGTCTCTCTGAGTGCATTGACAATATCAGCTCGATCCAGTGGTTGTCAGTCTGCGATGATAGGGGAGTCAGCCAGCCTACCAGTTCTCTCATTCCCCTGGACGCTCAGGGACATAGATGAAGGTGACTGCGAATCGTTGATTTCTGCAACGGCTCAAGCCACTGCCTGCGTGCAGAACCTGCCTCGACCTTTCTGGATCATACTCATCGAATCACTTAACATGTAGGCGCAGGTGTAGTCCTGTGACTCCACCTAGACCAATGCTCCATCGTCACGATGCTTGTGGTCAAAGCGATGGCTATGAGGATCTGGTCTCACGCCACTAGAGTGACAAGAAGTATCTCTTTGCTTTGATTTATAGCTGTTTTCATTAGTTTCCTGTCCTGGAAGTTGTGATTCTTACTTAGTAGCTGGGTTGTCACTTCTTTTGCGGGCATTTTATTAGCAAACGTGTGTCATATTTGAAGATTTCGTCCTAATGTAGAAACTTTATCACGGAATCAAATGAGCAGCCATTTTCTCCCTGTCTAGAAGTGCATGTATCTGAGTTTGTGCTTGTATGTTTCTTCTTTCTCCTCTCCCATTCCCAGTTGTAGCTCTTAATATAAAGATAACACGGCTTTAAAAATTGTCGCTATGAACACAAAATATAAACCTTTAGGTTAAAAAAAAAAACTCCTCTATTACCTCTGGAATATAAACGGTTTACTCGTGCACCCGAAGTTTCATTTCTTAGCTGTTATTACGGATATCTGAACTAGGAAAGACTGTTTCAGTTTGTGCATTGGCTTGATTAGATTAAAAGATCTATTTGCTTGATCTATTAAAAGATCTACCGGCTTGATTAGATTAAAAGGCCTATTGAAACGCTGAAACTCTTGACTTTCTGAAGGCTGCCTTAGTCCGTGCGTGCCTCTGAAAGGACAGGTACCTGGCTGTTTTGACTGACAGGCACGAAAAGTGTCTTATAGCAACTGTGAAATGAGCCGGGCTGACATATGATGTTCGGGCGACACCTGTGTAAATATATGTTTCCTTTCAGGTGGTCTTTTTTTTACCTCTGATCTTTAAAATTATTTTGGTTTATCACAGAAACATGTACTGTGCCTTCTAAGACCCGTCTTCTCATTTTTCATTTTCCGTGCAGTGCCCATTGTATTTTATAGTTTCTGTTTATCAGTTATTCTCCCCTCTGTTCTCTGTCATATGCTAGTATTTTTATAGGAAATCTAGCTTATGTTTCTTGTATTCCCAGTGTTAGATCTTATGTTAAATCTTATGTTATTTGTCTAACGGCAGTCTCTATGTTTATGTTTCTTGTATTCCCAGTGTTAGATCTTATGTTAAATCTTATGTTATTTGTCTAACGGCAGTCTCTATGTTTATGTTTCTTGCGTTTCCAGTGTTAGATCTTATGTTAGATCTTATGTAAGATCTTATGTTAGATCTTATGTTAGATATTATGTTATTTGTCCGACATCCGTCTCTGTGTTTACGCAATGAGGGGAAGAGAGAAAAAGAGAGACACAGAAAGGGGAAGAAAAACGGGTTAAAGATGGGAGATACATGTTTGAAATATGTGATTATAGACTAGTAGATCCAAGGAAATAGACACATGTCTGAAATGTGTGATTATAGACTAGTAGATCCACTATAATAGATACATGTCTGAAATATGTGATTATAGACTAGTAGATCCAAGGAAATAGACACATGTCTGAAATGTGTGATTATAGACTAGTAGATCCACTATAATAGATACATGTCTGAAATATGTGATTATAGACTAGTAGATCCAAGGAAATAGACACATGTTTGAAATATGTGATTATAGACCAGTAGATCCACTGAAATATACACATGTATATCGCATCATCATCATGTTGCAGAACATGACTTCTGACTGTGACCCATCGCTCTTTTATTTCACTCACTTATAGAGTTAAAATCGTTTTCATTATTCTTGTTACATTACAAAAATAGTCCGGATTAATATTGTCTATATTGACTAATTGAACTTACAAGACAGAAGATGGTAATGACTGGAAAATTCTTGGGAGAAAGAAGCAGAAGAAGGCCAGGAGAAAAATACCTCAGCGGACTGACAAAGTGGCAGGGGAAGATAACCGCGTCTGAGCTGATCGGAGACAAAACGGAGAATCATTACTCCTAGCGCCATCTGGCAGGGGAGCTAATGTGTGCCAGCATGTAAACATTAGAGTTTCACACATATGTCATTCTATTATCAAATTATTTTCCAGCCACATATTCCAGATACATATTCTTGGAGATCCCTTAAAACTATCTCATAATAAATGTCAAGACATAACATATTAGACAGACGCCATATGCACCTATACTGACAAAACTTTTTCCTGGTGGCCAAGGGACATAATTTATTTCCATGAGTGCCAAAGAGCAGATAAACTAATGTTGCGCTGAATAGAAATCACACTCGGAATGATCTTTTTTTTTCCAGACAGTTCACAGAGGTACTCACTCATAGCCCAAGACTCAAGCCGACCTCTCCCGTACTTGATCGGTTTGAAACCTTCGAAGCCAGCAACAACGTAAGTCTCTCCGTCTTTCATCTGTTCGATGTCGATGATCTTCCTTCCACCTACAGGCGTGAAGATCTGCCTGGCCCCGTACGGCAAGCTAGCGCTGGGCTGCAGCTCTCCGGCCAGGTCGGTCAGGAAATCGTTCAGGTCGTACTGCTGACTGGGCGACACGTGCACTTTCTTGCCCCGAAAGAAGCGGTCGCCATTTATAAAGAACAGTAACGTTCGTGGCCGGTGGAGATCGCTGGAGTTGTCCTCCTTGGGGTCTCTGTGATACTGTAGAGAATGTATGTAAAACGAATTTAATATGACTGGACTGATTGCTTTTGTATTGCAGCAGTGGTGCCTTTATTTTTTTTTTTTTCAGTAAATTTGTTGAAAAAAATGACAATAACTTAATCTTGACCGCCATAACAGCCGCAAGAACACATGTTTTCATAGACTGTTCAGGAATTTTTCTAATTAAAAGTATTTAGCTGCAAAAAGTCTGAAGGAAAAGAAAAGAGAGAACGATGACAATTTATTATTATTATTATTATTATTATTATTATTATTATTATACAATGAATAAAATAACTTTACTTTCCAAGGATAAAGAACTGGGCACGTAGGCCCATCTGACATCCTCAACTTTATCTTATGACACTCATGATGCTCGCTTGCATGGAATGCAGGATCTAAATGCACTTGTAAAAGATAGCGCTCAATTTTAACTAACAGATGAGATAAAAATAAGAGATTTCGATGATGACATACAGGGAAGATAGTGGACAATAAGATTTGATAAGACGATAGAAAATTACTTAGTACATTGATGACTGGATCTGCCAAGAGGACTATGCATGCTACATGACATTGCACATGATGATGATGATGATGATGATGATAAACTACACGAGCGGGCAAAAACTTGGATGATTGACGTGACATACTAACCTGGATCTGGTTGCTGACAAAGTCCTTGGATACTCGCTCCATGCTGATCACGGATTCGCCAAGATGGCTGAGGACACTCTTAACTCCCACATAACTAGACCGGAACCTGATATCATCACGACGTCAAAACAGGGAACAATGAGTGGCACATCTTCATTAAGTTTGTTTTTTTCTTTTATCAAAACGAGGTGTACCAGGAACTTCTGCAAGCACTTGTCACCTCTCTCTGATGTGACAGTCCCTCTAATGTTTCTAAACAGTTCTTCCAAAAATTTGACATGTCACGCTCCTTCCACGTGCTTTTTTTCATACTTTATTATAAATATTTTATATCAGTTGATATTATAATACATATTTTATACCAGCTGACATTACAATACATGTTTTATCAGCTGATATTATTATACACATTTTATCAGGTGATATTATTATACGTACTTTATCTGCTTATATTATTATACATATTTTATCAGTTGATATTATTATACATATTTTTTCAGCTGATATTATTATGCATGTTTTATCAGCTGATATTATATATATATATATTTTTTTTTTTATCAGCTGATTTTATTATATATATTTTATCAGCTAATATTATTATGCATATTTTATCAGCTGATACTATGATACATGTTTTATCAGCTGATATTATTATATATATTTTATCAGCTGATATTATTATATATGTTTTATCAGCCGATGCTATAATACATTATTTATCAGCTGATATTATTATATATGTTTTATCAGCTGATATTATTATATATGTTTTATCAGCTGATACTATGATACATGTTTTATCAGCTGATATTATTATACATGTTTTATCAGCTGATATTATTATATATGTTTTATCAGCTGATACTATGATACATGTTTTATCAGCTGATATTATTATACATGTTTTATCAGCTGATATTATTATATATGTTTTATCAGCTGATACTATGATACATGTTTTATCAGCTGATATTATTATACATGTTTTATCAGCTGATATTATCATATATGTTTTATCAGCCGATGCTATAATACATTATTTATCAGCTGATATTATTATACATGTTTTATCAGCTGATATTATTGTACTGTTTTATATTTTGTATTTATATTATTTTTATATTATGTGACATTTATTCTACACATTTTAAACAATTGACTATAGGTTTTAGACATTTATTCCACATTTTCTTTGAACAGTTGTTCTACACGTTTTACACATTTATTCTACACATTTTAAACTGTTGTTCTACACATTTTACATTGCTCTCTCACATAATCTAACAGTTAAGACAACTGGTTTGGCCACTGAATCTTCGACAAGGTCTAGGCGACCAGAAACTGATAAAGAAGAGTGTGTAGCAACATTCACTATAAGTGCCACATTCCTAAGAACAGCGCTTTCATTATGAAAATAATCGGACATATTCAACCTAACTAATTTTAAAAAAAAACATATAAACATACTCGACATAATATCGCTGGAATTTTCTAAAATGTGCGAGATCGATGTTCCTACCTCACAGATAATCGATCACTAACACAGTCAAACTCTGAGATCAATAACAAAAATCAATCGATGAACGTTCCAACGAGCGCTGTGTACGTTCAGATATAGAGGTGGCAGTTTGTGTTGAAAGCTGAAAAGGCTGGAATCCAGGACGTATAGAAGCTGTTCTCTTCTAGGTTTCTGTATACACTGCTTTTGTACCTACTGTCAGTTGAGACGATATAAAAAAAACCCTTCCAGATAATGTAGTCTACTGGGGCTGACAGCTTTTCATGAGACCGTCATTAGTTCATTTACTAGGTACAAACACGGTTATATCACCTGCCCAGGAGACAGCAGAAATAAGTGCGGAATTATTTTCTTTCCCAGATTTTCTTTATTAAACAAAACACACAGACAACAATCAGAAGAAAATAAAACGTACTTCAAAATCAGTTTCACGATCATGTGCCTTCTCTTCCCTGAGAATTGACTTCATTTGTCATGATGGTATAGTAGAAGTTAGTCTAGTGTATCTCTGTACAGTCCACTGCTGACTGAGCTATCGTACTGATTTATTTATCTGAAAATGAGAGCATGTAGTTGTCGTTTCACTTCTAAATGTCTGCAGTAATCGTTGTAGTCTCACTTCTAAATGTCTGCAGTAATCGTTGTAGTCTTACTTCTAAATGTCTGCAGTAATCTTACCAACAAAACGGCCTTATCATTTATTGTTTGCCAGCTCTAACTGAGGGGCGCGCGAGTAGCAAAGTAATTATTGAACTAGTCTCCCATGCCAAAGTCCATGGCTCAAGTGAAGCAGGTGTTTTCTATGTGTGAAAGCTGTAGAAATTGGTACCTAGTTCCTTTTGGATTTGGGGAAGGAAGTCAGACTTGCTGCTAATGACACCAGGTAGGTCAAGGAAATCTGGACACTAACACCAGGACCCCTGAGTCATCTGTCCATTGTTGTCTGAAGAGTATGTGTTTGTTTAAAATAAGTACTTGTATAATTTCAATGTTTCAAATGTTTTTTTTTGTTCTACTCGTGTCTTCACTGTACTATGCAACAGTCATATGACATGACACATGGTTTTCTATAACACATTACAAATATTTGTTATCAGATATCATGGACTATTTCTTGTCTGCTCTGCAGGAACTGATGTATATGCAGGAGGTGACAGGATAATGATGATTGTGATAATAATGATAATCATAGTGATGGGATTTCCAACACATTTGATACAATTAACATCACTGCTGTATCTAGACCAACAAGCAGCATTAAGAATAAATGGTGAAACAACAACTTGGTTTGACATAAAACAAGGGGTCCGTCAGGGGTGCATATTGTCACCTTACTTATTTAACTTGTATACAGAAAATATAATGAGGAATGTTAGAGAAGATGTAGACAAAGAATTTTACGATGCCATAACAATTGGAGGTTATGAAGTACCAGAGATTAGATATGCTGATGACACAGTGTTACTATCCACAACACAAAAAGGAATGGAAAAACTAATTATGTCAGTCCGAAAGAACAGCGAAGAGCAGAACCTCTATCTTAATGCGAAGAAAACTAAATTGATGACAACTGACAAAACAAACAAGGCAGCTGAAATATATATCAATGAGGGAAAATTGGAAGAAGTGGAGAGTTTTGAATATCTTGGATCACTGCTAACTAATAATGGAGATACAATGAGGGAAATTAAAAGGAGGGCATCTATTGCTCTTCAGAAAGTAAAACAAATAAAGAATCTGTGGAGAGGAGCAGACAGAACTACAAAAATAAGATTTTTAAGGTCATGCATCTTTCCCATCGCAACATATGCCTGTGAGACCTGGACACTTAACAAAACAGCTGAGAAGCACATAAATGCCTTTGAATGTAAATGCTACAGAAGAGTTCTCCAAATATCATGGACACAAAAAAGAACAAATATATCCATACTACAAGAGCTTAATATTGAAGAAGGCTGGCTAGTAAAGAGGATTAAAGAGAGAAAACTTAAATATTTTGGACACATTAAACGTCATGATAATTTAGAGAAGACCATATTGGAAGGATACATAATGGGAAAAAGAAAAAGAGGAAGACCAAAACGAAGATGGCTGCAAGACATCGTTGACGATCTGCAAATGGACGCATCAGCAGCAGGCCATCTTGCTCACAACCGAGAGGCCTACAGGAGAGCTGTTAGGGAGGCAAAGTTCCGCAAGGGACATGCAAATAAATGAATGACAGGATAAAGCTGTAACGTTCGAAGCAAGAGATCGCCAGTTTACTCTGACAGCCTGTCTAAAGTCTCAACGACTGAGAATTTCCGCTACAGATCTGAGCTGTAATCTTGGCTGGACATTCTTCTGTTGCTAACAGCGGCCGCGACAAAGATAATTAACTAGTCTTTTTTTTAAACACCATTACAGTCTATTTGATAAGGCACGTTAAAAATTAACTGCGACTGAAATTCATGTTTGAACTAATCGTGTAGTTATATGATCATGCTTTTGTGTTTAATGCAGAGTAGTAGAAAAAAAAACAAAATGCTACATGGCAATATGGCGGGGGAGGGAGAGGGAGAGAGAGAGAGAGAGAGAGAAAGTTGATAAGTAGTGAAATGATTAAAAAAAACAGGACGATTAAATTTTGCGGAAATATTAGGTACTCCAATAATTTTAACTGCAAAATAAACTTTGAAATAGAGTAGATGTAAGTACAGTAGATGTAAGTACAGTAGATGTAAGTACAGTAGATGTAAGTACAATAGATGTAAGTACAGTAGATGTTAGTACAGTAGATGTAAGTACAGTAGATGTAAGTACAGTAGATGTAAGTACAGTAGATGTTAGTACAGTAGATGTAAGTACAGTAGATGTAAGTACAGTAGATGTAAGTACAGTAGATGTTAGTACAGTAGATGTAAGTACAGTAGATGTTAGTACAGTAGATGAAATCATTCTGATAGGGGTTAAAACAGTTGATGGATAACACCAGGAGACGGACAGCAGACAGCCGGACCGTCAGAACAAAGAAAACACACAGCACAGGTACCCGGAGATAATATTAAATACAAATATTTTCTGTTGAGTTGACGCATGGCAGTCGTTATTAAAATGATTAATAATGGATCTTTCCACCTCAGAAGATCTTATAAAGCAGACTGACGTTCTGGGATTTTTCTGGGTGTATTCTCTCTCGACTGATTCTACAAGAATTTATTTGAATCTACAGTAAGAGTAAGCACAGTTGTGTTGCAGGATCAAATATCTTTATGTCTGCGTCCAAGGTGGTCAGTTTTACAACAAATATGTCTGAAGACTGGCAGGACAGTAGAAAGCAAATGTCTGAAGACTGGCAGGACAGTTTTACAACAAATATGTGTGTTATAAAGAACAGAAAAGTCTAAAGACAGGCAGGACAGTTTTACAACAAATATGTGTGTTATAAAGAACAGAAATGTCTGAAGACTGGCAGGACAGTTTTACAACAAATATGTGTGTTATAAAGAACAGAAAAGTCTAAAGACAGGCAGGACAGTTTTACAACAAATATGTGTGTTATAAAGAACAGAAATGTCTGAAGACTGCCAGGACAGTAGAAAACAAATGTCTGAAGACTGGCAGGACAGTAGAAAACGAAGTCCTGCCAGCACATTCGTTTCTCATGAAGATATGAATGGTTCGAATCCTGCTGGAAGTCACGTGTCATGCTGCTGTCACATCAGCCTCTTGTGTGCCGACAGGTCAAAGAAAATATAGTAGGCACTAGCAACATATTTCCTGTATGTCTCAATGACCTGAAACACGGTTATCTTTAACAGACACATGGCACATAAACCTGAACAAGACATTTAACATACTCTTTCTCTCACTCGCTACAAATGATCTCCTTTACGAACTATAAATATACAAGGTGTGTTTAATGAAAGGGCGAACATTTGTTAAAGAGACATAAGTGCTCATTTGACAACATTTTAAGCACTATTCCCTTCACAGTAATCCCCTCTACTGGCCTTACACATTTTCTTCCAGTTTTTGGAATGCTTCATGGAATGCACTTTCTGTGACGGCACGCAGTTCTCTTATTGTATTCCCTGAATCTCTTCTATTGTTTGGAAATGATGTCCTTTCAAAGTGGTTTTAAGTTTGGGAAACATAAAAAAGTATGTGCTGGGGCTACGTTCGGAGAATAGGGTGGGTGAGGCACAACGGTGCCTGATGTTATACCAGATAACTGCGGATGAGGAGCGACTCGTGAGCTGGAGCACTATCGTGGTGTAGCATCCAAATCTACAACAGAAAGTATATCTACTTTACTTCGCCTCTTATGTTATGAAAAAAAAGAGGCAGTGGTTCTTATTTCTCGTGTGAACATAGTCGAGTAAAAGGAGAACTAGTCGAGTAATCGAGCACAATGGAGTAACCGAGCATTAGACGAGGTAACTGAGGCATTAGACGGTTAGTCTTTACCGACTATCAAGTCTTGTTTACTTCAAGTGTTTCTCACAACTCTCATGAGTTTTCACTTAAACGCCGTAATAAATATTGATCTGAGATGCACAAAATGTTGATTTTTCCCACAATTACGTGCTGCTCAAAAGACACAGCCGCAGCAAATAAACTTACTCACACCACTTCCATGACCTTCCACGTCAAATCTACTCTCACCTTTCTATGAGCAATATTTTATATTGTCAGATTTCCAGCTCTCTCATATTTCTCATTTAATGCACGCACAGTGTAATTGATGTTTCAGTCGATTACCGTGTACTTTACCAGAAGACAAATAACGAACACAGGTTATCAATTTTAAACTGAACAAATCGAAATGCTTCTTTCAGTTTATTGCTTGTTAACTTTCTCGGCGAGACAATAATGGCTTTATGACCGATGAAAAGATTTATGCTCTTTACGCTGGTAAAGTTTACGAAGTCTTGGATCTAACGTTAATGGATATAAAATACACACAAAGCACCAGTAAATCACATTAACCCTTTGGCGCTGGCTCAGGCATTTTGAAGACCTGATTTTCGGTTTGGAGAGCAGAAAGATTCACTTATACTTCAAATAATTGTTTGTAAACTACACAAATGTATTTTATTGTTATTTAATGGTAGCACTAACATGGTGACACTGCTCTGAGTGACACTGCTCTGAGGTCAAGCACCATGGACAGTAAAAAAGAAAAGGGAAATAAAAGTGAATCCCTTGAAATGTGGACATAAAAAAGAAGAATGGGCTTAGATGGATAGAAACAAAGAAATACTACACCAAGTGAAACTGAGAAGAGAGATAATGAAAAACACAAGAGAGTTAAAACATTTTGCCTAAAACAAAAGACATAGCTCGGAAGTGAAAATTATACTTCAGAGAAAAGTACAGGCAGAAATTTCAGGAGTACATTGACAGACATTTAAGAGCACGACAACGATATACATTGACAGACAACATTAAGAGAACGACAACGATATACATTGACAGAAAAATTTAGAGAACGACAACGATGTATATTGACAGACAACATTAAGAGCACAACAACGATACACACTGGCAGAAAACACCAAGAACTGGACATGATTCAGCTCGGCTGGAACCACCATGAAAGCAAAAGACAGAGCAAGTTGACTGCAGCCAACCTTAAATTTGGGGATGGCTAATACCAGTTTGTAAAGCCATATTTCAGAAGATTAAGCAGCGTGTGACAAATTCGAGGTGTAGAACCTTTGATCTGGTCTTGAAAGGGTTAACAGCTCGAGCACGTTGCTCTGGTTCAGTCTAGCGTTTATCAATTTTCTTCCAACCTAAACAAAAAACCACAAGACAAACAATTCTCCTGCCTTTAAGACCTGTCTATCTGCACAATATTTTTCAGCCGTTGGCTTCAGTTACTTTTCAGCAATATTTTATAATAAACAGCGTAGCGGCCATTGACTAGAGACCTTTGTTGTTTCTCAACATCTTTTAGTAAAGATGAATATTTTTTTTTCCATTTTGGAATAAAAAATCCTAGACCTGTTCATAGATGTCATGGAGTCTGACAGATGATAAGCTTCTAACAGTGATATTTCGTTAAACATATTTTTTAAAGTCAAACGTTGGCAAATATCGTGTTAAAGGATACAATTATTTCACAAATACTCATATATTTCTTGCTGAATCAGCAGAGTAAGGGCGACTTGAGATGAAGGACTTACTGCTGTGTGTCGTCTTACAATGTTCTGTAGCCGGTAAGTGATTTTGTTGTCTGTAATCTTTCTGCTGTGTAAATTAGTTATAATCATCATCATCATTGAGCAGTGGATAAATATGTTGATCCTTACATCTTCTCTTCAGTATACCATCCTTCAGTGCACCATCCTTCAGTGCACCATCCTTCAGTGATTGAAACCATCCACATACATTTTCCTATTTCCTGATAGGGGTTTGAGTGGCGTAGTGGTTAGTGTGGTGGCTCTCACAGCAAGATTAGTGGTTCAAGAATTCCAGGGGGGGGGTGCCCCAGACCACATCACCCTATGAGGACATGTCAAGGAAAAATATGGACGCTGACACTCCATCTTCTACGTACATCTGCGATATTACTGTACTTATTTTGTATGCGTGAGGGGGGGGGGGGGGCTGGTTCATCTTTAGAATAATTATCGCACTTGGCATTGCCACATGTTGCTCCCCATCCCTTCCCCTATTATAATCATAGTGATTGTGGTTGCCGTGTGGGTTGAAATCTTCTGTCCTACAAGACTCAGTGAGGATATTAATGGTGTCTGCTCTAGTATCTGCCCAGATGGAGCTGAATGTATCTAACCCAGCCCAGACAAGCAGATCCTGAGTGAGACGAAGCCTTTTCTAAGACACAAACAGCAACAAGGTACCTAGCCCAGTGGGTGGATCTCGTCCGTTATTTTCAGAAACTCACACGCCCCCCACACACACAAAAAGTGAAAGCGACTGCTGCATAAATCTGAGAAACTAGTAGCAGTAAGTCGTTCCCTGGGCACCGATCAACCTTGCATGTGCTAAGCTTGCAGAAGTGACAAGTGATACGTGTTTTATGTTTGTCACATTCATGTCCTGGTTTCAGGTGCGGTACACTTATTATATTTGTTCTTATTTTGTAGCCACGTGTTCTTGCCCGGTCGGTAAGTTCTTCAATTAATTATTTGTGTTGTATACTAACCAAGAAAACTTCTTCTTCTTCTTCTTCGTCTTCTCTGTTGTGTACTGTTCCGTGTTGCGGGTAGTTTGATCAACAAAAGTCGATCTAAACCATATTGTGTGGCGTCACGTGTTGTCCCATATATATATATATATATATATATATATATATATATATAAACATATAATCTTTATCGTCTCCCTTGTCTCTTGTTCCTGGCAATTTGAGGTCAAAGGTGTTATTCCCATTTTTAAAAAAATACTTGACTGAGTATCTTAACTACAACATCTCCCTCACGTTTAATTATACTGTAATATATTTCTAAGTATCGTTTGTTCTGTTTTATTGTTATATTTCTACGTATTGTATGTTCCGTTTTACTGCTATATTCCTATGTATTGTTTGCCCTGTTCTATTGTTACATTTGATGCATCAGCAGCAGGGCATCTTGCTCACAACCGAGAGGCCCACAGGGGAGTTTTTAGGAGGCAAAGTTCTACAAGGGACATGCACATGACTGACTGACTGATATATTTCTACGTATTGTTTGTTCTATTTCAGTGTTATATTTCTATGCATTGTTTGTTCTGTTTCAGTGTTACATTTCTACGTATTGTTTGTTCTATTTCAGTTCTATATTTCTACGTATTGTTTGTTCTATTTAAGTGTTATATTTAAGAGTGTTGTTTATACTATTTCAGCGTTATATTTCTACGTATTGTTTGTTTTATTTCAGTGTTATATTTCTACGTATTGTTTAAAAAATACAGTTGTATTTAATTACTTGTTCTGTTTTACTGTTATATTTCTACGTATTGTTTATTCTATTTAAGTGCTATATTTCTACGTATTGTTTGTTCTATTTAAGTGTTATATTTCTACGTATTGTTTGTTCTATTTAAGTGTTATATTTCTACACATTGTTTTTTGTATGTCTGTGTTATATTTCTAACTATTGTTTGTTAAATGTTGTATTTCTACGTATTGTTTTCTCTTTTTAAGTGTTATATTTCTGCGTATTATTTGTTCTATTTAAGTGTTATATGTCGACGATTTGTTTGTTCTACTGTACTGTTATATTTCTACGTATTGTTTAAAACAATGCAATTGCAAGCAATTACTAGTTCTGCTTTACTGTTACACTTCGACAAAACTTTGCACGCTTGGTGAGACCAAATTTCACACGTTTACTGTTAAGAATATACTTTCCATAGCCATGTTGTATTTATCTTGCCTGAGATAGTACCTTCTTATATCTTATATATTATATCCTTCTTAAACGTCACTTAGGGCTCGCAAGGTAGTTCGACAATTTTTCCTGTCTTCGGCGAGTCTTTCAACCTCATCAAAGGATTTTATGCCTGTTAATTTGCCCTCTCTTAACAATGTCCTCTTTAGAGTTTCACGCTGTCTGCTTCTTTTTCTTTGGCTTGTTGTGTTCCACTTGATAGCTTGTTTTGGGGTTCTCTGATCGTTTCTTCTCATCACGTGACCAACATATGTCCATCTTCTTTTCCTGATCACCCATGAGACTGGTTGTTGTTCAGTCATCTGATATCGATACGGAAACTCGTAGAGAAACCAACCGAGCATCAGGGATGCCAACTCCGAGATAGTACCTATGGATATGAAAATCATCAGAGGCAACAGATATTGTTTCTTAGAAGAATGTTAAGAGTACCATGGACAGCTAAGATCACAAGAGCGGAATGTGTAACGAAAGTACTAAAGTGTTATATTTTGCCTCATGTCTGCAGACTAATTAGTATGTAATTGTATGACAGAAAAGGGAGACAAGTCTACAGAGACGTGGAAAGTTGGGATATAAAGGGTTATGCCCCATAGTAAACAGTAGGATCTTGGTAGATTTATTCCTCTTGAATGAGACTCTCTTTCCGCGCTTTTTTTCGTTACTCACGTGGGAGTGTGGGAGAAAGAAAAATCGTGAGACAGAGATCAGATGATATGGAGCAGTTGAATTTTAGTTTGTACAGAGTAGATCAGGTTAGCTTGTCTATGGAAAATGTAGATTTTGTGTATTGTGTTAGATTAGTAGAGGTTTAGAAGTGTAGTTAGAAATTCTGATGGCGGCGAACGTATTTGGACGGTCTGTAGTCGCCTGGAATTTACTCACTGTGTCCGTCTTGAGTTGGAGATTCCTCTTGTCGTGAGTTTTGAAATGTATCATGCCATTGCTGTGCATATCATCGTCGTACATCGTCATCTTGTGCATCAGTAAAGTCTCAAAACGCATTATTCCTGGTACTGTGCTGCTGTTGTGCCACTGGACCAAATGGTCGTTCCTGGAAAGAGAGTAATCTGTGGAAGGGATAGTTTAAGCAGACATGGGAAGAGAGTAGTCTGTGGAAGGGATAATTTAAGCTGACATGGGAAGAGAATAATCTCGACTGTAAGTGAAAGTAAAAATAGTATTAAACTAGTGACAGAAAAGAAGTATATATAACTTGTGAAAATAAGAAGTATTCAACTGTGAATATTCACATTCAGATAGCTGTGAAACTGTAAGTTGTAATAGCAAGTAGATACATTAAATAATCGTATAATATCAGCTGGGAGTACCAACGAAGAGGTGGGACAGGGTCTTGGTTAGCTGTGGTTCACTAACCCAGATGCCAGCATGTCAGCTATGGTTCACTAACCCAGATGCCAGCATGTCAGCTATAGTTCACTAACCCAGATGCCAGCATGTCAGCTATGGTTCACTAACCCAGATGCCAGCATGTCAGCTATGGTTCACTAACCCAGATGCCAGCATGTCAGCTATGGCTGGATGATGCCAAAACGTACAGGGTCTTTGCCCCCTCCGATTAATTATAAGCTAAGTCATTTTTGTTCATTATTTATACAGATTTTATAACACCTGTCAACACACATACCCCCGAAATATGATGATGATGATGATACTCTTCCTAGCCTGTTAAACACAGCCAACCTACTCTTAAAATCGATGTTTAATATAAATTTTAACCTGAGAAATCGGGTCTGAGTTTATTTATATCCGCAGGTAGCTGGGCTACGAAGTTACAACAACCACGTAGTAGTTCCGGAAGTGAGCTGCTCTTCAGCGACTCTTGCGTTTTCAAAACTGTCTGCAGCTTCGACTCCAGTGCGGATGCTACGCTGTGCTTCTGGCTATCAGAGGTCCAACAAAATTACTCAACCGCCGAAAGTGACTGTAAAGGTTATTATTTTTTTTTTGAAAATTTACTTCTCTTTGTTTTAACTTGATCTTCTCTCGCACTTCTAGAAGTAAGAACTTTAGAGAGACATGTAGCGAGATGGCAGTCATCAGATGTTATGTTTGCATTGCTCCACACTACTCTATACTGTAGAAGCATTTCTATAAGAACATGGAAACAAAAACTGAGGTGCGTGAAACGTGGATATACAGAAGAACTGGGCGAGTTCCATAGACAACAGAAGAAATAGAAGAAGAAGAAGAAGACAAACACAGAAAAGCTAAATCAGCTGAAATTGAAAAGAGAACTAATAAAATAACGCCAGAACCAGACATTTCGAATACATTGACCATATCAGAAGGCATAATGCAATAATGACAATCGCGCAATTGGAGAAAGTAGAAGGAAAAAAAAGCAAGAGTTGAACAACGATGTAGATGTATGGACAACATTAAGATACGGACAGGATTCAGCATGGCCGAGCGATTGTGAAAAGAAAAGACAGAACAAGTTAGAGGCAACTCCAGGCAACATTCTAACTTGAAGGCGGGCCCGAGATGGTTTCTTGTATATCTGTTGTTTGTGTTCAGGCAGATAAGTGAGGTATACTGTGAAATCTTTTAAAACATTGATAGGGGTAATAATTGTCTTTTGTTTATACGATGTAATATATGTATTTTTATTCTTGGTATTTTATCTATTTAGATAAATGAAGGGTTGAAGGTTACACATATTAACACATTCACAACTACACCAATGAAAGAAAACAAATACATTAAATAATGCTTCTTCAAATAATCATAGGCTTATATTGTTGTTGATTACAAGTTTACGCATTTAGCAAAATCAACAAATGAATTATCAATTTATATGTTACTCGTCAGCTTATATTGCTATCAACATAATTACTAAACAATTTTCCTCAATTTTTTGGCTCGATTTAGATTATAACAAACGTAACTAATTGTCAAGAATATATTAAAATGCATGTGCATAAAATCAGTAATATAAATTAAAGTGCACATAAAAAACACATTTCCACATTAAAAAAACAAAGAATACCAAAATCTTACATAGAACAGTTACACCTTCATTACCATAAATAACATAATCCTAACAAAATATTTACCTAAGTGGATCGAGATTGATCGAGAGAGCCCATAGCATAGTTTACATTCATCCACATCATATAATAACAGCCCATACTAACCTAACACGTATTGTTTCTTATCCAAAGAATAAAATTTCTCATTCGCTCTTGAACAGTAACATGGCTCCCCCGATCGCTGGCCTCATACATGCTTAGCTTACAAAAACCCCGACCGATTAAAATTCTATAATCTTGTCTTTATATACTGGGCCAGTAAGCCGATTTTTTTTTTTCAAAGTTGCACATCTCTCAAAATTAACCCGGTAACTGACTCGTTATTCCTACTCTTAGGGTTGCCAATCAACCCCGGTAACTATGAGTTTATTTCTTCCCTACACGTTCTTATCTCTTCCCTACAATACTGGAGGTAGATACATGAGGTATATTGCAGGTACCATAGGTATTGATTGGGTACATGGGACCCAGCTAGAAGATCTTGATTTTGCTGATGACATAACATTTATCAGTAACAATGTGAATTCCATGCAAGGAGAAACAGATATCCTGTCTTCACTGGCTAGCAAAATAGAACTTGAAATTAACAAGGAAAAAAAAACAAAAATAATGAAACTTCCCATTAATCAAAATGAAAAAATACACGTAGAAGAGACATATATTGAAGAAGTCAATCAATTTGCATACCTTGGCAGCTACCAGGATGGTGACACCAAAAAGGAAGTTAGAATTGCAAAAGCAGGATCTATCTTCAAGAATCTTGAGAACATATAGCATTTAAAAGTTATAAGCACAAAAGCCAAGTTAAGACTACTCAATTCAAATGTAATATTCACCCTCATTTATGCACGGGAAAGCTGGAAAACAAGTAAAGAAATAGACAAGAAATTAGACTCTTTTGAAAAAGAACTGCCTAAGGAAAATACTCGGCATCAAGTGGAACGAACTCAAGAACAATGCAGAGATAAGACAGATGACTGAACAACAACCAGTCTCATGGGTGATCAGGAAAAGGAGATGGACGTATGCTGGTCACGTGATGAGAAGAAACAGTCAGAGAATTCCAAAACAAGCTATCAAGTGGAACACAACAGGCCAAAGAAAAAGAAGCAGACTGCTTGAAACTCTAAAGAGGACATTGTTAAGAGAGGCCAAATTAATAGGCATAAAATCCTTTGATGAGATTGAAAGTCTCACCGAAGACAGGAAAAATTGGCAAACTACTTTGCGAACCCTATGTGACGTTTAACGTCACGGGAAGGATATAAGATATAAGATTGCAGGTGGATAAATTAAGTATACTGGAGGTAGATAAGTGAGATATATTGGAGGTACCATAGGTATTGATTGGGTACATGGGACCCAACTAGAAGATCTTGATTTTGCTGATGACATAACATTTATCAGTAACAATGTGAATTCCATGCAAGAAGAAACAGATATCCTGTCTTCACTGGCTAGCAAAATAGAACTTGAAATTAACAAGGAAAAAAAAACAAAAATAATGAAACTTCCCATTAATCAAAATGAAAAAATACACGTAGAAGAGACATATATTGAAGAAGTCAATCAATTTGCATACCTTGGCAGCTACCAGGATGGTGACACCAAAAAGGAAGTTAGAATTGCAAAAGCAGGATCTATCTTCAAGAATCTTGAGAACATATAGCATTCAAAAGTTATAAGCACAAAAGCCAAGTTAAGACTACTCAATTCAAATGTAATATTCACCCTCATTTATGCACGCGAAAGCTGGAAAACAAGTAAAGAAATAGACAAGAAATTAGACTCTTTTGAAAAAGAACTGCCTAAGGAAAATACTCGGCATCAAGTGGAACGAATTCAAGAACAATGCAGAGATAAGACAGATGACTGAACAACAACCAGTCTCATGGGTGATCAGGAAAAGGAGATGGACGTATGCTGGTCACGTGATGAGAAGAAACAGTCAGAGAATTCCAAAACAAGCTATCAAGTGGAACACAACAGGCCAAAGAAAAAGAAGCAGACTGCTTGAAACTCTAAAGAGGACATTGTTAAGAGAGGCCAAATTAATAGGCATAAAATCCTTTGATGAGATTGAAAGTCTCACCGAAGACAGGAAAAATTGGCAAACTACTTTGCGAACCCTATGTGACGTTTAACGTCACGGGAAGGATATAAGATATAAGATTGCAGGTGGATAAATTAAGTATACTGGAGGTAGATAAGTGAGATATATTGGAGGTAGATAAGTGGGGTATACTAGGGGTAGATAAGTGAGATATACTGGAGGTAGATAAGTGGGGTATACTAGGGGTAGATAAGTGAGATATACTGGAGGTAGATAAGTGGGGTATACTAGGGGTAGATAAGTGAGATATACTGGAGGTAGATAAGTGAGATATACTGGAGGTAGATAAGTGGGGTATACTAGGGGTAGATAAGTGAGATATACTGGAGATAGATAAGTGAGATATACTGGAGGTAGATAAGTGAGATATACTGGAGGTAGATAAGTGGGGTATACTGGAGGTAGATAAGTGAGATATACTGGAGGTAGATAAGTGGGGTATACTGGAGGTAGATAAGTGAGATATACTGGAGGTAGATAAGTGAGATATACTGGAGGTAGATAAGTGAGATATACTGGAGGTAGATAAGTGGGGTATACTAGGGGTAGATAAGTGAGATATACTGGAGGTAGATAAGTGGGGTATACTAGGGGTAGATAAGTGAGATATACTGGAGGTAGATAAGTGAGATATACTGGAGGTAGATAAGTGGGGTATACTAGGGGTAGATAAGTGAGATATACTGGAGGTAGATAAGTGAGGTATACTGGAGGTAGATAAGTGAGATATACTGGAAGTAGATAAGTGAGGTATACTGGAAGTAGATAAGTGAGGTATACTGGAGGTAGATAGTGAGGTATACTGGAAGTAGATAAGTGAGGTATACTGGAAGTAGATAAGTGAGGTATACTGGAGGTAGATAAGTGAGGTATACTGGAAGTAGATAGTGAGGTATACTGGAAGTAGATAAGTGAGGTATACTGGAGGTAGATAGTGAGGTATACTGGAAGTAGATAGTGAGGTATACTGGAGGTAGATAGTGAGGTATACTGGAGGTAGATAGTGAGGTATACTGGAGGTAGATAGTGAGGTATACTGGAAGTAGATAAGTGAGATATACTGGAAGTAGATAAGTGAGGTATACTGGAAGTAGATAGTGAGGTATACTGGAAGTAGATAAGTGAGGTATACTGGAGGTAGATAGTGAGGTATACTGGAAGTAGATAGTGAGGTATACTGGAGGTAGATAGTGAGGTATACTGGAAGTAGATAGTGAGGTATACTGGAGGTAGATAAGTGAGGTATACTGGAAGTAGATAAGTGAGATATACTGGAAGTAGATAGTGAGGTATACTGGAGGTAGATAGTGAGGTATACTGGAAGTAGATAGTGAGATATACTGGAAGTAGTGAGGTATACTGGAGGTAGATAGTGAGGTATATTGGAGGTAGATAGTGAGGTATACTGGAGGTAGATAGTGAGGTATACTGGAAGTAGATAGTGAGGTATACTGGAGGTAGATAGTGAGGTATACTGGAGGTAGATAGTGAGATATACTGGAGGTAGATAGTGAGGTATACTGGAGGTAGATAAGTGGGGTATACTGGAGGTAGATAAGTGAGGTATACTGGAGGTAGATAGTGAGGTATACTGGAGGTAGATAAGTGGGGTATACTGGAGGTAGATAAGTGAGGTATACTGGAGGTAGATAAGTGGGGTATACTGGAGGTAGATAAGTGAGATATACTGGAAGTAGATAGTGAGGTATACTGGAGGTAGATAGTGAGGTATACTGGAGGTAGATAAGTGGGGTATACTGGAGGTAGATAAGTGAGGTATACTGGAAGTAGATAAGTGAGATATACTGGAAGTAGATAGTGAGGTATACTGGAGGTAGATAAGTGAGGTATACTGGAGGTAGATAAGTGAGATATACTGGAAGTAGATAAGTGAGATATACTGGAAGTAGATAAGTGAGGTATACTGGAGGTAGATAAGTGAGGTATACTGGAAGTAGATAAGTGAGGTATACTGGAAGTAGATAAGTGAGGTATACTGGAGGTAGATAGTGAGGTATACTGGAGGTAGATAGTGAGGTATACTGGAGGTAGATAGTGAGGTATACTGGAGGTAGATAAGTGAGGTATACTGGAAGTAGATAGTGAGGTATACTGGAAGTAGATAAGTGAGATATACTGGAAGTAGATAAGTGAGGTATACTGGAGGTAGATAAGTGAGGTATACTGGAGGTAGATAAGTGAGATATACTGGAGGTAGATAAGTGAGATATACTGGAGATAGATAAGTGAGATATACTGGAGGTAGATAAGTGAGATATACTGGAGGTAGATAAGTGAGATATACTGGAGGTAGATAAGTGAGATATACTGGAGGTAGATAAGTGAGGTATACTGGAAGTAGATAAGTGAGATATACTGGAGGTAGATAAGTGAGATATACTGGAGGTAGATAAGTGAGGTATACTGGAGGTAGATAAGTGAGATATACTGGAGGTAGATAAGTGAGGTATACTGGAGGTAGATAAGTGAGATATACTGGAGGTAGATAAGTGAGGTATACTGGAAGTAGATAAGTGAGATATACTGGAGGTAGATAGTGAGGTATACTGGAGGTAGATAGTGAGGTATACTGGAGGTAGATAGTGAGGTATACTGGAGGTAGATAGTGAGGTATACTGGAGGTAGATAGTGAGGTATACTGGAGGTAGATAGTGAGATATACTGGAGGTAGATAAGTGAGATATACTGGAAGTAGATAAGTGAGATATACTGGAGGTAGATAGTGAGGTATACTGGAGGTAGATAGTGAGGTATACTGGAGGTAGATAGTGAGGTATACTGGAGGTAGATAGTGAGGTATACTGGAGGTAGATAGTGAGGTATACTGGAGGTAGATAGTGAGGTATACTGGAGGTAGATAGTGAGGTATACTGGAGGTAGATAGTGAGGTATACTGGAGAACATTTAAATAACTGCGTCTCTGGCAGAGACTGTCCAACTGTCATCACGAGAGTCAAGTACACTGACCCTATCACTTGGTCAGTCACGAGCTTCAGTAAGTCATTCAGTGACAAGTCAGTGACGAGTACCAGTCAGTATGGATTAACTTATCATATAGTTGTTGTTGTTATTAATATTAGATCTGCTTATATAGTGGCCAACACTGTTAGCACATTCTTTCATTCCTCTTCTTTCTCTCTGGCTGAAACTGCCAGCTGGTGTTCTTTGCAGCTGATGCGGTGAAGGTGTTGAATCACAACATCGTGTCGGATTGGAAGCGGGTTATGGGGGCTATCCTTTTTTAGTCTCCGAATGAAGATAAAAAGCAGGGAGTGTCCAACACTTCTTTAGCACACCCAAACGCCATTGAGAGTATGACAGTTCCTGTCCCATTAGCCAGGTTAAGCCTGTTACTACGGGTACCAGACGGGAAAAGGTGTTGGTCAGCTATGGTTCGTCAGCCTAGACACTAACATGTCAGTCATGGGTAGCTGACTGCCAAGTCAACCAGCGTCTTCACCTCACCCCCCACCCCCACCACACCCCAACCCCTTCACTCACGATTGACCTTTCTTCTGTGCAAGACAAGGGGAGTCACCTTCTACCGCTGAAGACAAAGGAGAGAGCCAGCCAGTTTTTCAAAGTCATCAAGCCCTTGAAGGAGAAGTTCTGGATCGGCCTGAACGACTTAGTCGAGGAAGATGTGTTCCGCTGGGCTGATGACAGGTCAGCCTTGACCCGAGACTTGCGGGATATTTTATTCCCTCCAGGTAAACATGACAAGAAGGGACAAAACTATTGTTATTATTATGTTACAAAATACTATAACTGTTCTTATATCTTATATCCTTCCCGTGCCGTTAAACGTCACATAGGGCTCGCAAAGTAGTTCGCCAATTTTTCCTGTCTTCGGCGATTCTTTCAACCTCATCAAAGGATTTTATGCCTGTTAATTTGGCCTCACTTAATAATGTCCTCTTCAGAGTTTCACGCGGTCTGCCTCTTTTTTCTTCGGCCTGTTGTGTTCCACTTGATAGCTTTTTTTGGGATTCTCTGATCATTTCTTCTCATCACGTGACCAACATAAGTCCATCTCCGTTTCCTGATCACCCACGAGACTGGTTGTTGTTCAGTCATCTGTCTTATCTCTGCATTGTTCTTGAATTCGTTCCACTTGATGCCGAGTATTTTCCTTAGCCAGTTGTTTTCAAAAGAGTCTAATTTCTTGTCTATTTCTTTACTTGTTTTCCAGCTTTCGCGTGCATAAATGAGGGAGGATATTACATTTGAATTGAGTAGTCTTAACTTGGCTTTTGTGCTTATAACTTTTGAATTCCATATGTTCTCAAGATTCTTGAAGATTGATGCTGCTTTTGCAATTCTGATCCTAACTTCCTTTCTATTGTCACCATCCTGGTCTATGTAGCTGCCAAGGTATGCAAATTGATTAACGTCTTCAATATCTGTCCCTTCTAAGTGTATTTTTCCATTTTGATTAATGGGAAGTTTCATTATTTTTGTTTTTTTTTCCTTGTTAATTTCAAGTCCTATTTTTCTAGCCAGTGAAGACAGGCTATCTGTTTTTTCTTGCATGGAATTCACATTGTTACTGATAAGAGTTATGTCATCAGCAAAATCAAGATCTTCTAGCTGGGTCCCATGTACCCAGTTAATACCTGTGTTACCTGTGCAGCATTTTTTCATTATGAAGTCTATTGTAATTCCAAAAAGTAAAGGAGACAGTATACATCCTTGTTTCATAGCTGTCTCAATCTGGAACCATTCACTCATCCCTTCTTCTGTTTTGTCTGCACAAACATATCCATTGTAGAAGTCCTTAATGATGTTGACAATTTTAGATGATATTCCATATAACTGTGTTACACTGAAGAAATCATGGACATTCCCTTGTGACAGAATTCTATAGTAAAGAGTAGACTCGAATTTTTGTTAGTCTAAGGAACAGAATTCTTACAAGATGCAGGTTTGCTTTCCTTGCTAGAAACCGTTCACCTTGTGACCCTGGAGTTTTCTCACAGAGAAGACTAAAAATAGTAAGTTCAAGTGTCAATAAGTTAGGTACTGAGTGTAAACTGAACGGGATTTATGATTTTAGGTAGTGGAAATTTGAACTTGGCGAACTACCATGCAGGCCCTATGTGATGTTTATCGGCAAGGGAAGGATGTAAGTAAGGAAGGTTGAATTATGGGAACACAAGTGTCGAACCTTGATTGATTGATTGATTGATTGATTGATCTTTATTTCAAAAGGGTTAAGAATTGGGTGAGAGAGGGGGTTGTCGGAGACATGTGAACTCTCGAGGGGATTATGGGTTATGTGAGAACCTCAGGTCATAGAACAATGGCTGTTCACGGAAAATTGAACTTCACGAGGAGAATATTCGGGAAGAATGGGAGAAATTGCGAGTAATGTAAAAGATAGTGAGAGAGACCTAGAAGGATTATGATGTAGATTATTGAGACATGGTTTGTTAGAGTTAGTTCGGCCCAGTGGTTTTCAAAATGTAAGGGCTAGCACTTAGTTGTTTTCATTAGGAAATTTGTAGTTGTTTTGTTGGTGGCCCTTTTATGACATTTAGAGTGAGTCAACGTTAGGTTGATTCAGATATGTTCCTATTCTAGTGTTAGTCTGTTTTTTTTTCCAACATGGAGTATTGGAATGTGTGGATTTCCCAGATGTGGTGGTGTTCCATGAGAGTTGTAAGTATGGAAATTTTTCGTACAGTTGTAGAATTCTAGGTCTTAGGTCTCCTCCCACAAGGCAACCCATGTCTTGCTAGGAGTTGACTATTGTTTTGTATGGTCGCCCTGCTATGTTAGGAGTTTTCCACCCTCATCCTCATAATTCATCGTCCATTTTCTAATTCAATAAATTCATGCCATGAGATCTGAAACCACATTCTTGGTTATTCCTCACGCCGTGAGATGTTGTCATGTTGGAAGCTTGCAGAGTTTAGCCAAGTTCTACTGTTGTTGTCCAGTGCTGGCAGGAGAGTGCCTGGGACGTTGTGTGTTTCTAGGTGAATATCATAGAAACAAAACTTGAAGATTCATAGATCAATCTACTTAAACTTGATCTGGATAGTAAACTATCAATCAGTTATCCTACTAGACATTTTTAACAACAGTAATCCACACACACACAGGCTAATAACAGTTTATTTATATACTGTTATATACTGTTGGTGGACAGTTCCTGTAGTTTCGATGTCGTCCTCAAAGACTGAGAGTCACGGAGAACAGTTCGGGTTTAGATATTATTTTAGAAGGATATATTCTCCTTTACCCTTACCATCACTTCTAAATGGTGGAAATGACTGGGATGTGATAGTGGACCTACCAAGAAGAAGAGAATACCCGACGGCCATCAAGAACACAGGAATGCGGCCGCACATTGTAGTGTACTCCATATCAAATCAGGAACTACGAGGGGAAGTCACTAAGTAACTCGCAAATTGAAATATTTTATCAGTGGCAGTTATCAGGTAGTATTTAAATATATCTTTAGATAGTGCCATCATCCAACTTTATAATAGTTGTATGTAGGGGGCGCTGGGAGTTACGTGCGCATGTGCAAAGCAATAACAAAATGGCTACCCAACTGTTAGTGTGTACCAAAGAAGAACAGAGAAGTGCAGTGCGATTTTTGTGAGCTAAAGGATATTCAGATGAGGACATTCATAAGGAAACGATTACAGTTTATGCTGAAAGTATTTATCCCGTAAAGTTGTCTATAACTGGGTAAAAGAATTTTCTCAGGGACGCACCGAAATTGTGCTGTACTGTTCAGAATGCAACAGAAGCGACTGTGCGTCGTGTGATTGAGATTATCAGAGCTGATAGACGAATAATGGTGACAGTGTGAATTCTGTATCGTACTGTGAAGTTCTGTCGATGCTACGGGATGCAATTCGAAGAAAACGTCCTGGTCGCTGACTAGAGGTGTGCTTCTCCTTCATGACAATGCCAGACCACATACGGCTCGGTTAACCCAAGAGAAAATTAGCCAGTTGGGTTGGAAAGTTCTTGAACATCCACCCTATAGTCCTGACAGCTCCAAGTGATTTTCACCTGTTTGGTCAATTGAAAAACCACCTTCGCGGGAGAAGATTCTCGAGTGACGAAGAGGTGGAAACAGAAGTAAAAAATGGTTCAGAAATCAGACTTCGGATTTTTACACCATGGGTATTGCATCACTGATTTCACGATGGGACAAATGTATCAATGTTGGTGGCGATTACGTTGAGAAATAGGGGAATAATGTAGGTTGAAAAATTAAAAGTTTTCAAATTATTGTCGCATTTAGTTTTTTCTCTTTTTTTTTTGTTTTTGTAACAGGAATTTGCGAGTTACTCGGTGACCTCCCCCTGTAATAATGATCGAGCTTACGGTTCCGTACGAAGCAGAATAGAGGAGCAGCATTTATTCAAGGGTGAAGTACGGTGGGCTATCAACTAAGGCAGATGCCAGGAGTCAAGGCAAAAGTATTAGCTATAGAAGTAGGAGCTAGAGGATTCTTAGCAACCTCTGCGTACGACCTATGTAAGCAACTGGGCATAAACGAACAAGCAAAGAGCAAGGGCATTGAAATCCCTTTCAGAAACAGCAGAAGAGACCTCATGCTGGCTGTGCGTGCGAGCGGAGAACGTCAGTAATTTCTAGTGCCACGTCTACACTCATAATACCCGGCCAGGTTGGCTGAGTGGTTAGGCACTCGGCAGACTAGTCCTGTGGTACCGGGTTCAAGTCTCAGCAGGAGGTAAAAAAAAATGGGTACCGGAGAAATCTGGGAAGGTAAATGCGGGCAGGTGTGATACCGACAACATCAGACTTTCATGTGCCGAAATACGGGCCTAGCGCCATAGTCTCAGTATACCTTAATTGCACGTAAACGGGAATTTTACATTTACCTTTTACCTTTATATGTAATATGTAGATGGCATATGTGATATGTAGATGGCATATGTGATATGTAGATGGCATATGTGATATGTAGATGGCATATGTAATATGTAGATGGCATATGTGATATGTAGACGTCGTGTGTTGCATATAGGTGCCGTGCATCACAACAAATAGAAGTGAAACAAAACGGTTTTTGGAATTCTTCGTATTCTCTGCCCGTGTATTCTGCAGATCAACCAAATAACTTGCATAACGAGGACTGCGTGGAGTACAACCCGGAGCGCTACCCTTGCAATGACGACAGGTGCGAGAGCAAGAAGCGCTATGTCTGCGAGGTTACCCCGGGGTTTCGGTGCTGAGCCTTCCCCAGGGCAGATATGTAAGATGAGGGAACGGACGAATCTTTTTTTCTTTTAGCTTTCAAATGGTAAAGAGAGAATTTTCAGCATTTAACAAGAGCGATAGTTTGTCTGCAGTCTGTCAGTTGTCAGATTACGGTAAACGTTCAGGTCAAGTTTAGTACAAGTATATGAAGTACATAAACTTGTCCATGAGTAAAACGTGTGACAAAACTTTTCGTTTGTCTTCTTACCTGTATATTCTGTAATAATATACATTTAGTGATTAAAGTATACGTTTAACTTCTCATTTTGACATGTTATTTCTATGAGCACAGAATTACTCTTCATGAACAGAATCATTGCAGTCCAATTATTGTAAATGTTGAATATAAATAGGAAGTTACAGCTGAGAAAATATTGTGTATTTGTGAGAGACAATGATATGAGAGAGAGAGAGAGAGAGAGAGAGAGAGAGAGCTTTAATATATGTCCAGTTTTTACGTGCTAGACAGCACATTGCGAGATAACATATCTGATCATTTCCACACAAAGTTAGCTTCCATAAACTTGTCATTGCCATAAGGAAGAGGCCAAGATTGTACCAAATTGGAGTACAAGAACGACAATCCATGCCACCCTTGACAGATTTTGACGTCAAGGGCGACAAGTGCTAGTAAAATAGAAAAGATCTCTGGTGATGGACACTAGTTTTTCATTACTGAAAAACAGACCTACACTTGTAACATTTATCGCCTCGTCTGTATGATTTATTGCTCTTTTAAAGTATATTTATTAGTTCTCTCTTGTATATCATTTATTTATCATTTGTTTGTGAATTACCTTCATTACACTTATTAGACACAAGCAACAATAACTTGTTTGTTGTCACAACACGCTCTTTTGAATGACCTTCATTAGATTTATTAGACACAGGCAACAGTTTTACTTCTGATTCACGACATCATCTACCTGTTCTGAAACTACAAAACATGGAGCCCAGTCTGCCCATAGAGCCACGTGAGAACATCGTGTCAGTGTTCATATTTTCCGTGATTGCCTGACACTAGAGTGACGTGGCCAGCACCAGGCCTGGCTGTCACTACGTCTCCATACCAGAGGGAGTCAGGAACCCATTTTTACAACTGGGACGCTTCCAGTCAGACTAGCACCACCGACCTCCAGGTGAGAGATGAGCACTCTAATCACTGTGCCACTCAGTCATCTGATCTGTTAACTGTAACTACGATCTTTCAACTTCTCTTACTGCCTTCATAGGACACGAGGAGCATCATGATTAAAATGTAAACATAATTCACTGGTGTTAAAATGTGAACATAAGTCATTGGTGTTTAAAATGTAAACATAATTCACTGGTGATTAAAATGAGAACATCAGTCACTGGTGATTAAAATGTGAACATAAGACACTGGTGATTAAAATGTGAACATCAGTCACTGGTGATTAAAATGAGAATATCAGTCTGGTGATTAAAATAAGAATGTCAGTCACTGGTGAAAAATTAACAGTTTTCAAATTAATGTCGTGTTTTTTTTTAAACAGGCATTTGCGAGTTACTTGGTGACCTCCCCTCGTAATAATGATCAAGCTTACGGTTCCATACGAAGCAGAATAGAGGAGCAGCATTTATTCAAGGGTGATGTACGGTGGGCGTACAGATGGCAGGAGTCAAGGCAAAGATATTAGCTATAGAAGTAGGAGCTAGAGGATTCTTAGCAACCTCTGCGTACGATCTATGTAAGCAACTGGGCATAAAAGAACAAGCACAGAGCAAGGGCATTGAAATCCCTTTCAGAAACAGCAGAAGAGACCTGATGCTGGCTGTGCGTGCGAGCGGAGAACGTCAGTAATTTCTAGTGCCACGTCTACACTCATAATACCTGGCCAGGTTGGCTGAGTGGTTAGGCGCTCGGCAGACTAGTCCGGTGGTACCGGGTTCAAGTCTCAGCAGGAGGTCAAAAAGGTCCCGGGACCCACCCAGCCTCAAAAAATGGGTACCGGAGAAATCTGGGAAGGTAAATGCGAGCAGGTGTGATACTGACAACATCAGACTTTCATGTGCCGAAATACGGGCCTAGCGCCATAGTCCCAGTATACCTTAATTGCACGTAAACGGGAATTTTACATTTACCTTTTACCTTTATATGTAATATGTAGATGGCATATGTAATATGTAGATGGCATATGTAATATGTAGATGGCATATGTGATATGTAGATGGCATATGTGATATGTAGATGGCATATGTAATATGTAGATGGCATATGTGATATGTAGACGTCGTGTGTTGCATATAGGTGCCGTGTATCACAACAAATAGAAGTGAAACAAAACGGTTTTTGGAATTCTTCGTATTCTCTGCCCGTGTATTCTGCAGATCAACCAAATAACTTGCATAACGAGGACTGCGTGGAGTACAACCCGGAGCGCTACCCTTGCAATGACGACAGGTGCGAGAGCAAGAAGCGCTATGTCTGCGAGGTTACCCCGGGGTTTCGGTGCTGAGCCTACCCGAGGGCAGATATGTAAGATGAGGGAACGGACGAATCTTTTTTTCTTTTAGCTTTCAAATGGTAAAGAGAGAATTTTCAGCATTTAACAAGAGCGATAGTTTGTCTGCAGTCTGTCAGTTGTCAGATTACGGTAAACATTTCAGGTCAAGTTTAGTACAAGTATATGAAGTACATAAACTTGTCCATGAGTAAAACGTGTGACAAAACTTTTCGTTTGTCTTCTTACCTGTATATTCTGTAATAATATACATTTAGTGAGTAAAGTATACGTTTAACTTCTCATTTTGACATGTTATTTCTATGAGCACAGAATTACTCTTCATGAACAGAATCATTGCAGTCCAATTATTGTAAATGTTGAATATAAATAGGAAGTTACAGCTGAGAAAATATTGTGTATTTGTGAGAGACAATGATATGAGAGAGAGAGAGAGAGAGAGAGAGAGAGAGCTTTAATATATGTCCAGTTTTTACGTGCTAGACAGCACATTGCGAGATAACATATCTGATCATTTCCACACAAAGTTAGCTTCCATAAACTTGTCATTGCCATAAGGAAGAGGCCAAGATTGTACCAAATTGGAGTACAAGAACGACAATCCATGCCACCCTTGACAGATTTTGACGTCAAGGGCGACAAGTGCTAGTAAAATAGAAAAGATCTCTGGTGATGGACACTAGTTTTTCATTACTGAAAAACAGACCTACACTTGTAACATTTATCGCCTCGTCTGTATGATTTATTGCTCTTTTAAAGTATATTTATTAGTTCTCTCTTGTATATCATTTATTTATCATTTGTTTGTGAATTACCTTCATTAAACTTATTAGACACAAGCAACAATAACTTGTTTGTTGTCACAACACGCTCTTTTGAATGACCTTCATTAGATTTATTAGACACAGGCAACAGTTTTACTTCTGATTCACGACATCATCTACCTGTTCTGAAACTACAAAACATGGAGCCCAGTCTGCCCATAGAGCCACGTGAGAACATCGTGTCAGTGTTCATATTTTCCGTGATTGCCTGACACTAGAGTGACGTGGCCAGCACCAGGCCTGGCTGTCACTACGTCTCCATACCAGAGGGAGTCAGGAACCCATTTTTACAACTGGGACGCTTCCAGTCAGACTAGCACCACCGACCTCCAGGTGAGAGATGAGCACTCTAATCACTGTGCCACTCAGTCATCTGATCTGTTAACTGTAACTACGATCTTTCAACTTCTCTTACTGCCTTCATAGGACACGAGGAGCATCATGATTAAAATGTAAACATAATTCACTGGTGTTAAAATGTGAACATCAGTCACTGGTGATTAAAATGAGAATATCAGTCTGGTGATTAAAATAAGAATGTCAGTCACTGGTGATTAAAATAAGAATGTCAGTCACTGGTGATTAAAATGAGAATATCAGTCAGTGATTAAAATGAGAATATCAGTCTGGTGATTAAAATAAGAACATCAGTCACTGGTGATTAAAATGAGAATATCGGTCACTGGTGATTAAAATGTAAACATAAGTCACTGGTGATTAAAATGAGAATATCAGTCTGGTGATTAAAATAAGAATATCAATAACTGGTGATTAAAATGAGAATATCGGTCACTGGTGATTAAAATGTAAACATAAGTCACTGGTGATTAAAATGCAAACATAAGTCACTGGTGATTAAAATGTGAACATAAGTCATTGGTGATTAAAATGTAAACATAAGTCACTGGTGATTAAAATGTGAACATCAGTCACTGGTGATTAAAATGAGAATATCAGTCTGGTGATTAAAATAAGAATGTCAGTCACTGGTGATTAAAATAAGAATGTCAGTCACTGGTGATTAAAATGAGAATATCAGTCAGTGATTAAAATGAGAATATCAGTCTGGTGATTAAAATAAGAATATCAATAACTGGTGATTAAAATGAGAATATCGGTCACTGGTGATTAAAATGTAAACATAAGTCACTGGTGATTAAAATGCAAACATAAGTCACTGGTGATTAAAATGTGAACATAAGTCATTGGTGATTAAAATGTAAACATAAGTCACTGGTGATTAAAATGTGAACATCAGTCACTGGTGATTAAAATGTAAACATAAGTCACTGGTGATTAAAATATAACATGAGTCACTGGTGATTAAAATGTGAACATAAGTCACTGGTGATTAAAATGTGAACATAAGTCATTGGTGTTTAAAATGTAAACATAATTCACTGGTGATTAAAATGAGAACATCAGTCACTGGTGATTAAAATGTGAACATAAGACACTGGTGATTAAAATGTGAACATAAGTCACTGGTGATTAAAATGTGAAAATATGTCATTGGTGATTAAAATGTAAACATAAGTCACTGGTGATTAAAATGTGAACATTAGTCACTAGTGATTAAAATGAGAATATCGGTCACTGGTGATTAAAATGTGAACATAATTCACTGGTGATTAAAATGTGAACATAAGTCACTGGTGATTAAAATGTAAACATAATTCACTGGTGATTAAAATGAGAACATCAGTCACTGGTGATTAAAATGTAAACATAAGTCACTGGTGATTAAAGTGTGAACATCAGTCACTGATGATTAAAATGAGAATATCAGTCACTGATGATTAAAATGAGAATATCAGTTACTGATGATTAAAATGAGAATATCAGTTACTGATGATTAAAATGAGAACATCAGTTACTGATGATTAAAATGAGAATATCAGTCACTGATGATTAAAATGAGAATATCAGTTACTGATGATTAAAATGAGAATATCAGTCACTGGTGATTAAAATGTGAACATCAGCGACTTTTGTGTGATATGTACACAACAGCCAGTCAGATTTAACGTATAAATATCAGCCAGTCAGATTTTCACACCACAAAATTGAAGATCTGACAGTGGAAAATCGCTATGGAAACGAAAATCAATGTTTTATATTGTAAGAAAAATGAGAATATAGACGGATAAGACGAAAAAAAAAAACGTTTAGAACAGAGAA
The DNA here is from genome assembly GCA_009760885.1 of Achatina immaculata. Classification (NCBI taxonomy): domain Eukaryota; kingdom Metazoa; phylum Mollusca; class Gastropoda; order Stylommatophora; family Achatinidae; genus Lissachatina; species Lissachatina immaculata. The sequence continues at coordinate 34,084,110 of CM019694.1, read as the reverse complement.
ACCGGCATTCAGGGGAGGTAAACTATTAAGAGAAACTTACACATTATGACGTCATTTGTGAGCGTGAAAGCAGAAGGGAAACTACTCCAGAAAAAAATTCTCAATTATAACTAATTCTTCTTGAAAATCAATTCATCTGACATTTCTTCTTCAGCTTTCAAAGCCATTAAGGCTCACTGCTGCAGATAAAGTTCGCCTCCATTCCTCTCTGTTCCTAATCTTCTCTCTCCAGTTGGTAACACCAATTCCTTTTATATCCTCTTCTATGTTGTCTTTCCATCTCTGTCTTGGTCCACCCCTTGGTCTTGCTTCTCTCATCTCTTGTGCATACATCATTTTCATTTCTCTGTTCTCTTCCATTCTTTCTACATGCCCCAGTCAGCGTAGTCTGTTCAGTTTCAAGACATTTATAATTTGTTGGGATTTAGAAAACTGTTCAGTTCAGTGTTCTTTCTAGCTCTCGATTCTCCACTGTTGGTATCCTTTATGGCCCCAAAGATTCTTATTAGGATCTTGTTCTCTAAGATCTGCAATTGTTGTTCATCTTTCTTTGTTGTACTCCACGTTTCTGATCCATACTTGACGGCTAGTCTTATTATAGTTTTGTAGATTGTTATTTTGATGTTTTGGGACAGGATTTTAGATTTTAACATGTGTTGCAAGGAAAAGTATATTCTATTCCCTATCTGTACTCTGATTTTAATTTCCTCGCTAACTGTGTTGCTTCTGTTGAAGGTTGTGCCTAGATATTTGTATGTTTCTGCTTTCCTAATAATCATCTCTCCAACATTTATATAATCTTGATCATTCAGCCTCTATTCTCTTGATATCTCCATATGCTCAGTCTTATCTTGGTTAATGATCAAGCCCACTTTTAGTACCACATCTCTCAGGTGTATGCAGGTAGTGATGACTTCTTGTATAGTTTCCTCCACTAGGTCGATGTCTTCAGCGTATCCTAGTATTTTAGCTTGTTCTTATGTACTGCTTTCTTCCTTCACTTTTCTGATTACCTTTTCTAGTACTAGGTTGAATAGTAATGGAGATAATATATCATCTTGTTTTAAACCAGTTCTTATAGAGAAAGGTTCTGACTTTCTTCCTTTATATATTACTATATTTTGTGTATCCTCTATACAAATTCTGGTCAGATTGATTAATTTATTAGGTATCTCAAATTCTTTCATAATTTTCCATGAGCTGCACATATCTATGCTGTCATAAGCTTTCTTGAAGTCAGTGAAGATATAATGTAGTTCTTTTTCTATATTTCCAGTACTTTTCTGCTATTTGACATAGTAAAATATTTGGTCAAAGGTTGGTCTTCTAAAACCTGCTTGATAGTCTCCCAGTATGTTCTCGCTGTATAGAAATATTCTATGTAAAATATAGAAATAAATAATAAAGAAATTTAGATGAAAGAAATAATAATGGCTAACAACTTTCCGTAAAATATAGGACATTTTTATCAAAACTTTATTATTACTGAAGTATTCTGAAGTTATTAATTATTAAACATGATATATATATATATATATATATATATATAATATATATATATATATATATATATATATCTTATTTCATGAAGGATGCTATTAGTCGAGTTTCATCTTTCCTATCTGTTTATATGTTGGCCTCATCTCTTAGCGGTGAGTAGAAGGAAGTGGGAGTGGTTTCTTTAAGAAAAATCTTTTCTATCTGTAAACTGTAACTTGTGAGGTCAGGACATGTCGATGCCCGGCCATAGCTTATATTCAATACTTATATAACTGTATAGTTATTGTTTTCTAACATATTGTATTAGTTATGCCTGATTATTGTGTAATACTGTGTGGTCATGACACCCAACTCTAGTTTTTTTTTAAAATCTGGAATTCAAAACACCTTCAGCAGAATGAAGAAGATCCTTACATCAAAACAAATATCATAGCAACTGAGATTACATATCATAAAATGCTATATATACTCAATATTCCTTTATGGTGTAGAAGCCTGGATCTTGAATGAGACAACAGGAAACAAAAATTGAGGCCCTTGAAATGTGGACATACATATGGCGTATTCCACGTATAGAAAAGAAAGGAAACAACGAAGTGCTAATTCAGCTAGAACTGAAAAGAGAAATATTGAAAAACATAAAAACAAGACAGCTAAGACACTGTGGGCGTGTCAAGAGGCATAATACTGCACTGAAGATCTTTCTAGAGGGCAAGATCGAAGGGAAACGAAGGAGAGGACGACAGAGACATAGATGGGTGGACAACATCAAGAGGCGGACAGGGACAAACTTGGCCGAGTGTTCTACGAAGACAAGAAACAGAACAGAGTGGGGATTCATTGCAGCCAACCTTCCATGGGATGATGATGATGATGATGATGATGATGATAATGATGATGAATTAAAATCAATGCAACACAAAGTTTTTAAAAATTATTGCTTTTATATTATTATAAAGTGTCTGTCAGTTCAGTACAGAACTGTGAGCAAGCTGTATCAGAAGTTGACTCCCTGGCAGAGCAGTGTCAGGGTGCCCAGTTTTATGGTCTCTTGTTTCTGGAGCGTAGGGGTAGCTGCCTCCAAGCCACTGCCTTCGCGTGTCAGATATTCACAAGCAACTACTGTTATTTCCACACTCAAAAGTAAAGATGATTTTTTTAAATTATTGAACAATATGATAATTGATGTCATTTTACCACAAATATCACCAGGTACTGTGCTGTTAGTGTTGGTGAACATATTTTTCTGTTTTGTGCGGTCCTTTATATCCTAACAGATTCCATGTTCTCGTTCAGTGTGGGGCTCAGTGTGGGGCTTTATAGAGACTCTCTCTCTATCTATCTATCTTTCTATCTATCTATCTATCTATCTATCTATCTATCTATCTATCTATCTATCTATCTATCTATCTATCTATCTATCTATCTATCTATCTATCTATCTATTTGTCTACCTCTTTTCCCCTTGAGTTTTCCAATAACGGTCAGGTTCTATAACTTCTGTCCTCTCTCCACTTGTCAGGTTCTATAACTCCTGTCCTCTCTCCACTTGTCAGGTTCTGTAACTCCTGTCCTCTCTCCACTTGTCAGGTTCTATAACTCCTGTCCTCTCTCCACTTGTCAGGTTCTATAACTCGTCTTCTCTCCACTTCTCAGGTTCTATAACTCGTCTTCTCTCCACTTGTCAGGTACTATAACTCTTGTTTTCTCTTGAAATGCCAGGTTCCACAACTCCTGTTGTCTCTTGGCTTGTTCAACAAATTTGACTGCCTTTCTCTTATGGTTCTTGTTAGTTTGTGACGTCATTTTTTGTGGGTTCAACCAATGAGCAAATGATGTATAATTTAATAATTTATTCACACTGAGAGTTACAGAGAGAGAGAGAGAGAGAGAGAGAGGGAGAGAGAGAGAGAGAGAGACGGAGGAAAAAAAACAGAATGACTGCTAGATATGACCACATATGAACAATTTGCTGACCATCTTGAGAAAGAACTCTTGAAACAACCAGTATTCTGTGATTTCAAGTACCCGCATTTTCCAACTTTTTGGGTCTGTTCTGTTTATTTTCTCCTGTATTCACCAATACGAGAAAATCGACATTACCAAAAACTTGGAATATCCCTTCTCTTGGATGTAAGATGGCAGAATGTACTACTGCGTGGGTGTAGTATAAGATAAATAAAAACATTTGATGGCAGCATCGCCATCGATATCGTCTCACTCACCACACCAGTCCCTGCATACAAACCAAGGGAGGTAGCCTTTCTGAAACAAACAGCAATCTTTTTTTTTCATTGTTGTCTCCCCACAAAGCTTACATTTTCTTGTCACTGTGTTAGTTTCTGTTTCCTAACTTTGCAGCAGACACAAACGGAATTTTTAAAATGAACTTTATTTCCACTTTTCCCCCCATAATTTTCGTATTCTGTCATGTAGTAAAGGTAGGCAGATGTATGGTTCAGATTTACACAAAAAAGATAGATAGAGTGAGCAAAAATAGCAGAAAGTAAGACGAGGACGTATAAATTAATAACATACAACAATCCAATACTTCGCCAAAACTTTTTTCAAGGATCATATGCAAAAATGGCTCACTAAATTAAAAACACTAACAAGGGATGAAAAGTAAACACTTTTTTTTTGGCATCCTCTTTGTAAGAAAGACGGTCACAAAATGCGCTCAGTTATATGTAGGTAAGCACAAAGTAGTAGCAGGTGACTGACTGAGAAATGAGATAAAGGGACAATGGCCAACACTGCTGGATGGCTAAATGTCATTGGAATAAAATACTGAATCTGAAACCAGCTTTAGGACGCACTAAAACAGTCGTGGGAATATAGTTCAGGAAATATATCTACACACTTATTACACTGTTAAATAACACGAAACATAGCACACTAAAGTTAACAGATAACAAAGAATTCTTATCTCTTGAAAACTGGCTGCATTCTTTGTACTTTTATTATTTAGAACACTTTTTTTGGAAGTGTCACTATATGTATATTGGTCTCTCGAATATGTTAATGGTCAGAGCTGGTTTCAGGCTTCACTGAACATACAACCACTTCTTCACTGATGCACGGACCTGGAGCATCCACATTAAAATACTGATTTAAAATCCAGCTTTTTGAAGGAAAGAATTTAATGTCTTCTTCTTGTCTGTTTAGAGTCCGTCAAGCATGCCCTATATTAGATTTTTTTTTTTTTTAGTTCATTTTCATTTCCTTGGTTTTTGTTTAAGCCGTGCCATCTATACTGCCAGATTGTCTTCTCTTTCTGTCCACCTCTATATCTTTCCCTTCCTCCTTTCCCTTGTCGTATACGTGCTGCACATTTCTTGACTTCCTGGTTATTGCTAATATGTCATCAGTCGTTTTTTTTTCTTCTTCTTTGTTTGACTTTCTTCTCTGTTCTTGAGAAAAACAAAAGGAAATAAGAATCTGGGTACAGCATTGAAATGCTCTTTTTTAAAAAAATGACGGTTTCGATAAAGACGAAGACTCTGTCAGATAGGGCAATCAGCGACCCATAGCAGACATGCCGCTAGCACCAGGGTTGGCGAATCATAGATGACATGCTAGCACCAGGGTTGGCGAATCATAGATGGCATGCTAGCACCAGGGTTGGCGAATCATAGATGGCATGCTAGCACCAGGGTTGGCGAATCATAGATGACATGCTAACACCAGGGTTGGTGAAGTATAGATGACATGCTAGCACCAGGGTTGGCGAACCATAGATGACATGCTAGCACCAGGTTGGTCCGGGCCATAACTAGTGGCTCTGTCCGGGCCATAACTAGTAGCTCTGTCCGGGCCATAACTAGTGACTCTGTCCGGGCCATAACTAGTGGCTCTGTCCGGGCCATAACTAGTGGCTCTGTCCGGGCCATGATTAGCGGCTCTGTCCGGGCCATAATTAATAGCTCTGTCACGGCCATGATTAGCGGCTCTGTCCGGGCCATAACTTGTGACTCTGTCCGGGTCATAATTAGCGGCTCTGTCCGGGTCATAATTAGCGGCTCTATCCTGGCCATGATTAGTGGCTCTATCCGGGCCATGATTAGTGACTTTGTCTAGGCCATGATTAGTGACTCTGTCCGGACCATGATTAGTGGCTCTGTCCGGGCCATAATTAATGGCTCTGTCAAGGCCATGATTAGTGACTCTGTCCGGGCAATAACTAGTGGCTCTGTCCGGGTCATAACTAGTGACTCTGTCCGGGGCATAACTAATGTGTCTGTCCGGGCCATAACTAGTAGCTCTGTCCGGGCCATAACTAGTGACTCTGTTCGGGCCATAACTAGTGGCTCTGTCCGAGCCATAACTAGTGGCTCTGTCCGGGCCATGATTAGCGGCTCTGTCCGGGCCATAACTAGTGACTCTGTCCGGGCCATAACTAGTGGCCCTGTCCGTCATAATTAGCGGCTCTGTCCGGGCCATGATTAGTGGCTCTATCCGGGCCATGATTAGTGACTTTGTCTAGGCCATGATTAGTGACTCTGTCCGGGCCATGATTAGTGGCTCTGTCCGGGCCATGATTAGTGGCTCTGTCCGGGTCATGATTAGTGACTCTGTCCGGGCCATGATTAGCGGCTCTGTCCGGGCCATAACTAGTGACTCTGTCCGGGCCATAACTAGTGGCCCTGTCCGGGTCATAATTAGCGGCTCTGTCCGGGCCATGATTAGTGGCTCTATCCGGGCCATGATTAGTGACTTTGTCTAGGCCATGATTAGTGACTCTGTCCGGGCCATGATTAGTGGCTCTGTCCGGGCCATGATTAGTGGCTCTGTCCGGGTCATGATTAGTGACTCTGTCCGGGCCATGATTAGCGGCTCTGTCCGGGCCATGATTAGTGACTCTGTCCGGGCCATGATTAGTGGCTCTGTCCGGGCCATGATTAGCGGCTTTGTCCGGGCCATAACTAGTGACTCTGTCCGGGCAATAACTAATGGCTCTGTCCGGGTCATAACCAGTGACTCTGTCCGGGCCATAACTAATAGCTCTGTCCGGGCCATAACTAGTGACTCTGTCCGGGCCATAACTAGTGGCTCTGTCCGGGCCATAACTAGTGGCTCTGTCCGGGCCATGATTAGCGGCTCTGTCCGGGTCATAATTAGCGGCTCTGTCCGGCCAATAACTAGTGGCTCTGTCCGGGTCATAACTAGTGACTCTGTCCGGGGCATAACTAATGTGTCTGTCCGGGCCATAACTAGTAGCTCTGTCCGGGCCATAACTAGTGACTCTGTTCGGGCCATAACTAGTGGCTCTGTCCGAGCCATAACTAGTGGCTCTGTCCGGGCCATGATTAGCGGCTCTGTCCGGGCCATAACTAGTGACTCTGTCCGGGCCATAACTAGTGGCCCTGTCCGTCATAATTAGCGGCTCTGTCCGGGCCATGATTAGTGGCTCTATCCGGGCCATGATTAGTGACTTTGTCTAGGCCATGATTAGTGACTCTGTCCGGGCCATGATTAGTGGCTCTGTCCGGGCCATGATTAGTGGCTCTGTCCGGTCATGATTAGTGACTCTGTCCGGGCCATGATTAGCGGCTCTGTCCGGGCCATAACTAGTGACTCTGTCCGGGCCATAACTAGTGGCCCTGTCCGGGTCATAATTAGCGGCTCTGTCCGGGCCATGATTAGTGGCTCTATCCGGGCCATGATTAGTGACTTTGTCTAGGCCATGATTAGTGACTCTGTCCGGGCCATGATTAGTGGCTCTGTCCGGGCCATGATTAGTGGCTCTGTCCGGGTCATGATTAGTGACTCTGTCCGGGCCATGATTAGCGGCTCTGTCCGGGCCATGATTAGTGACTCTGTCCGGGCCATGATTAGTGGCTCTGTCCGGGCCATGATTAGCGGCTTTGTCCGGGCCATAACTAGTGACTCTGTCCGGGCAATAACTAATGGCTCTGTCCGGGTCATAACCAGTGACTCTGTCCGGGCCATAACTAATAGCTCTGTCCGGGCCATAACTAGTGACTCTGTCCGGGCCATAACTAGTGGCTCTGTCCGGGCCATAACTAGTGGCTCTGTCCGGGCCATGATTAGCGGCTCTGTCCGGGTCATAATTAGCGGCTCTGTCCGGGCCATGATTATTGGCTCTATCCGGGCCATGATAAGTGACTCTATCCGGGCCATGATTAGTGACTCTGTCCGGGCCATGATTAGTGGTTCTGTCCGGGCCATGATTAGTGACTCTGTCCGAGGCATGATTAGTGGCTCTGTCCGGGCCATGATTAGTGACTCTGTCCGGTCCATGATTAGTGACTCTGTCCGGGCCATGAATAGTGGCTCAGTCCGGGCCATGATTAGTGGCTCTGTCCGGGGCATGATTAGCGGCTCTGTCCGGGGCATGATTAGTGGCTCTGTCCGGCCCATGATTAGTGGCTCTGTCCAGGCCATGATTAGTGGCTCTGTCCGGGCCATGATTAGTGGCTCTGTCCGGGCCATGATTAGCGGCTGTGTAGTTGATCTGACACTTACATCCAAGACCTCAGACAGGAACTGTGGGGTGATATTTGTAGTTATGATTATCTTTTATCATACATCATTTTAGCTGGCATCATTTATCTTACATCTGACATTTGTAGATGACCTTGGCATATTATAGGTGGCACTTTAAAAGTGTAACTTACGTACATTTAACTGGCATATGGCACTCGTAGTTCGCATTGTACATTTTTATCTGACATTTGAATTTGTAGTTGGTATGTTACATTTCCTGGGTAAAGCTGGGGCGACCATCCCCAACCCAGCGCGTCACAGGTGGCGGATGGTGAAAGTCCTCCAGATATGGAGGATCCCTGTGAATAAGGAGTTGTCCAAATAAGCAGGCGCGGACCAACTGGCGGTAGACTCAGAGAGCGAGGTGGGGTAGTAGGTGGCTCTACTACTCCTATAAAGTGCCTCAGGTGCTCAGTGAAGGGAATACCAGGTGGGAGTCCAAAGGCTAGCGGAGAGTCCGTACACAAACCAGCAGAAGGCAACGGGAAACCACTGTTGTAGCTCCCAAGAACAATTATGCTTATTCAGAGTCATAGATTTATCATGAACGACGTTAACGGATGTTCCTCTGGAACAGCCTCGTCCGGTAGGGCAGCTCACGAGCCACAGGTGAGGCCAGATCGTCATCAAGCTACTGGTGGCAAAACTAACAAGTTCAAAATAACAACATGGAATGTTAGAACTTTATTCCAGGCTGGAAAATTAGAAAATGTAAAGATGGAAATGGAAAGGATGAAGATCAACATATTAGGAATGAGTGAAGTTAGATGGACAGGTGCAGGAAAGATAAACTCAGATAAATATACAATAATATATTCAGGAAGTGAGAAACATGAACGAGGAGTAGGAATTATATTTGATGAAAAAACGGCAAGGACAATTGTAGGATATTTGAACATCTCGGACAGAGTCCTGCTAGCCCAACTGAAAGGACAACCAATAAACATAAATATTATACAAGTGTATGCTCCAACATCTGAAAGTTCTCAGGAAGATGTACAGATATTTTATAATGACATAGAGACAGCACTAAAACACACAAAGTCACATGAAGTTACCATAGTCATGGGAGATTTTAATGCCAAAGTTGGTAAAGGAAGAACTTCGGACATCGTTGGTGACTATGGACTGGGGGAGAGGAATGACAGAGGTTATAAATTAATTGAATGGGCAAGAATACATAGCATGGTTGTAGGAAACACCTGGTTTAAACAACATCCTCGAAGACTGGCAACGTGGTGCAGCCCAGACAAGAAGACATTTAACCAGATAGACTACATATTAATCAACAAACGATTCCGCAATGCATTACTGACAACAAAAACCATGCCAGGAGCTGACTGCAATAGTGACCATGATCCACTCTGTGGAAAAGTTAGAATAAAACTAAAGAAAGCAGGCAGAAAAGTGAGAAACATCAAACTGAATACAGAACTTCTTAAAAATGACCAAGAACTGCGAGAACAATACAAAGTTATTATAACAAATAGATACAATGCAATAGCAAAGATAAATAGTATAGATGAACAATGGGAAATGTTAAGAGATTCTATCCACCAAACTGTTAAGGAGATAATACCACCGAAAAAAGAAGCCCCTAAAAATAAATGGATGACAGACGACATCTTAGAACTGATGGACAAGAGGAGGAGGAGTAAAAATAACGAGGAAAAATATAGCAAGATAAATAAAGAAATAAGACGCAAATGCAGAGAAGCAAAAGAAGTGTGGTTAAATGAACAGTGCAGACAGATAGAGGACACTCATAATAAAGACAGCAAAAACATGCATAAACGAATTAATGAACTCACAGGCAGGAAAACAAAATATACCACAGGATGCCTGAAATCGAAAGAAGGTAAAATGTTAATGGGAAAAGAAGACATTGTGGACAGGTAGACAGAGTATATCGGTGAGCTATATGGAGGAGAAAGACCAGAATTAACACCAGATACTGAAAACTGTGATGGACCACCAATACTTGAAGATGAAATCATAGATGCTATCAAACACATGAAGAAAGGAAAAGCGACTGGGCCTGATAATATAACAATAGAAGAAATAGAGGCACTAGAGGAGACAGGAATAAAAATAATAACCAAGTTACTGAATGGCATTTACAACAGTTGTTATATTCCCAGTGACCTGATTAAATCCACGTTTATAGCACTACCAAAGAAACCAGGTGCAAAGGAATGTGACGACCACCGGACTATCAGCCTCTCATGTCATATAACGAAGCTACTTCTGAGAATCATTATGAGAAGAACAAGGAAAAAGATAAAAATGGAAATAGCAGATGAACAGTTTGGATTTGTTGAAGGAAAGGGAACACACAATGCCATTTATGCTTTACGAACAATAACAGAAAGAGCTTTAGAAGTACAGAAAGATCTCTACTTATGCTTCATTGATTACACCAACGCATTTGACAAGGTGAAACATAATGAAATTATTAAAATGCTTGAAGACATCAATATAGACGGCAAAGACTTGAGGACTGTAAAACATCTATACTGGCAGCAAGAAGCAGCAGTTCGAGTTGAAAATGGAATTGGAAAATACCAACCTATAAAACAAGGGGTGCGACAAGGATGTGTACTATCTCCAGACCTTTTTTCTCTGCACAGTGAGAATATTCTAAGAACAATCATCACAGAACCAGGCATAAAAATTGGAGGATACAATATTAACAACCTTCGGTATGCTGATGACACAGTACTGATAGCGGAGAACCAACAAGACCTGCAAAATCTCTTGGATAAAGTCGCCAAAGAAAGTGAACAGAAAGGCCTTACTTTGAACATCAAAAAGACAGAGACTATGGTTATATCTAAGAAACAGAATCCACCAGCATGCAGTATTAAATTAAACGGAACCATTCTAAAGCAGGTGCAGAAATTCAAATACCTTGGAGCAGTAATAACTTCAGATGGGAAATGCAAAACAGAAATTAGGAACAGAATAGGCCAAGCAAAGACTGTATTTCAGAGAATGAGAAACATATTAGCTAACACATCTTTATCAATGAATGTTAAAAAACGAGTCTTAAAATGCTATATTGAACCTATCTTGTTATATGGAAGTGAATCATGGACAATAGGCAAGTCTGCACAAAAATCATTGGAAGCAGCAGAAATGTGATTTATTAGAAGAATGTTGCGAATCCCCTGGACAGCAAAAATAACTGATGAAGAATGTATGAGAAGAGCTGGAGAGACAAAAAACCTTGTCAGAAAGATAAGAGAGAGACAATGTACTTTCATGGGACATGCAATGAGAAGAGGGGACATTGAAAATATTATAACAACAGGAAAAATAGAAGGAAGAAGATCAAGAGGAAGACCAAGAGAAATGATACTGGACAGTCTGACGGGATGGTGTGAGAGGAGATCACCAACTGAACTGATGGCCTGCATGAAGGATCGGGTACTCTGGAGAAGCATAATAGCCAACGCCAGTCGGCACGGCACCTGATGATGATGATGATGATGATGTTACATTTCATCTGACATTTGAATTTGTAGTTGGTATGTTACATCTTATCAGACATTTGAATTTGTAGTTGATATGGTACATTTTAGCTGAAGCTTGACATTTGCAGTTATCATACAATATTTTAGCTGATACTTGACATTTACATTTATCATAAATATTTAGCTGAAACTTGACATTTGCAGTTATCATACAATATTTTAGCTGATACATGACATTTGCAGTTATCATACAATATTTTAGCTGATACATGACATTTGCAGTTATCATATAATATTTTAGCTGATACATGACATTTGCAGTTATCATACAATAGTTTAGCTGACACATGACATTTGCAGTTATCATACAATATTTTAACTGAAACTTGACATTTGCAGTTATCATACAATATTGTAGCTGAAACTTGACACTTAGCTTGGCACTTGCCATTTATCTGACGTTTGATCACACTTGACATTTAGAAACCAAATAACATTTTGACTGATTATATATATATATATATATATATATATAACCTTATATTACTCTATTGTTCTTGAAATGGCATTAAAAAACAGCTCAGATACTGGCCCTTGTAAACACTTGATATTCTTATCTACATGATCTTTTCCGCATTGAAAACAAAAACTGGGAAAGAAACTTTCACCCATGAAAACAGCTTTCAGGCATGAAAACAGCGGATGTACAGAGGTCGGCGATTTTCAGGGGTTTATACAAGTATAAGACAAATAGGAATGTGTCAGAAAGATAAAATTCAAAGAGAAATGGTGAAAAATAAGATGATTTTTAAAAAAAAAGGTAGACGAAATGTTCTGGGGCTATCAGGAAGCATATAAAAAAACTGAAAATGATACCGGAATAAAAAAAAAAAGAGATGGGGGAGGTTTGCGCTGGTGAGTACTGGAGGCAGGTTGTTTTACTTGAAATCTTCTCCTTTGTTTTCTTTTATTTCTAGCACTTTCATCTTTATTTCTTTACTTCCTCTTTCTCTCTAGTTTTTTTTTTTGGGGGGGGAGGTCTTTTTTGTTCATTCTCTTCTCTCTTTCTATGACTCTCTCTCTCTCTCTCTCTCTCTCTCTCAATTACTCACTCAGTTATACACTCTCTCACTCACTCATTCCCTAATTCTCTCACTCACTCACACTTCCTTCTCACTCACTCACTCACTCACATTACCTTCTCTCTCTCTCTCTCTCTCTCTCTCTCTCTCTCTCACACACATATTCACATTACCCTCTCTCTCACATTCACACTACCTTCTCTCTCTCACATTCACACTACCTTCCCTCTCTCTCTCACACATACATACACACTCCCTTTTCTCTCTTACACTCACTCACAAGCTCCCCCCGTCCTCCTCCTCTCTCTCTCTCTCTCTCTCTCTCTCTCTCACTGGGTCATATCTACCCTCAGCCCGCAATCAGCTTCCGGTCAGGTCTCACGCCCGCTCAAGTTCGCCCACAAGGTATGGTTTTGCCTCTCACCTTAAGAGAACACACAAGCCAAAGACCGTAGTAAAGTTGTGATCAATCTCCCTTCAGCTTCTCTCTTGAACGATTTTTGATTTTGGAAAGCGCCTAAACTGAACAGTTTCTGTCAGATTTGGCCACGCCTAGATGAAGGTAAGTGACCTAATGGTTTGTGCAAATTAGGGGGACGGGGTGGGGAATTTAATTTCTTTTGCTTAAAAACGTTATTTTTTAAAGTCCAGGTGCAAATTCCAAAGACAAGTACTTACCACTGATAAGACAAGTCAACTTATTCGGTAACCCGAGGCAAAAAAAAAATCAAGTTTGCACTTGTCTCTTCTCAGTAAAGCACTCCATTTTGGAAAGCGCTTGAGGTAACCCGAGTAAAATACATGAAAATAGTTCATCGCTTTTTTTTTTATCTGAATCGAGCAAACACATGAAAATAGTTCATCCTTTTTTTTCTGAATCGAGTAAAGTCGTATTTATTTGTGAAGTGAAAGTTGCAGCAATGAGAAATATTTGTTTACTGGGTTTTTATCAAAGTCAGCGATGAAACAGTTCTTTACCCATAAGACTTTGTTCACGCTTTCTTTCACTTGCGTTCGTCTTAAGAAGGTCACAGCGCTGAGTAGTTAAACTTGCTCACTATTAGTTCTACTTCTAAATACTCTTCAAATCTTTACTCTAACGATTTTGTTCGGTTTTTTTTTTTTCTGTTTACATAAACAATTATAAATGGCCTATGTTGGGTGAATCATTTACGATTTCTGTGTACCATATCTGAATATTAGCGGCCTGGTTAGCCGAGTGGTTAGGCGCTCGGTTTACTAATCAGGTGGAACCGGGTTCAAGTCCCAGCAGTGGGATTTTTTTTTTTCTGGTACACACCAAAAAGGCCGCGGGGTTGACCCAGCCTTTAAAAATGGCTGCCAGAGAAATCTTGGAAGGTAAAGCGGCCAGGAGTGATACCTTTATATCTGAATATTAACTATACAAATGGAAGAAACTAAGGGCCCATAAAACTACATTGTCTGAGAAGTATATTAAGGGCCTTCAGAGAATCCAAATGTAAAAGTTAAAATCCCCATTTCCATGCCATTAATGCATGTTAGGGATACGATGTTAGGCCCGTATTTTCCACGACCTTCGGCACCTGAAAGTGTGATATGGTCAGTATCACACCTTGCTGCATTTACCTTCCCAGATTTCTCTAGTAGCCATTTTTAGATGCTGGGTGGGGCCTGGGGTGGTTTTCAGGTGGTTGTACCAGAGAAAAAAAAATCTACACACTGCTAGGACTTGACCCTTGTACCACCAATCAGCCAACCTGAACGCCAAAGAATGCAAACCTTGTTCAAATGTTTCTTTGTTCTACAAAGACTGATGATAATATTCACACTTAAGAAAAAAAGCAGAATCAGATCAAGGATAACATAAATTTTTTATCTTGTTAAAACAGATTCGATAACTTCGTATCTGATAACTATATAAATAAAAGAAAGAAAGAAAGAAAGAAAGAAAGAAAAGCAAAGCTTTACGCTCTGCCAACTCTTCTATCCAGAAAGAATTAAATATTCCATTGTGAGATCCCAGACGTTACAGGCTGCTGACGCTTATGTACGATAAGTCCGTGCAAAATTTCCGATTCATTTTGATTAATTTCCGGGTTCTGATGCATGAAAAATAGAATCCGGTAATCAAGAAAAGTTACTTAATTTACCACCAACTGACGTAATATTAGTTTTATTACAAGTTTCTTTAGTTTGTGCTATCTCATGACGCTTCTGGCCATGTAACTTATTTCCTGCATATTCACTGCTTGTATTTTTTTAGATTTCACTTTTAATCAGTAATTGCCCACAACAATTAACATAATAATCATTAAAATAACCATAACTAGTATTACTTTTTTTTAATTTTTATTATACTGCTTCTATGTATTTGTTGAATATTGCACTATTAATATGACTGTGTATTGTTGATGTTTTCACATTTCTCCTTGCCGTGTGACCGCAGAATTTTCTGACAAGCGTCCATTATGTCTTCATTGCTTTTGTTTGTGTAAAGAAGACAGTTTCGTTAGCTTAACCCTTATATATTGTGTGTCAGAAATTTAATACAGAACTGGTTCTGGCATTAAAAGAAATTGCAAACGTTGAACAGAAAACAATAATTAATTTGAATTATTTTTAATTTCGTTATTCCTTTTGTTTTTAAAATATTTCTTTCCATACAATTAACGTTGCAGGCAGAAATAAATTAGAAATCAGTCAGTCAGTCATTTGCATGTCCCTTGCGGAACTTTCTCTACTTAACAGTTCTCCTGTAAGCCTCTCTGTTTTAAGCAAGATGCCCTGCTGCTGAAGCGTCCATTTGCAGATTAAAAATTAGAAAATTAAGTCAAATAAAATTCACAAGAAGCCATATTCCAGAATGAAAGTGTAGATAGATTCGCTTCTACGGCCACAGTGTTCTTTCTTGTATAGAAAACATTTAATGATTATTTTAAATGTCATTATCATCATCGCCGTCATCATCATCATCATCATCAAATACCGTCTTGGTCTATCTTGGCGGTATTACTTCTCTATAGATCTCAGGCCTTGATATACCTCAGTTTGTAACGTTTTAATATACCACTGTGTTAGACAGTCTACACTTTTTTCTCCTAGTCATCCCTTGCCTCTTTTCCCATGTGTCTTCCCCGTTGTTATGATGTTTTCAAGCCCTCTTCTTCTCATTATATCTCCAATGAATGATGATTGTCATTTTCTTACGGCTTGAAATAAGTTCTTTTCTGCACTTGCTAATTTTAGACATTCCAAGTTTGCCATCTTGGCTTCCATGCTACTGTAAACGCGAAATCTCTATTCAGCAGATGATCCCAACGTAGGGTCCGATCATCCAAGGATATTGTAGAAGGGTCAAGTATGTGAATCAAGCTGTATGCTTGACAAGTCTACAATGTGCTAGAATTTTGGTGGTCTGTCAAGTCTTTTTGCTGATTATTTTCTTTTAATTCGGTGCCTACTGACTGGATGTGTTTGTGAGTGATTTTGGTACAAAATAAACTAAGATCTTTTATTATGATTAAGTATAATATATACTCTCTTGGTCGCAAGGTCGTACAAGTCAGAAGATAAATACCTTCCTTTTTTATATTTCCTTATCTGTTATGTGTCATACATGTAATTTTAGACGTTCTCATCTTCTTTGTTCTGTGTCTTTGTCCTGTATTTTTTTTAATGAACCAGCCGAGTACCCGGCGTTGCCCGGGTTAATTATTTATCACAATCAACAAAGATCTGTTCATTTCCACAACCTTCTAGACGGTTCTACAAAGTTCTATTCATTTCCACCAACTTCTAGAAGGTTTAAAAGAGTCTAGATGGTTCTACAGAGTTCTATTCTTTCTATTCGACTAATTCAATTCAAGTGCCATGCCGCGTGGCGTAGGCGATCATTTCTCTCCACAATTCTCTGTCTTTAGGCTTGATTATGAGATCCGCCGGTGACTTTCTTCCTAGCCACACTTACAGCCCATCCAGTAACTTCTCTCTCTGTCTTCCTCTGTCTCTTCTTCCTTCAGTTTTTCCAGTTGCTACAGTGTGTTTCAATTTTCCTCTTCTCAAGAAATGTCCTATAAATCTCGCTTGTCTGCCTCTGATCTTTGCTATAATCTGCTTTTTAACTCCAGCCTCTCTTAAGACTTCTCATTGGTTTTCTTGGCTGTCCTTTGTACCTTCTACATCCTTCTTACAAACCACATCTCCATGGCCTCCATTTCTCGCTTTACTCTCTTATTCATAATGACCCATAAAACAAAATTGGCTCGATGTAACATTTAAGTACTCGGAATCTTGTTTCCATTGATACGGATCTGTTGCACAAGATGTGTCTCATTGTCTGGAATGGTGACATGTCCTGAGAACGTCTGCCTTTTATTTCTTTTACGTCTGCATATCTTAAGTTGTTAAAGTTGTACCCGCCAACTGATATTCCTGGCATGTTCTCTATATTTCTCATTATGTTTTCGCTGTACAAGGAGAACAGGTCAGGAGAGAGAACACAGCTTTGTCTCACTCCCAATTTTATGTCTTGGAATGCTCCTATTTGGTTCTCAACCTTCATTGCTGCTGATTGCTGCCAGTATATGTTTTCGATGAGTTTCAGATCATTCCCATCTATGTTTTTGTCTTCCAGCATTCTTATAATTTCTGTGTGTCTCACTTTGTCGAATGCTTTACAGTAGTCTATGAAGCATAAGTATAGGTCCATCTTTACTTCTATTGATCTCTCCATCAATGTTCTTATATATATATATATATATATATATATATATATATATATATATATATATATATATATATATAGATAGATAGATAGATAGATAGATAGATAGATAGATAGATAGATAGATAGATAGATATATAGATAGATAGATAGATATGGCGTTACTTGTACCTTTTCCTTCGACGATTTATGGTTTTATTTTGCTCCTGACTCTTCTCATAACAATACGAAGTAGGATTTTGATAACATGGCTCATAAGACTAATGGTTCGATGGTATTCACATTCAACTGCACCTTGTTTCTTTGGTAGGCCAATGAAAATTGACTGCAAAAGGTCTGATGGAACATAGTTACTGTTATAGATAGCGTGGGCTTAATTGTCACCAGTCAGCTTAGCGACCCCGAACACTACGGATTCGACACTAATCTCGGTCAATCTGGACATTTTAGTTTTCACCACTCCTCACCCCTCCCTCCCCTCCCCCTTCCCCCCATGCCGATGGAGGCTGAACTTGCAAGTGTCACTATTCATCTCAGCGGCCCCGAAAACTATGGAATCGACACTAATTTCGGTCGTTTTCGATTATTTTTACATGTCACCCCGACCCCTATTGGTCATAGGGGTATCCTAGGGATTATCTAACCCCCACTGTGCACTGTCCCGATTGTAAGTCATATGTGTGCCAAGATGGGTTGAAATTTCTCCAGGCGTTCCAGCGTGATGCTCTAACATACATATATACACACGTTCATTTATATAATATATATATATATAGATAAATCTTTAAGTCGAAATGTGACAAGTGTGTGCTAGGTTAATGAATAAAGCTGTTTCCATTTTTTAAGTCTAATTATCTGTCCCGTTTATTTCCTTTATTAGAACTTAAAATACTTGACCATGTCTAATAACATCTGAAGAAAAAAAAACAGAGAGAGAGATTTAGCTGATGGAAGTAACTGAATCACAAACGGCACGGCTTCTCTGATCTAACACAGTGAGTTATACCCCCTTCCAGGCCAAGTAAGAAGAAATGCCTCCTGATTCACCGAAAGGATGGAAGAGTGATGAATCCACAGGTGATCATGGAAACGACCTTGCTCGCCCCTACTTAAACCGACTTTAGAACAGTCGTAGGAGCACTTGCGTGTCTGTGGCAGGAAACTCAAAACGCATCGTGGCATGAAGAAACATAGACCAAAGATGGGATGAGGTAGTTCCTTAATGTCTGATAGTCAACAGTGCACTGCGAGCTCAGTCTTTGGTAAAACATTAGAAGATATCTGCCCGGACTCAAGCCAGACATTAGAAGATCTCTGCCCGGACTCAAGCCAGACATTAGAAGATCTCTGCCCGGACTCAAGCCAGACATTAGAAGATATCTGCCCGGACTCAAGCCAGACATTAGAAGATCTCTGCCCGGACTCAAGTCAGACATTAGAAGATCTCTGCCCTGACTCAAGCCAGACATTAGAAGATCTCTGCCCTGACTCAAGCCAGACATTAGAAGATCTCTGCCCGGACTCAAGCCAGACATTAGAAGATCTCTGCCCGGACTCAAGCCAGACATTAGAAGATCTCTGCCCGGACTCAAGCCAGACATTAGAAGATATCTACCCGGACTCAAGCCAGCCATTAGAAGATCTCTGCCCGGACTCAAGCCACAGTACAGGGAATATTCACGTTGTCTCAGACATCCTGGAGCTATTGGAATCCTCAGAAGGGAAACAAAGTAAGATCAGCTTCCCACAAGTCAGGGAGAAACAGGTTTGGGAACAACTGGGGGCATCACTGTGCAAATAAATAGAGAAAGCATATGAAAGCGAAAACTTTGAAGCAAAAACTAGGCTCGTGTGGAAATACAATTTATCTTCATTGCTCCAAACAGTTCGGTGTGAAGCAGGCAACAGAAGGTAGAACATCAGGACCAAAGAAGACGAGGAGACAAAGAAAGACAAAAACCATTAGAATTAGAAACCAAAGAACAAAGTCCAGAAAGTATTCAAGAAAGCAAATGAAGCAGGAAATAAAAGGCTGAAGCAAGTTTGGCAACATCTCAGTCTCAGCACAGTGCCTTATGTAGGGCAGATCTCAGCACAGTGCCCTATGTAGAGCAAATCTCAGCACAGTGCTCTATGTAGAGCAAATCTCAGCACAATGCCCTACCTAGAGCAAATCTCAGCACAATACCCTACCTAGAGCAAATCTCAACACAATGCCCTATGTAGAGCAAATCTCAGCACGGTGCCCTGTGTAGAGCTGGTTATACAATGTGATAAAGGGATTAGCTGGTTATACAATGTGATAAAGGGATTAGCTGGTTATACAATGTGATAAAGGGATTAGCTGGTTATACAATGTGATAAAGGGATTAGCTGGTTATACAATGTGATAAAGGGATTAGCTGGTTCAGAGATGGAGCAGTTACCGCTGTCTGTATCAAGCAAGTATCTGTTCTTTTTTTTTTCTGGCGCTCACGTGACCATCTGGCGTCCAATCTGAGCGTTAAAAAATGTCGTTCGGTAGCACTGAAAGACATCAACATGGCCATCCAACTTGTTGCGTGCCTGTGTGTCTGTGCACGACAGCTCTTGTCTGCGGGAAGGTGTCATTCATTCATCATATTTTCCTACATAGCAGAGAATGTAGATGCTGGATATTTTCTGGTAATCTACATCTCTGTTTATATTCCTCATCACTTCAGCTGATAGAAACTGCATGTACGCCATATCTTCTCTATCTACTGTTTTCATGGCTGTTTCTATAATTTTTTAAACATAGACTAAGTGGCTGAATTCATTTCTAAATTTCATCCTCTATTTATTATCGTCTTCAGTTTCTCTGAACTTGCTATCCCATCATTAAATGGCAGTCTTTTGCATTCTTTATATATTTTTAAGGTCAATATTCAATTGAATCTACCAATAATTTTTTATCTAATCTTATACCCAATCTTTATAGGGCCTACAAACAACCTTTTTTATTACACTCCTTTTTTCAATCTTACGTCCAATCTTTATCAGACTTTGGAAGTCTGCTTTACATTTCTGCTTGAAGTGTTCAGGAATAACTCAATAACTCAGTTCTCTTGCTGCCCAAGAGCAGCTTTCTTGAAGCCCAAAGACCAAAGTTCTCTTTATGATCAAAGACCACAGTTCTCTTGAAGCCCAAAGACCACAGTTCTCTTTACGATCAAAGACCATAGTTCTCTTTATGATCAAAGACCATAGTTCTCTTTATGATCAAAGACCATAGTTCTCTTTATGATCAAAGACCAAAATTCTCTTGTTGCTCAAAGACCATAGCTCTCGTGGTGCTCAAAGTTCAAAATTATCTTGCTGCTCAAAGACCAAAATTCTATTACTGCTCAAAAACCAATATTCTCTTGCTGCTCAAAGACCAAAATTATCTTGCTGCTCAAAGACCATAGTTCTCTTGATGCTCAAAGACCAAAATTCTCTTACTGCTCAAAGACCAAAATTATCTTGCTGCTCAAAGTCCAGAACTCTCCTGGTGCTCAAAGAACATACTTCTCTTGCTGCTCAAAGACCAAAATTATCGTGCTGCTCAAAGACAATAGTTCTCTTGCTGCTCAAAAGCCAAACTTATCTTGCTGCTCAAAGACCAATGTGTAGACAGTTTCAGTTCATAACTTTAGCTTCCTTGAAAGTTATGGCAGGCTGCACTCTACATTATACTCTCCCTACCACTCTACATTATACTCTCCCTACCACTCTACATTATACTCTCCCTACCACTCTACATTATACTCTCCCTATCACTCTACATTATACTCCCCCTACCACTCTACATTATACTCTTCTTACCACTCTACATTGTACTCTCCCTACCATTCTACATTATACTCTCCCTACCACTCTACATTATACTCTCCCTACCACTCTACATTGTACTCTCCCTACCACTCTACATTATACTCTCCCTACCACTCTACATTGTACTCTCCCTACCACTCTACATTATACTCTCCCTACCACTCTACATTGTACTCTCCCTACCACTCTACATTATACTCTCCCTACCACTCTACATTGTACTCTCCCTACCACTCTACATTATACTCTCCCTACCACTCTACATTGTACTCTCCCTACCATTCTACACTATACTCTACCTATCACGAATGAAGTGAATGATTTGAAAAGAAAGTCTGGCAAAAAAAACTTTCCTGTGTTTAAAATATAAACTCTGAACAATAAACATACAAAGATTAGTCTGAGATGATTTACTTCACGAAAACAAGTCGATGTATTCCTGTTATGCTATACAGGCATCTAAGGGATTATGGTGCTAGTGTCTGTAGTCGGCACGCTACAAGATGATGATGTCAGTCAGGCGAGGCACCTATTTAGTTTTTTTCTGTAGGAAGAAGAAAACGAAAGAGAAGAGAAGAGAAAGAGAGCGAGAAGAGGATGAGAAGAGAAGAGAGAGGGAGAGTGTGCGTGCGTATGTGTGTGTGAGAGAGAGAAAAAATGATAGAGAGAGTGTGATTGATTTGATTTGATTTGATTGATCTTTATTTCAAAAGGATTAAGAATTGAGCACGCAGGCCCGTCTAACATTCTGCCCTTTAGAGAGAGTGAGAGAGACAGAGAGTGCGGAGGATAGCGGGAGAGAGAGTGGGAGACGGAGAAGGAGAGAGTGAGAGAGAGAGAGAGAGAGATAAAGAAAAACAACAACAAAATTAACAGAACGATACCGAAATGAAGAACGAAAGATAGAAATGCATTGTTGAAAAATAGACAAACAAAAGAAAAAAAGAAAGAAAGAAAGAAAGCTTTTTTTCGTGTTGAAAAAAGCAAAAACTCTACAAATATAAAAAATAACATGACTGTAACCTTTCCCTTTCTGTCGCGGAGAACACACAGGGGGGAGAGTCTACTGGCACACAGTCAGCAGTCGTCCATAGCTTGCTATAACTGATCGCTTTCGGAATTTGAGAAAGTGGGAAAGGAAATTAAGCGGAAACAGTGTCTCCAGGGAGAAATCTGGGCAATTAGTATTTTTGTGATTTTCTCATATAGTTGTTCATAGCATAAATCAGCAAGGACCTTGAATACTGGCACACAAATAGAAGATTAGGACAGAAGAAAGCTGGGTTTGAATCTAAATAACTTTCTGCTGCTACTTCAGTCGCTGAATCTACTGGGCAGAAGTCGGTTTTGATTAACTCTTTAACTCTGTGTCTCGTTCTTGATCTTTTTCGCTACTTTATCACCGCCTCATTGAAATGTGTGAAGACGGTTTTGATTAACTCTTTAACTCTGTGTCTCGTTCTTGATCTTTTTCGCTACTTTATCACCGCCTCGTTGAAATGGGTCAAGATCCTGTCAGATTTGTCAGTCGGTGACTCATAGCTGACCTTGGTTGAGTCAATTTTTGTGAACCATAGCTGACCAAGACCCTGTCCCACTTCTTCGTTGGTAACCCCAGTGGCAGACCCAGCCTGGTTAACGGGGCAGGGATCCCATAACCCCCATGGCGGTGGAGTCTAGTTAAAGAAAAAAGTATTGCATACTCCTTACCTTATTAGCTCAGTCCCTGGGCTAACCTACTTCAGATCCGACACGATGCTATGCTTCTGTCTCTTCACTCCATCGTCTGCAGAGATGGACCCTCGCACTTCCAAGAAGAAGAAGAAGAAGAAGAAAAAGAAGAAGAAAAAGAAGAAGAAGAAGAAGAAGAAGAAGAAGAAGAGCCATTTAAGCTGCTGTGTAGAAAAAACAAAATTGCAAAAGAAATCTGACTTCAGACTTTAATTTCATGACTTAACTTTTAAAAATAATCTCCTCAAAATGAAAAGAGAAAAAAAAATAATTAGTCTGGTCATTTCTTTGTTAAAAAAAAACGAATGCGTTTAATAAAAAATGTTTGGGTTGTCTTGAAATTTGTTGCCTGGCAATTCGTTTATCATATTTTTAACTCAAATCTTTGTACTGGGGATCTAAGAAAACAAGCGATATTAGTTTCTAACCCGATCTAATGTTTATAATTTCCAGTCTGCTGCTTCTGTAGCGCATACTTGAATCAGAGCAAACTTGGAGCGATCGATTCGCCTAGCCAATCAGAAGCGGGTTTTTAATTAGGGCGCTGAAGATCTTGACCGTGCATTCATTATCTGTGTTCTGCATCGATGCGAATCGGTGCTTAATGGAAGTACTAATTTCATTTGGTGCACAGAGAGTGCACATACTTTTTTCTTTTAATGGTCGCCAGTGCATTCGTTACAACCATTTCGATCAAAAATTGCATTATTTTCTGAACTATGTTCCTTCAGTAAGAGTTGAGTGTAAGAAATATATGTCCAGTGTTAGAGCAGCGGTTCTCAAACTTTATCGTGCTGTGACCCTTTTATTCTCTGTAGACAACATTCCTTCCATCATCCACACAGCTCGGTTTGTTCTGATGACCTCTATCTCCTTTTTACTTACCGCCTCCCTAGATGTTCTCACTGCTCGCCTCTCTCTAGATGTTCTCACTGTCCGCCACCTCCCTAGACGTTCTCACTATTCCCCTCTCTCTAGATGTTCTCACTGTCTCCCTCTCTCTAGATGTTCTCGCTTTCCCTCTCTCTCTAGATGTTCTCACTGTCCCCCTCTCTCTCCAGATGTTCTCACTGTCCACCACCTCCCTAGATGTTCTCACTGTCACCCTCTCTCTCCAGATGTTCTCACTGTCCACCACCTCCCTAGATGTTCTCACTGTCCCCCTCTCTCTCCAGATGTTCTCACTGTCCACCACCTCCCTAGATGTTCTCACTGTCACCCTCTCTCTAGATGTTTTCACTGTCCGCCACCTCCCTAGATGTTCTCACTGTCCCCCTCTCTCTAGATGTTCTGACTGCCCGCCGCCTCCCTAGATGTTCTCACTGTCCCCCTCTCTCTAGATGTTCTGACTGCCCGCCGCCTCGATAGATGTTTTCACTGTCCCCATCTCCCTAGATGTTCTCACTGTCCCCCTCTCCTAGATGTTCTCACTACCCCTCTCTCTAGATGTTCTCACTGTCTCTCTCTCTCTAGATGTTCTCACTGCCCCACTCTCTATAGACATTCTCACTACCCCCCCCCCTCTCTCTCTCTAGAAGTTCTCACTGTCCCCTCTCTCTCTAGATGTTCTCACTGCCCCCCCCTCTCTCTCTCTCTCTAGAAGTTCTCACTGTCCCCTCTCTCTCTAGATGTTCTCACTGCCCCCCCCTCTCTCTCTCTCTAGAAGTTCTCATTGCCCCTAATCTAGATGTTCTCACTACCCCCTCTCTCTAAGTGTTCTCACTGCACACTCTGTCTCTAGATGTTCTCACTGCCCCCTCTCTCTCTAGATGTTCTTACTGCCCCCTCTCTCTCTAGATGTTCTTACTGCCCCCTCTCTCTAGATGTTCTCACTGTCCCCTCTCTCTCTAGATGTTCTTACTGCCCCCTCTCTCTAGATGTTCTCACTACCCCTCTCTCTCTAGATGTTCTCTCAGTCCCCTCTCTCTCTAGATGTTCTCACTGTCCCCTCTCTCTCTAGATGTTCTTACTGCCCCCTCTCTCTCTAGATGTTCTCACTACCCCTCTCTCTCTAGATGTTTTACTGCCCCTCTCTCTCTAGATGTTCTCACTACCCCTCTCTCTAGATGTTCTCACTGCCCCTCTCTCTCTATATGTTCTCACTGTACACTCTCTCTCTCTCTAGATGTTCTCACAGCCCCCTCTCTCTCTAGATGTTCTCACTGCCCCCTCTCTCTCTCTCTCTAGAAGTTCTCACTGTCCCCTCTCTCTCTAGATGTTCTCACTGCCCCCCCCTCTCTCTCTCTCTAGAAGTTCTCATTGCCCCTAATCTAGATGTTCTCACTACCCCCTCTCTCTAAGTGTTCTCACTGCACACTCTGTCTCTAGATGTTCTCACTGCCCCCTCTCTCTCTAGATGTTCTTACTGCCCCCTCTCTCTCTAGATGTTCTTACTGCCCCCTCTCTCTCTAGATGTTCTCACTGTCCCCTCTCTCTCTAGATGTTCTTACTGCCCCCTCTCTCTAGATGTTCTCACTACCCCTCTCTCTCTAGATGTTCTCTCAGTCCCCTCTCTCTCTAGATGTTCTCACTGTCCCCTCTCTCTCTAGATGTTCTTACTGCCCCCTCTCTCTAGATGTTCTCACTACCCCTCTCTCTCTAGATGTTTTCACTGTCCCCTCTCTCTCTAGATGTTCTCACTACCCCTCTCTCTCTAGATGTTCTCACTGCCCCCTCTCTCTCTATATGTTCTCACTGTACACTCTCTCTCTCTCTAGATGTTCTCACAGCCCCCTCTCTCTCTAGATGTTCTCACTGCTCCCCTCTCTCTAGATATTCTCACTGCCCCCCTCTCTCTCTAGATGTGCTCACTGCCCCCTGTCGCTCTAGATGTTCTCACTGCCCCCTCTCTCTCTAGATGTTCTCACTGCCCCTCTCTCTCTAGATGTTCTCACTGCCCCTCTCTCTCTAGATGTTCTCACTGTCCCCTCTCTCTCTAGATGTTCTCACTGCCCCTCTCTCACTCTAGATGTTCTCACTGCCCCTCTCTCTAGAAGTTCTCACTACCCCTCTCTCTAGAAGTTCTCACTACCCCTCTCTCTAGAAATTCTCACTGCCCCCTCTCTATAGAAATTCTCACAGCTCCCTCTCTCTAGAAGTTCTCATTACTCCTCTCTCTAGAAGTTCTCACTACCCCTCTCTCTAGAAGTTCTCACTACCCCTCTCTCTAGAAGTTCTCACTACCCCTCTCTCTAGAAGTTCTCACTGCCCCCTCTCTCTAGAAGTTCTCACTACCCCTCTCTCTATAAGTTCTCACTACCCCTCTCTCTAGAAGTTCTCACTACCTCTCTCTCTAGAAGTTCTCACTGCCTCTCTCTCTCTCTCTCTAGATGTTCTCACTGCCCCCTCTCTCTAGAAGTTCTCACTACCCCTCTTTCTCTCTCTAGATGTTCTCACTGTCCCTCTCTCTCTCTCTCTAGATATTCTCACTACCCCCCCTCTCTCTAGATGTTCTCACTGCCCCTAAGGGATTCCTACTTGGTGAACCACTGTTTGACCGATAGATGCTTTAAACATCCAGGACACACAGAAAAATAAAGATGCAGTGTTCTAAGAAAGGGCCGTCACCGTGTAAAAATCACTCACCTGTGAGAAATTACTCTTTTGGACTTGTTATGAAAAAAAATGGTATTTGTTGAATGTCCTTTTCTCGAAAATCGAAGATTTTTTTTTAATGACAGCAGAGATGGAACCTTATCTAACAAAACAAATCACGTGATAAGGAAAGCTATGAACAGAACTTGACAGTAAATGTTGTGTTTAACGTTTTACATCATATTTCCAAATGTAGTGTTTTATGAAGAAGATCACGTACTAATAAGGCACATGATGAAGATGATGATGATGATGATGATGATGCTTTGCAACTACAATGAAAAAGAAAGAAACGTAAACAGCCCTGAATATTAAGCCTGGTCTGTTCCCTTACCCCGAGTATATGACATGAGCAGGGAGTGAAGATTCTGTACAATTCTGCGGTCAGCAATCCATAACTGCCATGTCTGTCTTAGGGTTGGCGAACCATTGCTGGCAAAGACCCTCTCCCACCTCGCCAGTGCTGCCCAGGCAACAGGTCTAGACTGTCCAGCGTTGGCGGGAATCGTCGTAGCCCCCACGGTGGTGGAGCCTGCTGAAGAAGCATTGCGCCCCCCCTCCCCTTCTCTGCTTTTTTAGCCACACTCCGGGACTGAAAGGTTATCCTCCCTTACCCGCTCCCTATTCGACACGATGCAGTGCTTCAACAACCTCTGCACTGCATCGGCTGCAAAAGGACATTGTACTTGCAGTTTCAGGGAGACTGAACAACAAAATATGAAACATAAGCGTATGTGATCTAAAAACTGAAACTAAACAAAATATGAAACATAAGCTTATGTGATCTAAAAACTGAAACTAACAACCTTTGTTTGCTGAAATCAAAGCCATGTGACTTAAAAGTTGAGAAATACTTTCAGCAAACGGTTAAAAATAGTTTCTTGATAGTTAAATTTAAAATGATAAAAATACACAAGAACAAATTTAGGAAGATACATTCCTACTAAAGAAATATCCATTCTTTTCAACCTTTACTTCTCGGAAGAGAATGCTGTTGTATATATATAGTCGTTTACTTGGATAATGAAAGATAAGAAATATACATATATAGTAAGATAAAATGTATAAATAGTCAAAAAAGATCGCCTGTATTTATCCTAGATTCTTTACTGAATATCAGACACGGATGTAGTCCATCATTGATTACTGACGGGACCAGACTTCCCATTTTGTTCCGGGCTCACTCTTCAAGCCCTCTATTTCGGCCCCGCTAATTGCCAATCACTACAGCATCCCACAGTGGGTGGTTGTAATGCAAGGTTCCGAGACATCTGACAAGGGCGTCTCATGGCCGCGTGCTACCTAACCTCTGCACGTTTCTCTCCAGGTCTTGAAGCGAACTTTACAAAAGATCCCGAATGTAACACTGACATGGGTCACCTAGCGAGCATATCCAACATAAATTTACATCCCTGAAGGAATAAACGCTAACATCTATAAGGAAAAGTTCCGATTCGGCAACCTGTTCATTACATTATTAATTTATGTCATAAATAACCTTTGACCTTGTGAACATCACTTTTCTAGAATTTGACGCTTTCTTATCTTGTGTTATCCTAGGAGGCGGCTAAATAAACAACGCAAAACTTCTCTGCTCTTCGGGCACAAAAAAGGTTGAGAAAAAATTGATAAATTCTCCGAGTAGAAATACATGTTTCCAGATGTGTTCGTTGTATGTTTTATCATTTTATATTTCATTTTCAAGAAATTATTTTTTCTGTTTGTGTGCAGGTCATCAGTTTTATAACATATTGTTTGTTTGTTTTCGCTTCATGTTCGAAAATAACGTCACTCTTCATCTTTGCAGTTTGATGTTAGATGTTTGATGCTAGATGTTAAATGTTTGATGTTAGATGTTTGATGCTAGATGTTAAATGTTTGATGTTAGATGTTTGATGCTAGATGTTAAATGTTTGATGTTAGATGTTTGATGCTAGATGTTAGATTTTGATGTTAGATGTTTGCTGAAGTTGGGTATAATGATGGAAGGAGTTTCGTTCATTGCTAGCCCTATAAATACAGGCATTATTCGGCCCTGTAGGAAAGCGAAACATAATGTGAATTTCATACGGGGTAATAAGTTCCAGTATCTTACATCTTACATCCTTCCCTTGCCTTTAACGTCACACAGGGTTCGCAAGGTAGCTCGCCAACGTTTCCTGTTTTCTGCGAGCTTTTCAACTTCATCAAGGGATTTTATGCCTACTAATTTGGCCTCTCTTTACAATATTCTCTTTAGAGTTTCACTTGGTCGACCTCTTTTTCTTTGGCCTGTTGTGTTCCAGTTGATAGCTTGTTTTGGATTCTCTGATTGTTTCTTCTCATGACGTGACAGATATACTGTAAAACGTGTTTAGTGCAAGTTTATATTTATAATTATTGGGAGGAATATATTTTCTCAGGATGGTCACAGACCAACAATCCTTGGCAATGTACTACCTTTCTCGAGGCCAGTCTAGCTCCCCAAACATGACCGCCAACCCAGGTTCTCCCATCCTTGGTATATTGTATGATAATTATGCGTAAATCCTGAGCATTTAATCAATACACAATACATTGACGTGCAGTACACATCATCAAGTCAGAAATTAATGACACAGCATTTTAAATCTCACTACACGCCACAACACATACAACTGACATTGACATCAACATGACATCAAGACAAGTGTCATTATAACGGTAATTAAGCATGGTATCATATAATAATGACTTCTCATCTTCCATTATTGAAAACCTGATGGACCTGGAGTCACGGACCCTTGGCCCTACACGTAGCCTACATTACGAATCTAATGTGCAGTGGTACCTATTCCACGCAGCTACCACTGGTATGGTAGGACTCTATATAACCGCGTTGCTGCAGCACAGGATCAGTCTACATGAAAGCATAATAACGAATCAAACATGTTGCCCATCAAACCTATAAATCACACTGAAAATCATGTGAATAATGATACGTAAGTACGTAAGAAACATAATAAAAGACAAAAAAAACAATACATACAAGATTGTTGTGAAAGAATAGAAGAACATCAGAAGTGTGGAAGAGATAGTGAAATGTTTAAAGAAATGAAGACATTGACGAGAAATGTCACACCTAAGCTAAATGTAATTTGTGATGAGATGGGGAATACCTTGACAGAGACAGGAAATTCTAGAAAGATGGAAGGAATATTGCAAAGGAATGTATGAAACAACCGACTGTGGAAGCAGAAATCAACAGTGTGAATTATTATTGGAGGATAAAGAATCCAAACCGACAATATAAGAAGTTTTATGGGCAATAAAGAATCTGAAAAATGGTAAATCACCAGGATGTGATGAGATAACCGCTGAATTTATTAAAGCAGGAGGAAAGGAATGTGCAACAATCTATCATGCACTATGTAAAAAGATATGGCATTCAGGTATTTGGCCAAAAGAATGGAAAATAACTATATTCATACCACTGTCACAAAAGAATCTGTGGAGAGGAGCAGACAGAACCACAAAAATAAGATTTTTAAGGGCATGCATCTTTCCTATCGCAACATATGCCTGTGAGACCTGGACACTTAACAAAACAGCTGAGAAGCACATAAATGCCTTTGAATGTAAATGCTATAGAAGAGTCCTCCAGATATCGTGGACACAAAAAAGAACAAATATATCTATACTACAAGAGCTTAATATTGAAAAAGGCTGGCTAGTAAAGAGGATTAAAGAGAGAAAACTTAAATATTTTGGACACATTAAACGTCATGATAATTTAGAGAAGACCGTATTGGAAGGATACATAATGGGAAAAAGAAAGAGAGGAAGACCGAAACGAAGATGGCTGCAAGACATCGTTGATGATCTGGATATGGATGCAGCAGCAGCAGGCCATCTTGCTCACAACCGAGAGGCCTACAGGAGTGCTGTTTGGGAGGCAAAGTTCCGCAAGGGACATGCAAAGGAATGAATGAATGAAATGTCACAAAAGGGTAACCTGAAATTATGCACAAACTACAGAACTGTTGCCCTGATTAGTCATGCCAGTAAAATTCTGTTAAAAATCATAATGGGTAGACTTCGTAAGAAAATAGAAGAAGAGGTCAACATGGTCCAAGCTGGTTTCAGGCAAGGAAGAGGATCAAGAGATCATATATTCAATCTACGATTAATAATAGAGAAATGCAGAGAGTTTAATTTGAATCTATATTTATCCTTTATAGACTACTCAAAGGCATTTGATTGTGTACAACACTAGAAACTTGGGGAAATAATGGAAAAAATGGGATTTCCAACACATTTGATACAATTAACATCACTATCTAGACCAACAAGCAGCAGTAAGAATAAATTGTGAAAAAACAACTTGGTTTGACATAAAACAAGGTGGGTGCATATTGTCACCCTACATATTTAACTTGTATACTGAAAATATAATGAGGAATGTTAGAGAATATGTAGACAAAGAATATTACGATGCCATAACAATTGGAGGTTATGAAATACCAGAGATTAGATATGCTGATGACACAGTATTACTGTCCACAACACAAAAAGGAATGGAAAAACTAATTATGTCAGTCCGTAAGAACAGCGAAGAGCAGAACCTCTATCTTAATGCAAAGAAAACTAAATTGATGACAACTGACAAAACAAACAATGCAGCTGAAATATGTATCAATGAGAAAAAATTGGAAGAAGTGGAGAGTTTTGAATATCTTGGATCACTACTAACTAATAATGGAGATACAATGAGGGAAATCAAAAGGAGGACATCTATCGCTCTTCAAAAAGTACAACAAATAAAGAATATGTGGAGAGGAGCAGACAGAACCACAAAAATAAGATTTTTAAGGGCAAGCATCTTTCCCATCGCAACATATGCCTGTGAGACCTGGACACTTAACAAAACAGCTGAGAAACACATAAATGCCTTTGAATGTAAATGCTACAGAAGAGTTCTCCAAATATCGTGGACACAAAAAAGAACAAATATATCTATACTACAAGAACTTAATATTGAAAAAGGCTGGCTAGTAAAGAGGATTAAAGAGAGAAAACTTAAATATTTTGGACACATTAAACGTCATGATAATTTAGAGAAGACCGTATTGGAAGGATACATAATGGGAAAAAGAAAGAGAGGAAGACCAAAACGAAGACGGCTGCAAGACATCGTTGACGATCTGCAAATGGATGCAGCAGCAGCAGGCCATCTTGCTCACAACAGAGAGGCCTACAGGAGTGCTGTTTGGGAGGCAAAGTTCCGCAAGGGACAAGCAAATGAATGAATGAATTAATTAATTAATGAAATACAGAAACCTACATCACAGCTTACTGCACAAATACGTAATATACACCACATGAAGTGATGAAGGGCAGAATATAGTCAACGATCACCATAATTTACAGGAATTTACAGTACATGCACAGGCGCAACTAAACAAGACACCGCCCGGCCATTGCCTTTGTCTACACTGATACAAGCTATATATATCTCCCCGAAACCGACTACCAATCACGTGGATGATGACGCTTCGGTTATGTCCGTACACCCCTATATTTAAGCTTGCCTCATCTGGCGAAGTGGTTAGTGCACTAGTCTCTCATGGCGAAAGTCGGGGGTTCGAATCCGGCCGGAGGCACCCCAGTCACCCAGCTGTAGAAATGAGTACCCAACTTCTTCTGGAATTGGGGAAGGAAAGGCGTGATACTGACCATATCACCCTCTAGTGTGCTGACAGGTCATGGAAAATATGGGCACTAACACCATATCTCTATGTGCCTCTAAGGCATGACAGGATTACCTTTACCTTTTTACCATCCACAATAGGTCCATCTCATTTTTCTGATCACCCATGAGACAAGTTGTTGTTCGTTCATCTGCCTTATGCCTGTGTGCGTTATTCTTGAATTAGTTCCACTTTATACCGAGTATTTTCCTTAGACATGTATTTTCCTTATTTATTTCATTTTTACATATCAAAGTAACGTTTTGCTGTCACGTATTTGTTACTTGTGTTGTTGTATCACCTACAGTTAGTTTGTGCCTTCACTGTGCTAGGCACACACTTCTACAGTTAGTTTGTGCCTTCACTGTGATAGGCACACACTTCTACAGTGCTTTACTGCTAATAAACAGACAAGCTTAAAAAACGTAAAAATAACTTAGTCACCTTATAGCATGTACATAATCTTACTTACAATCACCTTATAGCATGTACATAATCTTACTTACAATCACCTTATAGTATGTACATAATCTTACTTACAATCACCTTATAGCATGTACATAATCTTACTTACAATCACCTTACAGCATGTACATAATCTTACTTACAATCACCTTACAGCATGTACATAATCTTACTTACAATCACCTTATAGCATGTACATAATCTTACTTACAATCACCTTATAGCATGTACATAATCTTACTTACAATCACCTTATAGCATGTACATAATCTTACTTACAATCACCTTACAGCATGTACATAATCTTACTTACAATCACCTTATAGCATGTACATAATCTTACTTACAATCACCTTATAGCATGTACATAATCTTACTTACAATCACCTTATAGCATGTACATAAACGTATGCACAGTCACCTTATAGCATGTGCATAAACTTTAAGTATTTTTACATTAAATAACTACTCTATATTCTATAACAATGTAAGGAAAATACTCGGTATAAAGTGGAACGAATTCAAGAACAACACAGAGATAAGACAGGTGAGCAACCAACAACCTGTCTCATAGATGATTAGATAAAAAAGATGGACATATGTCAGTCACGTGATGAGAAGAAACAATCAGAGGATCCCCGGACAAGCTGTCA
This sequence comes from Achatina immaculata, assembly GCA_009760885.1. Taxonomy (NCBI): domain Eukaryota; kingdom Metazoa; phylum Mollusca; class Gastropoda; order Stylommatophora; family Achatinidae; genus Lissachatina; species Lissachatina immaculata. Next base: position 34,050,852 of record CM019694.1, on the reverse strand, counting down.
AGTGGAACACAACAGGCAGAAGAAAAAGAGGTCGACCACGTGAAACTCTTTAAAAAAAGAAGCCATTTCAGTGGGCATAACATCCCTTGATGATATTGAAAAACTAGCCGAAGGCAGGAAATCTTGGCGAACTTACTATGCGAGGACTATCTGACGTTTAGCAGCACGGGAAGGATTAAGGTTTAGCGGCACGGGAAGGATGTAAGGTTTAGCGGCACGGGAAGGATGTAAGAAGATATTCTATAAAAAATATTTGTAAATTTACGTTAACAAATCACTGGACTGGGTCGGAAAAGCGAATCGTAGTAAAGCGGGGACTGCCTGTATTTAATATTCATTATTTACAACAGCAGGGATAAAGTATGCTTTATTACAAGATCCTGTATCTGCGGTTTCGTAGTGTGGCGTTCAATGATTTCAGAGTTTGGCGTTCAATGATTTCAGAGTTTGGCGTTCAATGATTTCAGAGTTTGGCGTTCAATGATTTCAGAGTTTGACGTTCAATGATTTCAGAGTTTGACGTTCAATGGTTTCAGAGTTTGGCGTCCAATGATTTCAAATGAGACATCTCTAGTTTTCTCCATTAACAATCTTTTGTAACTTCCTGCCAGTCCTCGCTCTTAGTGGAATAATATTAATTAGATGTGTTGTATACATTCTGCTATATACTTATGTTTTGGTATATATTCTGTGATATACTTATGTCATGGTATATATTCTGCTATATACTTATGTCTTGGTATATATTCTGTGATATGCTTATGTCTTGGTATATGTTCTGTTATATATCTATGTCTTGGTATATATTCTGTGATATACTTGGTATACATTCTGCTATATACTTATGTCTTGGTATCTTCTTATATCTTATATCCTTCCCGTGCCGTTAAACGTCACATAGGGCTCGCAAAGTAGTTCGCCAATTTTTCCTGTCTTCGGCGAGTCTTTCAACCTCATCAAAGGATTTTATGCCTGTTAACTTGGCCTCTCTTAATAATGTCCTCTTCAGAGTTTCACGCGGTCTGCCTCTTTTTCTTCGGCCTGTTGTGTTCCAATGTCTTTGTATACATTCTGTGATATATTTATGTCTTGGTATACTTTCCGTGATATATGTATAGCGAATTCATATCTTCAGTTTTAACGGCATACTGAAATACGAGTACGAATCTTGAAATTTTATCCTTTTTTTTCCAACCAATCAACAATCAATCTTTCTGCCCAAAAGAACCTGGTTATTTGGTACATTAAAAGTATTTTACTTTACAAAGACTGAAAATTGCAATATTGGTCTTTTTTTTTTCTCTCAGTGATAAAATAGTGGAAAATGGAGGGAAATATTTTACTTATGGTTGTGCCGCGTGACTATGCTGTGTTTGTGTATATTCTTCTTCTTCTTTTTCTTCTTCCTCTTCTTCTTCTTTCAATTTTATATGCTCCATCAAGTACAGGTCCATTAATCCTACTGTCAGCAGGAGTTAGAGTATTTAAGTGTGCCCGGACAAATTTTCATTAATGAGCTTTTCCTGGAGCCACGATTGAGCCTTGTGGTTTGTGTAGAAAGTGCAGATTTACAGAAGTCTCCCGAGGACTGTTGACGAATGTCCGGACCGAGTGACTGAGCAGCGTTTCTTGTTTGTGTGTAATAATCTTGGAACAAATGACATTAACCTTGAGAACTGCTTGGTTCTTTGGGTGTGCTGCTAATTCTGGAAAATAAGTGAATTCTTTTCCTGCAACGCAAGTTCACATCCAGCCAGTAAAAATCAAGTTATGGGTGAAAACGAGGCAAACAAGATTATTTATAACTTGTAAGAATCCATCAGTTTAGTTTCCTGCATCCAATCTCGACGCCTGTCGCAGTTAATGGCGCTTTTCAAAACCTACAATGGAAGTCTATGAAAAAAAAGACTGAAAAAAATTGTTGGCTGGAGAGGAGAGTAATAGATGCAGTAATTACAGACGTAGCTCTGTGTATGTGATGTTTGATATCCGGGACGCAAGGTTAGGTCAAGCGTAAACTAGACGAACGTTTGTGTTTGATAGGGCCGTTGTGTTTATGTCTTTGACAAGTTTACTGTGGCGATTCACCGCTTTCTAGACAAATTAGCGACGAAACTGGAAATGGACCGCTCTTTGCTTGATCCGTCTTTGTTGAATAATATTAATTAGATGTGTTGTATACATTCTGCTATATACTTATGTTTTGGTATATATTCTGTGATATACTTATGTCATGGTATATATTCTGCTATATACTTATGTCTTGGTATATATTCTGTGATATGCTTATGTCTTGGTATATGTTCTGTTATATATCTATGTCTTGGTATATATTCTGTGATATACTTGGTATACATTCTGCTATATACTTATGTCTTGGTATCTTCTTATATCTTATATCCTTCCCGTGCCGTTAAACGTCACATAGGGCTCGCAAAGTAGTTCGCCAATTTTTCCTGTCTTCGGCGAGTCTTTCAACCTCATCAAAGGATTTTATGCCTGTTAACTTGGCCTCTCTTAATAATGTCCTCTTCAGAGTTTCACGCGGTCTGCCTCTTTTTCTTCGGCCTGTTGTGTTCCAATGTCTTGGTATACAATCTGTTATATACCTATGTCTTGGTATACATTCTGTGATATATGTATAGCGAATTCATATCTTCGATTTTAACGCATACTGAAATACGAGTACGAATCGTGAAATTTTATCCTTTTTTTCCAATCAATCAACAATCAATCTTTCTGCCCAAAAGAACCTGGTTATTTGGTACATTAAAAGTATTTTACTTTACAAAGACTGAAAATTGCAATATTGGTCTTTTTTTTTTCTCAGTGATAAAATAGTGGAAAATGGAGGGAAATATTTTACTTATGGTTGTGCCGCGTAACTGTGCTGTGTTTTTGTATATTCTTCTTCTTCTTCTTTTTCTTCTTCCTCTTCTTCTTCTTTCAATTTTATATGCTCCATCAAGTACAGGTCCATTAATCCTACTGTCAGCAGGAGTTAGAGTATTTAAGTGTGCCCGGACAAATTTTCATTAATGAGCTTTTCCTGGAGCCACGATTGAGCCTTGTGGTTTGTGTAGAAAGTGCAGATTTACAGAAGTCTCCCGAGGACTGTTGACGAATGTCCGGACCGAGTGACTGAGCAGCGTTTCTTGTTTGTGTGTAATAATCTTGGAACAAATGACATTAACCTTGAGAACTGCTTGGTTCTTTGGGTGTGCTGCTAATTCTGGAAAATAAGTGAATTCTTTTCCTGCAACGCAAGTTCACATCCAGCCAGTAAAAATCAAGTTATGGGTGAAAACGAGGCAAACAAGATTATTTATAACTTGTAAGAATCCATCAGTTTAGTTTCCTGCATCCAATCTCGACGCCTGTCGCAGTTAATGGCGCTTTTCAAAACCTACAATGGAAGTCTATGAAAAAAAAGACTGAAAAATTGTTGGCTGGAGAGGAGAGTAATAGATGCAGTAATTACAGACGTAGCTCTGTGTATGTGATGTTTGATATCCGGGACGCAAGGTTAGGTCAAGCGTAAACTAGACGAACGTTTGTGTTTGATAGGGCCGTTGTGTTTATGTCTTTGACAAGTTTACTGTAGCGATTCACCGCTTTCTAGACAAATTAGCGACGAAACTGGAAATGGACCGCTCTTTGCTTGATCCGTCTTTGTTGATTTTCTTGATTTGAATTTTATTTCTTTCATTCTTTTTTTTTCTTCATTCCAATTTATAAATGATTTTCCCTCTTTGTATAATTTATGTCCATGAAAGTTGCCATCATTTTTGCAGTTAATGCTGCCTTTAACTCGCCCTTCCGTTTGTGTCCTTCTTTATTGTTTCTTTCATTTTCGTCATCTCATATTTCTTCTCTCTCTCTCTCTCTCTTTCTCTCTCTCTCTCTCTCTCTCTCTATCTATCTATCTCTCTCTCTCTCTCTCTTCACAAGTTTCTTCTTATTTCTGGATTTCGTTTCGTCTTCCATTTTAGTTTGGTATTCTTATCCACATTTCTTTCCTTAGCGTTTTCTTTCTTCGTTCTTTCTTTCCTTTGGTTTGTTTTAGTTCCTTCTTTCTCTCTTTCTTCCTACCACGTTAAGTCAGTGAACAGAATTGTATGAAGGTCAGCAAAGAGAACTAAATTTTAATTAGCACAAGAACATACTTTAATAACTTCAATAAAAAATTTTTCAAGATGTGTAAGTCACAACTTAAATTCAATCATTTTTCAAGGTGCGTAATCAAAACTGGAATTCAGTCATTTTTCAAGGTGTGTAAGTCAAAGCCTGAATTCAATAACTATCAGCAAGAGCTAATTCTCAGGTTATTTTAAAGACTGATTAAAATTTCGATGGAAAAAAATAACTCTAACATTTACATCATTTATGAATATAAATGTTAACACCTGTACCATCATATATGATGTATTTTAACACAGGAATCATTCTAGGCGTTAAATAATAAAATATGTATCATTCGAAAAAAAACACCAAATAGATAACAGAAAAATTAGAAGAAATGAAGACATGATTTTGATAGAAATCAAAGAATATGTTGCGTGTACCTTGGACGGGCAGAAAAAAAAACAAATGAAGGAAATCCCCATGCAAAGTACAAAACTGTGAAAACTATGAAAACAAGTCACAAAGTAACAGCAAAGCTTGGGACATAACCATTCGAAATTATATGAAATTACTCGAATGCATGTTAAGTCTTTTCATATATTTTTAGAGTTACACCCCTTTTATTTGCGATTATCTTTTAAATGGGTCTAGAAGTTTAAGTTGTTAAAAAAAGAACCATTACTCTTCAGATGTACCATAAAACGCAGAAGTTACATGGCTTAGTCATCAATGGAAAACTCAAAGGCAAAAAGAAAAGAGAGAAATCAAAAAAGCACACATGCGCGAGAACATAACGAGAGCAGAGAGAAAACTGAACTGATCGGACAAATCAAGAAATGTACACAACAAGGAAGCATGGTAGCCAGCTCTCACGCATCCTTTGGACAGTGAATGAATACATTACCAGATGTGTTACATTTTAACAGTAAATTCACCACTTGTGGATACATTTTAACACTTCATTCAAAACTTAACAAACCTATTTGTTGCACACAAAAAAAAAAAAGAAAACTCGTGCTTTAGCTTTCATAATCCTAATCGTTCTATAAGACACTGAAGTACAAGATGGATGATGTTATGTTTACCTTCCCTGATAGATGATGTTATGTTTACCTTCCCTGATAGATGATGTTATGTTTAACTTCCCTGATAGATGATGTTATGTTTACCTTCCCTTGTTTGCCTGAACTCATGATTCTCTATAAAGTCATTACAATCTCAAGTACTGCAAATAAATTCATCTCAGATCATCAGTACTAGCTGCCAGCTATGTACTCGCTGTTAACTCGCAATCTTCAAATCTTCCAGCCAGTTTAACATCAGTAGAAGAGGTTTTGATTAACTTGGGTCGCCCAAACAGAACAATAGTGGCAGCTTGGAAAGATAAACCAAGAATGGTAACTAATGACAAGGGGTTGAAAATGAAACAACAATAATGACTGTTGAGAAAGGGTTAAAGATAAATCAACAGTAGTGACTGATGAGAAACAGTTAAAGATAAATCAACAATGGAGACTGCTGAGAAAGAGTTAAAGATGGGCCAACGATAATGACTGTTGAGAAAGAGTTAAAGATAAATCAACAACGGTGAGTGCTAAGAAAGAGTTAAAGATAAATCAACAATAGTGACTGCCGAGAAAAAGATAAAGATAAATCAACAGTGGAGACTGCTGAGAAAGAGTTAAAGATGGGCCAACAATAGTGACTGCTGAGAAAGAGTTAAATATAAGCCAATAACAGTAACTGCTGAGAAAGAGTTAAAGATAAATCAATAACGATGACTGCTGAGAAAGAGTTCAAGATGAGCCCACAATGGTGACTGTTGAGAAAGGGCTAAAGATAAATCAAGGAAGTGTGGAGAAAGGGTTAAATGACAATGTTACCTGCAATCAAAAGGATTAAAGCAACAACAGAAAAAAACGCACCAAACAAACAAGAGAGGGCTAGCCATGAACGTAAGAAACGAACAGAGCATCACATCCTATCAGATGTGATATTACAGAAGAACCACCAGTGAAAGATAAAGGGAGCAATAAAGACATCATAGAAGAACTGGATATGGAAGAAAGCCGGCTGCTAGCCTGTCTCACTCACTCTCTCTCTCTCTCTCTCTCTCTCTCTCTCTCTCTCTATTTCTGAACCTTAAGTGCCCAGGGCACATGGGGCTTCCGCAAGGGTTTTCCACAAATGCCTGTCCTTCGCCTTTTTTTCTGCTCTTGCCCAGGTGAGCCCTCTATTGCTCAACATCCTGCCTCACTACCGGTACATTAAACGATATGATGGCATTAAGAGAGCAAAATTGCAGGATATAATTATTGCGAAATGATAATGGATCGGCCGAGAAGACTTTTGGGGTCAGAATACCATTAAACTAAACACCGCACTCACTGAAAAAGGAGCTACGCATACAACAAGATGTTTTAAGACTGACTCTAAAAGACGGAAACATTCTGGGAAGAACAGAACACAAGAATCGAACAGAAGACATCACACTTAACAAATTCTTTAATTTCTCGTCAGGTTCAGAAAGTGATTTGCCTTTTATTCCTCTTTCTCACTAATGTTGCCACTCTGTTCTCAAACCTACTCGTATTTCCCCGACTGTCCACTTTCCAAGAATTTCCGCCTTCCATCTTCTTCTATGGAAGAGAACAGACAAACGAAAATGATGTATGCACAAGAGATAAGGGAAACAAGACCAAGGGGTAGACCAAGACAGAGATGGAAAGACAACAATAGAAGAGGATATAAAGAAATTGATGTCACCAACTGGAGAGAGAAGATTTGGAATAAAAAGGAATGGAGGCGAATTTTATCTGCAGCAGTGAGCTTTAATGGCTTGGGAAGAAGAAGAAGAACAACAACAACAACAACAAGAACAAGAAGAAGACGAAGACAAGAAGAAGAACAAGAACAAGAAGAACAAGGACAAGAAGAACAAGAAGAAGATGAAGAAGGCGAAGACAAGAAGAAGAAGAAGTTCTCTCTCGCACTCTCTCTCTCTCTCTCTATTTCTGAACCTTAAGTGCCCAGGGCACATGGGGCTTCCGCAAGGGTTTTCCACAAATGCCTGTCCTTCGCCTTTTTTTCTGCTCTTGCCCAGGTGAGCCCTCTATTGCTCAACATCCTGCCTCACTACCGGTACATTAAACGATATGATGGCATTAAGAGAGCAAAATTGCAGGATATAATTATTGCGAAACGATAATGGATCGGCCGAGAAGACTTTTGGGGTCAGAATACCATTAAACTAAACACCGCACTCACTGAAAAAGGAGCTACGCATACAACAAGATGTTTTAAGACTGACTCTAAAAGACGGAAACATTCTGGGAAGAACAGAACACAAGAATCGAACAGAAGACATCACACTTAACAAATTCTTAATTTCTCGTCAGGTTCAGAAAGTGATTTGCCTTTTATTCCTCTTTCTCACTAATGTTGCCACTCTGTTCTCAAACCTACTCGTATTTCCCCGACTGTCCACTTTCCAAGAATTTCCGCCTTCCATCTTCTTCTATGGAAGAGAACAGACAAACGAAAATGATGTATGCACAAGAGATAAGGGAAACAAGACCAAGGGGTAGACCAAGACAGAGATGGAAAGACAACAATAGAAGAGGATATAAAGAAATTGATGTCACCAACTGGAGAGAGAAGATTTGGAATAAAAAGGAATGGAGGCGAATTTTATCTGCAGCAGTGAGCTTTAATGGCTTGGGAAGAAGAAGAAGAACAACAACAACAACAACAAGAACAAGAAGAAGACGAAGACAAGAAGAAGAACAAGAACAAGAAGAACAAGGACAAGAAGAACAAGAAGAAGATGAAGAAGGCGAAGACAAGAAGAAGAAGAAGTTCTCTCTCGCACGGTGAATCCACTTTCAGGGACTAAGTTTGTGCTTTCAGGAGCTGGCATGTTAGTAAATAACTGAGGAAGACTGGCATCTCGCAGACAGCGCCGGAAAGTCTACTCTGTCCTCACAGGGAGTGAAAGAAGAAAGAGAAAACAATCAATCAAATGTGAAGCAAAGAAAGAACTAGAAGAAATAACTAGAAGAAAGAACTAAAAGAAAGAACTAAAAGAAAGAACTAAAAGAAAGAACTAGAAGCCGCTTAATTACCATACATTTAAGGAAAGATTTCATGTGGCCTCTCATCAGACAGAACTTACCTTCCGGATAAAACTGGACAACATTCAAAGTCTTGACATTTTCCAGTGAGATTAGTACACAGTTTGTTCTAGTTTTTTTTTTAACTGTGCGTTTAGCTCAGTTTATTCCCCAGTTCTTCCCTCTGTCTTCCTTATTCGCTTTCACGTGCTTGGGAATAATACATGGTGGCTTTTGTGTAAGGGAACGCTTTCCATTTTAAAAAAAAGTGTGCTTGTGTCCCTGCAAATTGAGTGCGGTGTCTCCATTTCCAGATCTTGGCTTTAACTTAATGCCAGTGAGTTTGAAATGAAAATGATAGTAGGCTTGTAGAACTATGCAGTCAGGATTGTTTTAAAAATCAATAATGCATTCTTTAAACGGAGAGAATCCCCTTGGTGCCAAGAGAATGATCTCTCCTACAGAAGCCAAAATGATATCATACTCACAAGGAATAATAAGAAAAGGTCAGTCACAGACAAAGAATCATTACCCACCTTGAGCTCATGGGAGACAACACCGCAGTAGTAGCGGTTCTCAGAACACACAGGAAAGGCCATTTTAGAATTCACAATAAGAACACACAGGAAAGGCCATTTTAGAACTCACAATAAGAACACACAGGAAAGGCCATTTTAGAATTCACAATAAGAACACACAGGAGAGGCCATTTTAGAACTCACAATAAGAACACACAGGAAAGGCCATTTTAGAACTCACAATAAGAACACACAGGAAAGGCCATTTTAGAACTCACAATAAGAACACACAGGAAAGGCCATTTTAGAACTCACAATAAGAACACACAGGAAAGGCCATTTTAGAACTCACAATAAGAACACACAGGAAAGGCCATTTTAGAACTCACAATAAGAACACACAGGAAAGGCCATATTAGAACTCACAATAAGAACACACAGGAAAGGCCATATTAGAACTCACAAGAAGAACACACAGGGACTAAGCAAGTCCAAGGAAGAGAATGTGAAAGAAGAATATGAGAAGAAAGTAAGAGAAATGTCCATAAACTTATCCACAGAAACGAAATCAGAAGAAGAGAGACAGGGCCTTATTCAAATCCAACATTTACCAGAAAAAGAAGCATTCGGAACAATGAAAAAAGAGAGGTACAGAAAAGAAAATAACAACATGGCTGAGTAATGAGGCGAAGGAGGATGGAAGAGAAAAGAAAAATAAACATAAAGAATGGATGAGAAATAAATAGGAAAAAGACAACGCTGAATACACTCTAAGAGAATAATAAAAGAACCGAAGGTAAAATCATGGCGGGAATACAGTGAAGTATAAAGCAACAATCACAAAGAAGCTAAGAAAATCTTTTATAAAAAGATCAGTGCAATGAGAAGGCGAGAAGAGCATTTCGACCCAACAGAGACTGTGAACGATGTTAATGGTGATCCAATATTCGAACCAGAGAGGGTAGTAGAGAGACAGAGACGTACTTCGACAAGTTACTCAATATACACCTGTATCATCCGAGACAGGGCAACACTATGATAACAGCTGGCCCCACGGAACCTGAACTATGCATACTACAAGCTGAAATCAGAGACGCCATCAGAAAGAATCCAGTGAACAAAGCCCCAGGATGTGATGGACTAGGCAACGAGTTAATCACACGCGAAAGAGGTTGGAATAGCTTGGCTTCACAGACCCTACCTGGTGTAGGGAGAACAAGGAACATCACAAGACTGGGAGAAACGCTGGAATTACCCCAATTACCCCAGTCTGGTAGGAAAAAAGGCCGTAAAAGTGGCTGCAACCAGTATACAGGCATATCAGTATAAAGCCATAATGAAAAAATAACCGAAAGATCCTATAGAAAAGACTGCGGCCAATGATTGACCCACATTCCACAGAGTAGACAGAATTATGGGAAATATTTGTCACATAGTACACGTCTGATCAACTTACAAACACGGAACAATTCCAACAATTCATCATAAAATCTGAAGTGAGGCAGGATTATCTATCTCCCTCACTATTCACAACATACATCATAACATGCATCATAACATCTGCGAAGAAGCCACCATCTATAATATAAATTTTCACCACGAAACTGCCAAACATCTCATCTTCAGAAACAATGCCGATAAACTCACAACACCCTTCAGAAAAAAAAACACCGAAATAGTTGGGCCATAAATGAACTCAGCTTTGCTGATTAACAAGGACTTGCAAGCCACACCAGAGAAAGACCTACAGCAGAACGTGGATAACTTAGCAGGAGCATGTAAAAAGCACAACATGAAAATCAGTGCTGAAAAGAAAGGAATCCATGACCACTGCCTGAGAAGAAATTCAAACAAAAATCTTCCTGGGCATCAACATCATCCTGTGGCGTCTCCCCACGGAAGGTTGGCTGCAACGCATCTCCACTCTGTTCCGTTTCTTGTCTTCGTAGAAAATTCGGCCAAACTTGTCCTTTTTCATCTCTTGATGTTGTCCACTCATTTACATCGCTGTCGACCTCTTTTTCTTTTCCCTTCGATCTTGATCTTAAGAAAGATCTTCAGTGCAGTATTATGCCTCTTGACATGGCCAAAGTATGAGAAGAGCTGTCTTGTTTTTATGATTTTCAATATTTCATTTTTCGTTTCTAGTTGGTTTAGCACTTCGTTGTTTCCTTTATTTTCTATACACGGAATATGCCCTATTCTTCTGTATATCCACATTTCAAGGGCCTCTTTGTTTTTTTCAAGTTCCAGACTTCAACACCATAAAGGATTATTGAATATATGTAGCATTTTACGATACGTAATATCGGTTGCTGTGATATTTGTTTTGATATAAGGATCTTCCTCATTCTGCTGAAGGCATTTTTTGCCAGATCTATTATTTTGTTAATTTTCGTTTCATATTTTCCACCCTTTGTTATCATGTGCCCCAAATACGTGAAGCTTTTCACTTGTTCCAATAATTCTCAATTTATTTTTATATTTACTGCCGTCTTTCTCTCCTCTCCGCTGATTGCCAGGACATTTGTCTTTCTGGTATTTCTTTCCAGGCTGTACTTCTGACTTCCATTGTTTGTTCGCCTCATTAGATTCTATCATATTGTCGCCTTACTTATTTAACTTGTATACTGAAAATATAATGAGGAATGTTAGAGAAGAAGTAGACAAAGAATATTACGATGCAATAACAATTGGAGGTTATGAAATACCAGAGATTAGATATGCTGATGACACAGTATTACTGTCCACAACACAACAAGGAATGGAAAAACTAATTATGTCAGTCCGTAAGAACAGCGAAGAGCAGAACCTCTATGTTAATGTGAAGAAAGCTAAATTGATGACAAATGACAAAACAAATAAGGCAGCTGATATATGTATCAATGAGAAAAAAATTGAAGGAGTTAGAGAATTTTGATTACCTTGGATCACTGCTAACTAATAATGGAGATACAATGAGGGGAATTAAAAGGAGGACATCTATCGCTCTTCAGAAAGTAAAACAAATAAAGAATCTGTGGAGAGGAGCAGACAGAACCACAAAAATAAGATGTTTAAGGGCATGCATCTTTCCCATCGCAACATATGCCTGTGAGACCTGGACACTTAACAAAACAGCTGAGAAATACACAAATGCCTGTGAATGTAAATGCTACAGAAGAGTTCTTCAAATATCATGGACACAGAAAAAGAACAAATATACCTATACTACGAGAATTTAATATTGAAGAAGGTTGGCTAGTAAGGAAGATTAAAGAGAGAAAACTTAATATTTTTGACATATTACACGTCATGATAATCTAGAGAAGACCATCTTGGAAGGATACATAATGGGAAAAAAAGAGAGGAAGACCAAGCCGAAGATGGCTGCAAGACATCGTTAATGACCTGCGAATGGACGCATCAGCAGCAGGGCATCTTGCTCACAACCGAGAGGCCCACAGGAGAGCTGTTTGGGAGGCAAAGTTCCGCAAGGGACATACAAATGGCTGACTGACTGAGATTATGTAAGTCCTTTTGGTTCTCTGTCATCAGCGCTGTGTCATCCGAACATCTCAAGTTACTGATTGCTGTTCTATTAATGCTTAATCCTGGACAACCGGTCTTTTAAATAAATGAACTATTTCACATGACAGGACAGTACAGTATCATCCTCTGGGAAAAATGATACTGAAATAAATCTTCCTTCCAACTTTATGTTCTCAATGTTAAACATAAAATCAATCTTCCTCCCAACTTTATGTTCTCAGTGTTAAACATAAAATCAATCTTCCTCCCAACTTTATGTTCTCAGTGTTAAACATAAAATCAATCTTCCTCCCAACTTTATGTTCTCAGTGTTAAACATAAAATCAATCTTCCTCCCAACTTTATGTTCTCAATGTTAAACATAAAATCAATCTTCCTCCCAACTTTATGTTCTCAGTGTTAAATATGGATACTAGCAACCAAAAACAAAAGAAAAGCCACTACGACAGACACGATATGTTTAAACAGAATCCCAAATGTAACTATAAGAGACCAAATGAGAAATGACACTATCAGGGCAAAGATTGGAGTAGCAGCAGAAACTTTAAGAGACCACATGAGATATGACACTATCAGGGCAAAGATCGGAGTAGCAGCAGTACCACACGATCTCCAAACAGAACGAATTAAATGGGTTGGTCACGTGACAGGACTACAGCCAGACAATATACCACAGAAAACATTCACGCTATGAATTGTTGGCAACAGCACGCAAGAGATGGAGAGAGGAATTTATACAAACTTTAAATATCCCATTATGTGAAGCAAATAGCCGAGTCCTATCAAGGGTTCTATTTGTTCCCTCGACACTGAAAGATATATAAAGAAGGAGACATGACAAGTCAAGACAGATATTATCGGGTGTCTACATGAGAATTATCTGTGATATCTCTCTCTCGCACGATTCTTCGCAACCGTCATCCGTCTAAATCTCATAAACAGCTATCACTTTATATTCGCCTTCAATGTTTCACTGTGGGCTGGAAAAGGATTTGTAAATGTCGAAGATTCTTTTCTCTGCTGCTTGCAGCTCCACACGGCTATAATAATCTAAACGCTGTGCTTCCTGAGTCCATTTATTTACTTTCCTCTTCTTCTTCTTCTTCTTCTTCTTCTTCTGCTTTCGAGGTTGTTGGTCACTTCAGATCCTGATCCCTGTCGACATGGCTAAGCCCGCAGTCCTCTCCGGATCCTGATAGGAGCCCCAAAGCTTTTGCCCCAAGCTTGTGTCCTCTGGCCATGTCTCACGCCTCAGGTCTACATGGTTTGGGCACTCTTGTAGGATATGTTCTGGAGTCTGGACTCCACTGCCACATGGACACTTGTCTGTGTGAGACATTTTGAGTCTATGCAGGTGGCTCAGTAGTCTGCAGTGGCATGTCCTTAGGCAGAAGAGGATGGTTTGCTGATGTCTTTGTAGCTGGTGTATTGGATCTGGTTCATTGTTGCATTTCAGTTTCTTTTTCAAATCAGATCTACACTGGTTACGGATTATTGTTTTCGCCTCTTGGTAGTTTACTGGATGATTGGCTTGATCTTGACTGCTGACAGTATCAATGAATTGATTTGATGAATTGATCAATGAATTGATATCACTTGATTGCTGCCAGTATCACTTCACATCAATGACGTGAGTTGATGAATTGATCAATTAATTGATATCACTCGATTGCTGCCAATATCACCATTACTTCCCTCTCATTTACGATATGGCTGGTAAAATCAATCTGTAGATGTGTTGTATTTGTTGACTTATTGCAATTATACTTCATTAATGTTGTCTTATATCGTGGCAAACCATTCTCAGAAACTGACTTCAGCTGCCATTGCTTTTCTCTTATTCTAGTTTGCCTATTTGTTTTTAGAACTATCGTTGGTGTAAAGAGAGTGCTCTTGTGAAGCTGTGAGTGCTCTTGTGAAGCTGTGAGTGCTCTTGTGAAGCTGTGAGTGCTCTTGTGAAGCTGTGAGTGCTCTTGTGAAGCTGTGAGGGCTCTTTTGAAGCTGTGGAAGCTCTTGTGGCTCTTGTGAAGCTGTGAGAGCTCTTGTGAAGCTGTGAGTGCCCTTGTGAAGCTGTGAGTGCCTTTGTGAAGCTGTGAGTGCTTATGTGATGCTGTCTTTCTGGGTGCCAGTTTGTCAGAGCTAATTTAGACCATGTTGTATCTATTGTCTAACCATTGTTGTATCTATTGTCTAACCATTGTTGTATCTATTGTCTAACCATTGTTGTATCTATTGTCTAACCATTGTTGTATCTACTATATTGCTGTTCTAAAAATGTGTTTAAAATGTGTTAGTTTACAATGAATGTGAGAATGTAATAAAGTTTATTTCATGTAGTTGCATAAAGCAGAACGTGGAGTGTATGGAAAGAAAGGCTTTATTAATTATTTATTTTTTACATTTTTTTTTTTGCTTTTTCATGCATATTATGTTCAATAACAAATACTGAATATCTGTGACTGAAGGGAAGTTGTGTGATTAAGGGCGGAATGGTAGACGGTCCTGCGTGCCCAATTCTTAACTCTTCGAAAATAAAATCTGCTCGCTCGCTCGCTCGTTCATGTCCTATCTTTTAAGTGACGCTGTTAGTAAGAACATGATGCATTCTCTAGCCTGGCTAACGAGATAGCAGCCCTTCGTGAGTCCCACGGTCCAACCAAACAGCTCATTTCATGGGTGCATTCCTGATCTTCTAGAAAACCACTGTAATTCATTCCTGATTTTCTAGAAATCACTGTAATCAATTCCTGATCTTCTAGAAAACTATTGTAATCTTTTTCTGATCTTCTAGAAAATCATTGTAACCCATCCCTGATCTTCTAGAAAACCACTGTAACCCATCTCTGATCTTCTAGAAAACTATTGTAATCCATTCCCGACTCTAGCAAGACTCCTATTTCTTTTTTCAGAAAGCTTTCCCAGAGAAGTCTGGCCAGAAACAACAGCAACAGCAACCTTTGACCTTCCTCATGAGGGTTTCTATAGAATAGCTTCAGTAACAGTGTCCAAATCTTGTAGTTTTCGTACAAAGCCCCACACAATATAAAGCCCCACACAATATAAAGCCCCTCACAATATAACGTCCCACACAATATAAAGCCCTGCACATATAAAGTCCTGCGCAATATAAAGCCCGGCTCATATAAAATCCCACACAATACAAAGTCCCGCACAATGTCCCTTTACAAAGTTTCAGTTTGCCTGTCTCCTCATGTTAGTTACCCCGGGTAGAAGGAGCGATGACGATGTAACTTCCTCTCAATGAATGAAAGCTGTAGAAAAAAAAAGAAGTAAATTAACATATGCGCCCCCACCCTTTCAACTCCTCTGGGCATAGGTACACGACACGAGAGAGAGAGTGAGAGAGAGAGAGAGTGAGAGTGAGAGAGAGAGAGAGAGAGAGAGAGAGAGGGGCATGCTTGTTACTGCTTGTTTCAAACAGGGCAGTAAAAGTAAATGCAGCTTTTCTTCTCGCCTTATCTTGCGTAGTTAACCAGGAGAAGTTCATGGCCGGCAGGTAGACAGGCCCAGCAGACAAGAGAGATGTTGCCTGACAGGTTCAGTGCGTTCAGGGAGAGGCACCAAAGACGTTTCCAGAATTGGTTGAACTTTTTGCTGGTCTTTCATGTACTCAAAATAATTGAAAATAAGTTTGTACCTGGCTATGTCAGGACTAAAATAATTGAAAATAAGTTTGTACCTGGCTATGTCAGGACTAAAATAATTGAAAATAAGCTTCCTCCTTCTGAAGGAGTTGTGTTGTTGTTCTGCTCTCTACAGTAGAGAATTTCCTGGATAAGAAGTGTAATAAGAGGAGACAAGTATGAGATATAAAAGAAAAATAAGAGGAGACAAGTATGAGATATAAAAGAAAAATAAGAGGAGACAAGTATGAGATATAAAAGAAAAATAAGAGGAGACAAGTATGAGATATATAAGAAGAGTAATAAGAGGAGACAAGTTTTATATATATATATATATATAATATATATATATATATATATATATATATATATATATATATATATATATTAAAAACAACGCAACAAATACGATGTTGCGATTTAAATTGAAGGTTGCTGATCAGACAAGGGCAAATTGCCTGAAACGTTCACTTGGACATCAACTTCACGTGCTAACCTGAATTGTACTCAGCAAATGATTCATGAGCACAGAAAAGCGACACTAGTCAAAACAGCATTTTTGACAATAACTCATGACAGGTTCACGAGAATCCCGCGAAACTTACTGAACACAAAACTCACTGACCATGTTATTGAATGCCTATAAAAGATTGATGCTCCTCGAATCAATTATTTGAAAATTCCATGCGCAAGTATGGCTCATCTCACTACAGAACAGCGACTCATCATCATCGGACGTTTACAGACTGGACAGTCACAAAGTGTAGTGGTCAAACAATTTAATGTGGTTAGAAGCACCATTAGTCGCCTTTGAAGACGATTTCAAGAAACTGGCTCGGTTGCAGACCGGCCGCGCAGTGGAAGACCCATAGTCACAACTCCTGCCGAAGACCGCTTCATACGGCTGCATTATCTCAGGAATCGATTTGCATCTGCGTCCTCAAAAGTCCAGTCAATGGCAGCAGCTCGTCGAATTATCAAACGGCCAGGAACCGGCTGCACGACTCTGGTCTTTGGGCTAGAAGACCCTACAGAGGTCCTGGTCTTATGGACCGGCATCGCCAGAACCGACTGCAGTGGGCGAACCAGCATCGTCAATGAACCGTTGCGAGTGATTGGAGAAGGGTTTGGTTTAGTGATGAATCATTCTTTCTGCTCCAGCAACACGATAGACGGAGAAGACTTTACCGCAGAGTCCATGAACGCTACCCGCAGAACTGCGTGGATGAGGCTCCTCCACATCGTGGTGGAGGTGTACTAGTGTGGGGGACTATATATTTCATGGGAAGAAGTGACCTGGTGCAAACTGACCTCGCGTCCTTCCACTTCTGGCTGCACCAGGGTCGATTTTTCAGCAGGATAACGCTCGACCTCATGTGGCACAACTCAACTCCCAGTTCCTCTCTGACAACAACGTCCAGACCATTCTGTGGCCATCCATGTCATCTGACATGAACCCAATAGAACACTTATGGGATGAAATAAACAAACAAGTACGCCAGCGAGACATGGCGCCAAACAATCTCTGAAAGTTGTCTCTTGCACTGCGGGAAGAGTGGGCAGCCATCCCACAACAACAGATCCAACGGCTAATCGGATCCATGTCAAGGAGATGTCGTTCTCTGATACAGGCCAGAGGAGGCAAAGAATAAATGCCCAAATCAAATTTAATGAACATCATTTCATTGTTAAAGTCTTAAAGTTTCTTTATGCCAAGATTGAAACATTAATTCCATAAAATAAAATATTGATACAAGTTTGAAATTTAGTGTCCATTACGACTACAGTAGTGTGGCGTGGTTGTTTTTTTTGTTTTTTTTTTGGGGGGGGGGTAGCAGTATATAAGAAGAGTAATAAGAGGAAACACGGCAACATGGCGATTGCCAACCGCGCTGACAGACGAGAAAACCTAAGCTTGGAACAGCTAAGGCAGAAGAATGTGAAGAGTTCTTCTCTTGTTTGCCTACCTTTCAGCGGTAATGTACAAGATCATGATATGAAAATGCTGCTGAGGACATGCTAACGTAAATGATGCGAGTAACTGCAAAAGATACCCATTTTCGACGTATAGGATGTCGGTGTAGTCGTGGCAGCATTTACACCGGGAAAGAATATGTTCGGAACCTAAGTGCTGTTGGCGGTCTGAAGGACTGAATAGCTGCAAGAAGTTCAGCTGCTAGCATCGAGACGCTCTGATGCCAGCGGGGCGACATCGGGTGGCTAGTTGAGCTATTTTTTCTAGTAAGAAGGCTGTGGTAGAATGACCGCGTAGTTCCCTTCGTGAAGTGCAATACTGGCTTAGATTTATCTCATAATTTACAGAACTGTCACTGGTCCAAGGGAGTTCGTGAAATGCGGTAGACGCTACAGCAGCATTCACATAAAGAGTTAAATCGAGATGTAAGAAGGAAAATGAACCATTGTGGTGGATGGGGGTGGGGTTAAGAGGAAAAGAAGAGCAGAGAAACACAAGAATAGTTCTAAATCTGATAGAACCAGGATAATACGCATAAATGTAGGTTATTGGAACTGTAGAAGCGCCAAACAACGCGGAACTGTCTTGTAACGTATGATTTTGATATAATATTCCCAAAGGAGGCGTTCACAGTCTACGGGACACCCTTGGGCAAGGTGGAGTACCCGTATAGCCCCCCGATCAGGGTGACGTGAAGCCATGGGAGCAGGTGGTGGATGGAATGGGAGAGCAGCTGACAGATAATGTTGGTTATGGTCACCATTCTATGATGGTAGGCAGATGATCTCAATGTAGGGACAATGGCTACGATCACTGACTAGTACAGTCACTGCCCGGAAGGAAAGCAATGGTAAACTACCTTCTGGAAACATACCAAGAAACCCAAGCAGCAATCATGGAAAGTCAAATAGGAAAAAGATCTGGTGGTGAGTCCCCCAGGCCAGATAGATCTAATTTTAACACTGGGGAAGAGTGTGAGGCAGAGGTCGGTACTAGTAATTGTGATGACGGACAAAATCCTGACGGTGTTACCAAGGAAAACCCCTGTATCAAACTAAAAGAAAAATAAGAGTAGGAACATGGAATGTAAGAAGTATGTATGAGGGAAAATATCAAGTAATAAGTGACAAGATGAAAAGAACGCGGATACACATTTTGGGAATCTGCGAACATCGATGGAAAGGATCAGGACACTTTACGAGCGAGAATGATAATATATTTATATATTCTGGCGGAGAAGTAGGAGGAAAGAATGGAGTGGCTTTTTATTTGGACAAATCAACATCAAAAGCATTACTAGGCTACAATCCAGTAATGATAGAATCCTAACAATCAGACTTAAGGGCATTCCTAGAAATGTAACAGTCATCCAGGTATATGCACCTACATCAGCAGCAGAAGAAGATGAAGTAGAACATTTTATAACACACTGCAGACGACAATGGACCAGGTACGGAAAAATGATATTGTATTTATAATGGGTGATTTTAATGCAAAAATTGGTACAGAAAGAGCAGAAGATGAAGGACATGTTGTAGGGAAATTTAGCATAGGACACAGAAATGAGGCAGGTGACAATCTAATGGCGTTTTGTATGGAAAATGAGCTAATGATCGCTAACACACTTTTTAAACAACATCCAAGAAGACTTTACACATGGACATCACCTGATGGAAAAACCAGGAATCAAATTGATTACATTTTAGTGCAGAGAAGGTGGAGGTCAAGCATAACATCAGCAAAAACTTTACCAGGTGCTTATTGTGACACGGACCATGAGTTATTAATAGCAGACATGAAGATAAAGATAAAAAAGATAGTTATGGGATCAAGACCACTCCGCTTTGACCTTACAAATATACCAGAACAATACGGTATAGAAGTGAAGAACCGTTTCGAAATCCTGATGGCTGTACAGGAAGAGATGACACCAGATGAATTGGCTACGCAGGCCAAAGATATCTTAGTAACAACAGCTAAAGACATGGTTCCAGTAAAGAAAACACAAAGGAATAGATGGATCACAGCAGGTACACTAGAACTGATAAAACAATGTAGAGAAATGAAGACACAATGGAGAGTGACAAACAACAACAAAGATAAATATAAAACTTTAACAAAAGAAGTACGAAGAAACATAAGAAAAGACAAAAAACAATACATACAAGATTGTTGTGAAAGAATAGAAGAACATCAGAGGTGTGGAAGAGATAGTGAAATGTTTAAAGAAATGAAGACATTGGCGAGAAATGTCACACCTAAGCTAAATGTAATTTGTGATGAGATGGGGAATACCCTGACAGAGACAGAGGAAATTCTGGAAAGATGGAAGGAATATTGCAAAAGAATGTATGAAACAACCGACTGTGGAAGCAGATATCAACAGTGTGAATTATTATTGGAGGAGAAAGAACCCGAGCCGACAATGGAAGAAGTTTTATGGGCAATAAAGAGTCTGAAAAATGGTAAATCACCAGGATGTGATGAGATAACAGCTGAATTTATTAAAGCAGGAGGAAAGGAGTGTGCAACAATCTATCATGCACTATGTAAAAAGATATGGCATTCAGGTATTTGGCCAAAAGATTGGAAAAGAACTGTATTCATACCACTGCCAAAAAAGGGTAACCTGAAATTATGCACCAACTACAGAACTATTGCCCTGATTAGTCATGCCAGTAAAATTCTGTTAAAAATCATAATGGGTAGACTTCGAAAGAAAATAGAAGAAGAAGTCAATATGGTCCAAGCTGGCTTCAGGCAAGGAAGAGGATCAAGAGATCATATATTCAATCTAAGATTAATAATAGAGAAATGCAGGGAGTTTAATGTGAATCTATATTTATCCTTTATAGACTACTCAAAGGCATTTGATTGTGTACAACACCAGAAACTTTGGGAAATAATGGAAAAAATGGGATTTCCAACACATTTGATACAATTAACATCACTGCTGTATTTAGACCAACAAGCAGCAGTAAGAATAAATGGTGAAACAACAAGTTGGTTTGACATAAAACAAGGGGTCTGTCAGGGGTGCATATTGTCACCCTCCTTATTTAACTTGTATACTGAAAATATAATGAGGAATGTTAGAGAAGATGTAGACAAAGAATATTACGATGCCATAACAGTTGGAGGTTATGAAATACCAGAGATTAGATATGCTGATGACACAGTATTGCTGTCCACAACACAAGAAGGAATGGAAAAACTAATTATGTCAGTCCGCAAGAACAGCGAAGAGCAGAACCTCTATCTTAATGCAAAGAAAACTAAAGTGATGACAACTGACAAAACAAACAAGGCAACTGAAATATGTATCAATGAGGAAAAACTGGAAGAAGTGAGAGTTTTGAATATCTTGGATCACTACTAACTAATAATGGAGATACAATGAGGGAAATTAAAAGGAGGACATCTATTGCTCTTCAGAAAGTAAAACAAATAAAGAATCTGTGGAGAGGAGCAGACAGAACCACAAAAATAAGATTTTTAAGGGCATGCATCTTTCCTATCGCAACATATGCCTGTGAGACCTGGACACTTAACAAAACAGCTGAGAAGCACATAAATGCCTTTGAATGTAAATGCTATAGAAGAGTTCTCCAGATATCGTGGACACAAAAAAGAACAAATATATCTATACTACAAGAGCTTAATATTGAAGAAGGCTGGCTAGTAAAGAGGATTAAAGAGAGAAAACTTAAATATTTTGGCCACATTAAACGTCATGATAATTTAGAGAAGACCGTATTGGAAGGATACATAATGGGAAAAAGAAAAAGAGGAAGACCGAAACGAAGATGGCTGCAAGACATCGTTGATGATCTGGAAATGGATGCAGCAGCAGCAGGCCATCTTGCTCACAACCGAGAGGCCTATAGGAGTGCTGTTTGGGAGGCAAAGTTCCACAAGGGACATGCAAAGGAATGAATGAATGAATAAGAGGAGACAAGTATGAGATATATATAAGAAGATTAATAAGAGGAGACAAGTATGAGATATATATAAGAAGAGTAATAAGAGGAGACAAGTATGAGATATATATAAGAAGAGTAATAAGAGGAGACAAGTATGAGATATATATAAGAAGAGTAATAATGTAGCATAGCCTTGTAAGTAACGGATATTGTGGTTGTTATTATTATTATTATTAATGAATATGGTTTTGAAAATGTGCAGTAAAGAAAATAGTAAGATCGAATAGCGACAGAGAAAAGTAGGTCGAGGAAAGGAAGAGAAAGATATAGAACTTCCATGACACTAGAACAAGACCAGGACAAAAGTAAACAGTGACGCTGACATGTAGGAAAGACAAAAGAAGGACGCCAAAAAGTAGGATGGTCCAGTGATAACAAAGCAGTGACTGGACGTTGACACGTGGAAACAAAATAGAAAAGACGAATAGAAAAAGCAGACACAATGAAAAGCGAGGACACAATAAACCTCCGACATGAAATAGCAAGATAATGACTTAGGTAAATAACAATTGTATAGACGAAACTGACACAGGTGACGTATGTTAGGACGCGATTGCACACGGTGTTTAAACAAAAGAGTTACCAACAACTCGGCCAGCTGACCAATTAAATATTTAGAGGCGTGGGCTATTGGACAATTGACTTACGACATATAAGTCACGGGGCAGTTTGAATGGTGGACAATCAGAACGCGCATGGGAACCAGTGGACATCTGAAGGGTGGAGCCAAAATGCTTATTGGTTAATCCATCAAACTGGACTTGAAGATAAGAAGGTGAACGGAGAAGTACGAGGGAAACAAGAGGACGAAGAAAGAGGAGGAATCAAGTAGTAAGAATGAGGGAAAAACCAAGAACAAACCAAGAACAGAACAACGAAGAGGAGAGAAGAGGAACCAAATAGTAAGCACGAGGGAAAACCAAGAACTAACAAAGAAGAGGAACGAGGAAGAAGTAGAGGAGAGGAGACGGAGGACGGAGCCCCGAAGACGGAGGAACAAGGACGGTCAGTGAACTGAGACCGGTCCAGACAAGAGAAGAAGAGAAGGACAGACATACCAGAGAAGATACGAGAGAGAAAGAAGACGTAGTTGACGACAGTTGGAGTAGACGGACAATTAGAGCAACAGATACTCAGGAAAAGCAGTCTTGCAGAAGTAGTTCTAGGACAGACTGAAGATGTGTTTCAAGTGATTCAAGTGATTGTGAAGAAATGATACTTTGAAACTTGGAGTACAGTGATTTAGTCGTGTAACTGATTGATCACGTGTTTCAGATGGAATATAGTACAGAGTTTAGAATTGTACTCCTATCAAATGTATAGGATATTGTGAAATAGGGGAACATTGAGAAATGCTGCCTGTAGAGTATGATAGTTTGATACAGACGTGCTTCAACGACGAAACTAACGAAGATTATATCATGTTGCATCTTAGTACAAGAGATGTGAATTATCAGTCGAATATCTTATGTGTCAAAATTAAATGAAATATGTAGAACATCATCGGACTTCCCCTGATTATAGAAGTGGCAGTACTTGTGAAATATAATCTAAACAACAGTGATCAGATTGTGTGTGAAGACATCCTCATGAATATTCACCAATATCATGGATAAACGTGGCAGGATTACAAAGCATATTAATAAGAAGAATTACAAGACAGAAGAAAACCACCTCAAAATGACATTATTATAATAAGAGGAGGCAGGTATGAGATATATAAGAAGACAAATAAAAGGAGACAGGTATGAGAGATATAACAAGAGTAATAAGAGACAGGTATGAAATATACAAGAAGAGTAATAAAAGGAGGCAGGTATAGATATATTTTAGAAAGTAAAAAGGTATGAGAGATATAAGAAAAGTAAAAAGGTATGAGAGATATAAGAAAAGTAAGAAGATAGGAGAGATATAAGAAAAGTAAGAAGATAGGAGAGATATAAGAAAAGTAAGAAGATAGGAGAGATATAAGAAAAGTAAGAAGATAGGAGAGATATAAGAAAAGTAAGAAGATAGGAGAGATATAAGAAAAGTAAGAAGATAGGAGAGATATAAGAAAAGTAAGAAGATAGGAGAGATATAAGAAAAGTAAGAAGATAGGAGAGATATAAGAAAAGTAAGAAGATAGGAGAGATAGACGAAAAGTAAGAAGATAGGAGAGATATAAGAAAAGTAAGAAGATAGGAGAGATATAAGAAAAGTAAGAAGATAGGAGAGATATAAGAAAAGTAAGAAGATAGGAGAGATATAAGAAAAGTAAGAAAATAGGAGAGATATAAGAAAAGTAAGAAGATAGGAGAGATATAAGAAAAGTAAGAAGATAGGAGAGATATTCGAAAAGTAAGAAGATATAAGAAATTTAAGAAAAATAAGAAGCTATGAGATATATAAGGAAAATAATAAAAGGAAAGAAAAGAAAGAAATAAAAAATGGAAAACGAGTAAAAAGACGACGACGACGACGACAACGATGATGATGATGATGATGATGATGATGAATAATTACAAATTATTAAAATGTCTTTTATTTTTGTTAATATGAAAAATAAGAAAATTTGTTTAGAGCCAGAGAAAGAAAATAAATTTAAAAAAAACAAGAATTAACACAGAAAACCTATAAAAAAGGCCAAATTAACGCGCCTACAAGAAACATGATGATTGTGTCTGCCACAGACAGGAAACTAGACTCTCCAGGGTTTACACACGGGCCGCGATAATTTTCTTGTAGGCCAAATGTTACTTCCTCACCGACTGAGACTGGCGCAAGAATTTTCTAATCCTGGCCGACAGGTCTGAGGGTAAAAATCAAATTAGCTGGCCAGTTAGGACTATTCATTTTTAAACGATGGAGTTACGGTGACCACTTTGGACTAACTCAAAGATATAAATTGGAGCGCGAAGACTGAAAAAATCTCTTTAAAGTGAAAAGTGTTTTTTCCCTTCGTCTAAAAAAAATGGCTGACAGCAGGGAATGCGCTGCCGTGGGAACTGATATGTCTATGCGCATTAGTCCATGTACTAGACTGTACTCGAATGCGCATAGCTGGAATGCGCATAGCAAAAGTAGTTAAGATTCTTCGTGATCCAGACTGTGGTGGAGAAAGTGGAGGTAACAGAGACAGTGGAGGTAACAGATTGGTAGACCAGCTCCCGTGCGATGAGAAGAAACTTATCTGCACAATGTCTGTCACACTAGACACTTTTATTAGCCTTTTCATCAACGTCTACTCAAAGCGACTTTCAGTCTTCTTTAGATGCACCGATGTTAATCCTCCGCGATCCCCCTACAGTCGTCATCACCATCATCATCATCACCAGCATCAGGTGCCGTGCCAATAGATGTAAGTGGCCGTGCTTCTCCGTAGATCTCAGTCCTTTGATGATTTCCATCAACTCAGCTTGTGACCTTTCGTTATACCATCAAGTTACACTGCCAGTGATTGTTTTCTCTTCCTCCTCCGCTTCCTCTTTCCATTTATCTTTCCTGTTGTCACGAAGTTTCTAAATCCTCCCCTTCTCATTATATGCCCGATGAATGGTGAGTACTTTTCTTACGGATTTAATTAGATTCCCTTTCTGCATTTGTTTTTGTTAGACATTCCCTGATTGTCTTCTTAGCTGTTCGTTGGATTGTTACCATTCTTATAAAAGTGGTAAGAAAAATGGTAAAAATGGTAAAAATCCCAGTTGTATCTGTTGTAACCCATCACCTGGGATTAAATTAAACATTTCCCAGAGTTCTTTTTTAAAGACTTTATGCACCTGAAACACGCGGGATGTACAGAACAATACAAATAATTCTAAAATCCACGATTGTTAAATGGCCCGCTATAGGAAACTTCGCAGACTACCTGTGGTCTGTGGGCCCCAGATGTGGCCCGAATGGTTAACATTTTCTAAACTGAAGTACGAGTGAAAGCAGGCGAGGAGTTTCATTCCCAGCAAAGTTTGTTACATTTTCTGTTGCCCTGGGGATTGTCTCTCCGGCATGTCGCCCAGGCTTCTCATTTCTGCCCTGGTTTTACCAGATTTACATACCAGAGAACCCACAAAAAAAACCTATATTTTTGTAGGTTAGACTCACGGAACAGACAACTGAAACAAGTATATTTCTGTAGGTTAGTCTCACATAACAGAGAATTGAAACAAGTATATTTCTGTAGGTTAGTCTCACATAACAGAGAACTGAAACAAGTATATTTCTGTAGGTTAGTCTCACATAACAGAGAATTGAAACAAGTATATTTCTGTAGGTTAGTCTCACATAACAGAGAACTGAAACAAGTATATTTCTGTAGGTTAGTCTCACATAACAGAGAACTGAAACAAGTATATTTCTGTAGGTTAGTCTCACATAACAGAGAACTGAAACAAGTATATTGTTTTGGCAGTACATTGTTGTGATGTCAGCGACGTACATATCCGCACGTGTTGACAACCATACCTTCTCGTAGCTGGCAACCAGCTGTGCTCAAGTAGTCTTTGGTTTATGAAATATTTTTTTCTAGTATCACTTAGCAGAGAAGTGATGATACAAGAAATGCACGTCTACTGTGATATCAGTAATTTACCTGCGTGTGTTGACAACCTTGCTCTTTTCCAACTGTTGAATCTGAGGATAAATGTTTGAATGTAAAAACTTATTAACATTTTTCTAGTAACATTCCTTCTATATATTTTATTTTAATCTGGGGGGGGGGAGAGGGGGGAGGGAGTGCTGCAAGGTTATTTTGTGTTCTTTATCAGGATTACTCCTCTCTCTCTCTCTTTCTCTCTCTCCTTCTGTATCTGTCCCTCTCTTTCCCTCTCTCTTTCTCTCTCTGTCTCTGTTACTCACTTTCTCTTCCTCTTTCTCCCTCTCTTTTTCTCTCTCTGTCTCTGTCTCTATCACTCACTTTCTCTCTCTATTGAAAAATAAAGATTATTCATTCATTCATTCTCCCTGTCTCTTTCTCTCTTTTTCTCTGTCTCTGTCACTCACTTTCTTTCTCTCCCTCCCTCTCTCTCTTTCTCTCTATTTCTCTGTCTCTGTCACTCACTTTCTCTCTCTCTCTCTCTTTCTCTGACTCTGTCTCTGTCTCTTTCTCTCCCTCTCTCTCTCTCTTTCTCTCTATTTCTCTGTCTCTGTCACTCACTTTCTCTTTCTCTGACTCTGTCTCTGTCACTCACTTTCTCTCTCTCTCTCTCTCTATTTATAAAACTGCGCCCCTAAAAGGTAATTTCTGCGCCCCTCTGAGGCCTACTGCAGCGACACCTGCCTACAGGAAGGCGGGCCTGAATGTGTCTGAGAATGTGAAAGACAGAATGTCAGGCGGAACTACAAGATAAGTTCTTCATCCTAAGAAAGTAAATCTTCTAACTGTTAGGCGGAACTACAAGATAAGTTCTTCATCCTAAGAAAATAAATCTTCTAACTGGCAACCTTTTCTGATAATAATTGGTGGCGGCAAACTTTCACAAATCCAAATGGTAGATAAAAGTTGAGGGGAAATCTAGCGGGCAACAAACAGAAAGTGACGATCCAACGCCAGCTCCCTCAGTGTTAGATGTCTTATCTTATCTTATATCTTATATCCTTCCCGTGCCGTTAGACGTCACATAGGGCTCGCAAAGTAGTTCGCCAATTTTTCCTGTCTTCGGCGAGTCTTTCAACCTCATCAAAGGATTTTATGCCTGTTAACTTGGCCTCTCTTAATAATGTTCTCTTCAGAGTTTCACGCGGTCTGCCCCTTTTTCTTCGGCCTGTTGTGTTCCACTTGATAGCTTGTTTTGGGATTCTCTGCTCATTTCTTCTCATCAAGTGGCCAACATATGTCCATCTCCTTTTCCTGATCACCCGTGAGACTGGTTGTTGTTCAGTCATCTGTCTTATCTCTGCATTGTTCTTGAATTCATTCCACTTGATGCCGAGTATTTTCCTTAGGCATTTGTTTTCAAAAGAGTCTAATTTCTTTTCTATTTCTTTAGTTGTTTTCCAGCTTTCGCATGCATAAATGAGGGTGGATATTACATTTGAATTGAATAGTCTTAACTTGGTTTTTGTGCTTATAACTTTTGAATTCCATATGTTCTCAAGATTCTTGAAGATTGATGCTGCTTTTGCAATTCTGATCCTAACTTCCTTTCTAGTGTCACCATCCTGGTCTATGTAGCTGCCAAGGTATGCAAATTGATTGACTTCTTCAATATCTGTCCCTTCTATGTGTATTTTTCCATTTTGATTGAGAGGAATTTTCATTATTTTTGTTTTGTCCTTGTTAATTTCAAGTCCTATTTTGCTAGCCAGTGAAGATAGGCTATCTGTTTTTTCTTGCATGGAATTCACATTATTACTGATAAGAGTTATGTCATCTGCAAAATCAAGATCTTCTAGTTGGGTCCCATGGTTAGATGTCTGTACCAGGGGAAATAACTACAGAATGTGGTGGAAATTTGAATTTTTTTTTAAAGTGAAATTTGAATTTTTTTTTAAAGCGAAATAAAATATCTACAATTGTAGATAAGTTTCTAAAGCTCTGGAGGAAAAAGAAAAAGAGGGTCACAATACATTATGTATTAAATAAGAAATAAACGTGGTGTTATATATAACATATATATATATATATATATATATATATATATATATGATTTACGCAAGAAAGAACGTATGTGAAGACAGTACATACATTTAGCATTATCACAGTTACAGCAGTGTATAGTGATGTAAAATAATAATAAGGAACATTTTAACGAACGAGTTAGGTCATAATAGCCAGAACAGTGGAAATACTGATGTCCTGTGTTAGGTCATAATAGCCAGAAAAATGGAAAGCAAATACGGAGGGACAGTCTTCTCCAGAAAAAGGAAAATCGAGGGACAACCAGCATCTCAATCCCAGAAATTTGTAACTTCGAGGCAAAGCCTCAACTTTAGAGAAGAAAAAAACGAAGGGACACCCATTACCTCAAAGCTAAGAAGAAAAAAAATTAAGGGACAGTTAGTATATCAACCCCAGGGAAAATAAGGGGCAGATAATATTTCAATCTGAGGAAGGGGAAAATCAAAGGACAGGCAGTATCTGAAACCCATGGAAGGAAATATCAAAGTACAACCAACAACTTAATCCCAGGAAAGGACAAATCAAGGGACAGCCTATATCTCAATCCCAGGGAAGGACAAATCAAGGGACAATCAATACCTCAACCCCAGGGAAGGACAAATCAAGGAATAATCAATACCTCAACCTCAGGAAAGGACAAATCAAAGGACAGCCTATATTTCAACCCCAGGGAAGGATAAATCAAGGGACAGCCTAAATCTCAAACCCAGGGAAGGAAATATCAAAGTACAACCAACAACTTAATCCCAGGAAAGGACAAATCAAGGGACAGCCTATATCTCAACCCCAGGGAAGGACAAATCAAGGGACAATCAATACCTCAACCCCAGGGAAGGACAAATCAAGGAACAATCAATACCTCAACCCCAGGAAAGGACAAATCAAGGGACAGCCTATATCTCAACCCCAGGGAAGGATAAATCAAGGGACAGCCTATATCTCAACCCCAGGGAAGGACAAATCAAGGGACAATCAATACCTCAACCCCAGGAAAGGACAAATCAAGGGACAGCCTATATCTCAACCCCAGGGAAGGACAAATCAAGGGACAATCAATACCTCAACCCCAAGAAAGAGAAAAGGAGTGTACAACAAAACTAAATAACTGGCGTTCAGATGATGAAGGACTTTGTACAAAGAAAATGTTCGCCCTGTAGTCTCCCTTACTTCCCTCAGAAATAACGCTTTCAAACACATTCAACAACAGCTTAGTAGAGACAGCTATCATGGGAGAGATCTCAAAGTGGCGCAGCACTAACTGTATAGGGCGTAGTTTTACATGAGAGAGAGAGAGACATACAGACAGACAGAGAGAGAGAGAGAGAGAGAGAGCGGGGAGAGAGAGAGAAGAAATTATCAATCCTGGAAAAGAAAAAATATATATATATATAATATATAATCAAAATAACCTTGCAACGCTCACTAACTATTCGTTATCTATACTTAACCTTCGTTTCCTCCTCAATCATATCCCCCCTCCTCACACTAAGTTCTCATCAACACTTTCCTCACTTGCTAGTGATGTTCCAGTATCTTATAAACCCTCTACCTCAATCACATTCATCTATTCCACCAAAACCACGGTGTCATGCAATCCGCTTCAGAGACCCACCAAGAATACAGGCTAAAGCCCTGCGATACTGTGAACCCCTTGTGGTCCTCTTGTGAATCTCATGTGGTCCTTTCGGGGACCACACAGGAGACCACGGGACCTAATGAGGACCACAGGCGTAAATTCAGTAAGATCACAGTGTGGTTTTGGTGGTAGAAGCGAATGAAGAAGAAGAAGAAGATCTATTCCACCCACCCTTTTTGTCTGCTTGACATCCATGACATCACTCTCTCTCTCTCTCTCTCTCTCTCTCTCTCCTTTCACCACCACCTTTATACTACTAGCAGGTCAGACTGGCATCACACCTCACAATTCTTCATTTAAACATTCATACCACTCCACCACACGCACACACAGACACAGCTTCTTGCACGTCACAGCTAAGCATTCCCTTTCTTTTTTTATTACGTTTTTCCATTCTTATTTGTTGCATGTAATTCACGGGAATTTATATTTTCTTGTCTTTCCATAATTCTTTGTCATGTATGTGTTTGTATGTTTAAGGTGTAAACCTAAACGTTGCAACTATGCGCTTGTTAATTAATAAAGCTGTTCCTACTTTTGTTTCAAATAGATTGGCCACTGTAATTACAGTATAGAAAGTCGAAAATCGAATCAACATTCACTAATTTTACTATAAGATCGCTAACCAGAATGTCACGCATTATTTACAGTGAGATCGTAAACCAAACTGTCACGCATTACGTACAGTGGGATTGTAAACCAGATTGTCACGCACTATTTACAGTGAGATTGTAAACCAGATTGTCACGCACTATTTACAGTGAGATTGTAAACCAGATTGTCAAGCACTACTTACAGTGAGATCGTAAACCAGATTGTCACGCACTATTTACAGTGAGATTGTAAACCAGATTGTCACGCACTATTTACAGTGAGATTGTAAACCAGATTGTCACGCACTATTTACAGTGAGATTGTAAACCAGACTGTCAAGCACTATTTACAGTGAGATTGTAAACCAGATTGTCACGCACTATTTACAGTGAGATCGTAAACCAGATTGTCACGCACTATTTACAGTGAGATCATAAACCAGATTGTCACGCACTATTTACAGTGAAAACTGCGAAATAAAATTCCTACAAATTAAGAGAATCGCTGCAGCTTCTGTTTCGCACACACACTGCTAGACACTTCTAAACGCTGATGAACGTAGATATATTAAAACTGAGAATCCACAGCATGTCCCTGATGTACGTAACTGGGTCATTCTGTGACCTTAAACGTAGGCCGATTCTTACGAAACGTGAAGCCGTGTTTTATTTTATACCTGTATACGGTTACCAGTTTGTTCCATAAAATTCCATACATTGTGTAATCACGTCCTAAATTTGTAATATTTTCATTCAAAGTTCTTTTTATTAGTAATCTCTGTCGGCGCATGCGCAGAGAGATTTAACTTTGAAAATCAAGCATGTTTATTGTTCATTCATTCATTCATTCATTTGCATGTCCCTTGCGGAACTTTGCCTCCCAAACAGCACTCCTGTAGGCCTCTCGGTTGTGAGCAAGATGGCCTGCTGCTGCTGCATCCATTTCCAGATCGTCAACGATGTCTTGCAGCCATCTTCGTCTTGGTCTTCCTCTTTTTCTTTTTCCCATTATGTATCCTTCTAATACGGTATTCTCTAAATTATCATGACGTTTAATGTGGCCAAAATATTTCAGTTTTCTCTCTTTAATCCTCTTCACTAGCCAGCCTTCTTCAATATTAAGCTCTTGTAGTATAGATATATTTGTTCTTTTTTGTGTCCACGATATTTGGAGAACTCTTCTGTAGCATTTACATTCAAATGCATTTATGTGTTTCTCAGCTGTTTTGTTAAGTGTCCAGGTCTCACAGGCATATGTTGCTATGGGAAAGATGCATGCCCTTAAAAATCTTATTTTTGTGGTTCTGTCTGCTCCTCTCCACAGATTCTTTATTTGTTTTACTTTCTGAAGAGCGATAGATGTCCTCCTTTTAATTTCCCTCATTGTATCTCCATTATTAGTTAGTAGCGATCCAAGATATTCAAAACTATCCACTTCTTCCAGTTTTTCCTCATTGATACATATTTCAGTTACCTTGTTTGTTTTGTCAGTTATCATCAATTTAGTTTTCTTTGCATTAAGATAGAGGTTCTGCTCTTCGCTGTTCTTGCGGACTGACATAATTAGTTTTTCCATTCCTTCTTGTGTTGTGGACAGCAATACTGTGTCATCAGCATATCAAATCTCTGGTATTTCATAACCTCCAATTGTTATTGTCTACATCTTCTCTAACATTCCTCATTATATTTTCAGTATACAAGTTAAATAAGTAAGGTGACAATATGCACCCCTGACGGACCCCTTGTTTTATGTCAAACCAAGTTGTTGTTTCACTATTTATTCTTACTGCTGCTTGTTGGTCTAGATACAGCAGTGATGTTAATTGTTTATTGTTACTGTTAGTTATTATGTAAGTCATATTTTGTTTGTATTTTCCGTGACAATAGTTGCAGAAAAATATGATTTTTTATCCTGCTTATTTTGTCTTACTCCTGATGTGTGCTGATAACCTTTTCCAGATAACTGGCACCCACCCTACATCGCTGTACACATCTCAGCATGATACCATACAGATTTCATATCTCATCAATGTTGTACGCATCTCATCATGTCATCATACAGGTTTCATATGTCATCAGTGTTCTACTTGTCTCAACCGATATGAACACCAGCACAATCATCATTCCTAGAATCAATTTTATCGCACTAGGCAACCATCAACATGAAAAATATGACCTGAAATCAATAGTGCTGCCATTTCTGCTTCATCTTCACCATCGTCTATGACGTCTTACGTCGGTATAACCAAACTGAATGAGCTTCAGTTTCGAAATAAAATTCCTCAGAAATTCATAGCAACAAAAGTAAAATCTTTCAGAAATTCATGACAACAAAATTACAATCTCTTAGAAATTCATGACAACAAAACTAAAATCTCTCAGAAATTCATGACAACAAAACTAAAATATCTCAGAAATTCATGACAACAAAACTAAAATCTCTCAGAAATTCATGACAACAAAACTAAAATCTCTCAGAAATTCATGACAACAAAACTAAAATCTCTCAGAAATTCATGACAACAAAACTAAAACCTCTCAGAAATTCATGAGAACAAAACTTAAATTCACTCCCCCACCCCTTTCCTTAGACCAAGGGGGGGGGCAGTACTATCTTCCTTCTTAGACGGGGACAGTACTATCTTCCTTCTTAGACAGGGACAGTACTATCTTCCTTCTTAGACGAGGACAGTACTATCTTCCTTCTTAGACGGGGGTATGGCAGTATTCTCTTAACTATGGGATATAAGTAGCACTGGTACTCAGGAAACAATAGAGTGAGTGCCCTTGTTGGAAAGGTATTTTGGTTGGGAGTGTAAGCGGGGGTCTTGAGATGAGGGTGCAGCATGGAGAAAACTGAGTGGGTAGGGACAGTATAAATACCACTCACGATTGACAAAAAAAAAAAAGCCTTACAATGTGTTAGTGAGAGAGTCTCGGTTAGGTAGTTTTTAGTAACAGAGTTTTCAGTAGTAGCAGTTTTCGGTAGAGGCACGTTAAGTTAAGATGTTGAATTTAGTTTTTGAGATAGATGAAGTTATTCGGTTGGAAATGTCGTAAGTATGGTTTTTCTGTATAAGTACATTGTGAGGTTTTCTCCCATATGGCGTAGAGTTTTCTCACGCCGGGAATTGTCATTGTAAACGTCTTTCCAGCCTGATGGGCTGCGTTTACATCCTCGTAATTTCATCCCTCATTTTTCCCATTAATAAACTTGTGTCGTCTGAATATAAAAACTACAGCACTGGCTTTGTTGAAACTCTCACTGTTTGACGAGTTTTGTTATGTTGGGAGACTGTCAAAGTTCTGTTAAGTTGTATCAGTATTATTCTGTAGAGTTGAAAGCCTGGGAGTCTTGTTGGATTTTCTTAGTGTGTAACAGAGAAAATTAGGTTGTCTTATAGCACCAACAACAAGAAGTAATTTCTAAGATGAAAGGAAAATTGAACTCCACAAGAAGACTAATCCCCCAGTAGAATACGGGTTCAGTGAAGTAACTGCAAATAATATTCCTCAGCAACATTATACTATTTTAGGGGTAGTAATACCTTCCTTCTTAGCACTTTTCAGTCTGACATTGAGAAACTTGTGTCCCTACATGAAACTCATTCATCACATTAAAAGCTGAGGAAATAATGCAGCAGATGAGTCATAAATGCACGCCTTAATATTGTTAAACTGGCTTGCTTGCTGGAGTTTTTAGATGTGTAATGATATCCTAGTTTAATAGGTCATTGTACTAGTAGTACAGAAGAGGGTTGGGGGTGGGGGGAGGGGGGGTTGAGCATGTGGCTTGGGAGAAAGGGGAGCGTCAGCCAGAACAATTCTTGGAAATACTGGCTTAGAGTTTTGTTAATCCGCTCCATTTTCCTAGAAATATTTGAAACAATTTCTGGTTATTATCCGTGTCTGACCTGCAGGAAGCAGCTGCCACGTTCTTACACGTAGCCAGGCTTCATGTGAATATTTTATAAACTTTCCTGAACTTTATACCCCACAAACCGTCAGTTAGTTTTTTTTTCCCACACTTTATGCAGTCTGTCTAAAGATGCTTTCAATAACTTTCTTGTTTGTAGATAGCATGTAATATACACATCACAAGTATGTCAAATCTAACCTTTTCTCACTCCGGCTGTGTGGCACAATAGACTACTACATCCAGCGCAGCATTGGTAAGGTGAATAAAAGCTGTTTTCTAAATATTACACTCCCTTTAAAAAAAAAAGGTTAGGCTAAATCGCTAACAAATATTGATACAACCGGAGTGTAACGTTTAGATCTCTGATGCTTGATTTGTTGTATTTCAGCTTAAGGTATAGAATGTTAATGTCTGTGATTCATCATTTGAAAAGAAGAAGAAGAAGAGAAGGAGGAGGAGGAGGGGGAGGGGGAAAAGAAGAAGAAGAAGGAGGAGGAGGAGGAGGGGAGGGGGAAAAGAAGAAGAAGAAGAGAAGAAGAAGGAGGAGGGGGAGGGGGAAAAGAAGAAGAAGAAGAAGGAGGAGGAGGAGGGGAGGGGGAAAAGAAGAAGAAGAAGAAGGAGGAGGAGGAGGGGGAAGAGAAGAAGAAGAAGAAGGAGGAGGAGGGGGGGGGGGAAGAGAAGAAGAAGAAAAAGAAGAAGAAGAAGAAGAAGAATCCATAGATTTTCTCACCATTGATAATTCCATTGTAGTAATTATTTATTGCTAAAAAATGAACTTCAATAAAAAAAACACTCATTATTCATTTCTGTCAGCTCTGCTCAAACTTGACCTTCATTTTTGTTTATACTTTCAACACGCGGTCATTTTCATTGGCACTTTCACAACTTCTCTCTTCACTTTCTCAAACGTCATGTTTTCTTTTTCATATTATCATTGCCAGCACCTTTCTAATTCCTGCATTAGTCGTCCACAAACGCATCATTTATATTATCATCATTTATATTATTTATATTATCATTATTTTTTGACAATATCTACGAAAAGAAATCAAGCAGGTCAGAGACTGTGTTAGGCAGGAAAATCTGCGTCATAGACAAGGTGAAGATGAGCACTCTAGATCTCCTCAAATGACCTGGCTTTCCTGTCTTCGTGGCGGATGAAAAGTAATCAGAATTTAATTGTTTAACAAGTCTGTCCCGTGTCCGTGTTATCCCCCAACATTTTTTTCCCTGGGAAATCAGACTAACATCAATATTTCAATATAACATCAAAATTACAAATGACAGTTACAGAGACAAATCAAAAACTGGACTATATATTTTTTTTGTGCCTGGGTTTGTCGGCGAGATGAAAGAGTGTCAGAATGGCCTTTTCGTGCCTGGTGTCTCTTCCGACCGTAGCTGGACGTCACTTCGGGATATCTGCTCTGTCAGAGCTAAATAACTAAATAACAGAAAATGAACAAGTCTGACCATGCCGCTGACAGCAGAGACGATACAATTAATTATAATCAGACTGACACTGCCTCATTATTATTATTATTATTAAGTCTTCTAAAGGACGTTGGTTGACGTGTGCCACAGTTTGTAGCTAGTCTGCGATATTTGCGCCTTTCGGTCTGGCACAAGCGCCTTAGGCATTGTTTATTTTTGGGACAGGATTTTTCTTCCCATTGGAGCCATGTTGACTTGGCCAGACCGCTGTCTGTTTACGCTGGGAGGCACAGTAGGGTCTTGGTCAGCTCTGGTTATCTGACTCTGACGCAAGTTGTGTGTCGCCGATCGTTATGTCGCTCAGCTTGAGTACAGCAAGAATGCAAGAGAGAGAGAGAGAGAGAGAGAGAATATGACTTGGACTAGAGGGACAAAAAATAAAAAGACGCAAAGAAAGAACGGGATGCGAGTGAGAAAGCCCACAACCAACTTAGACTGATTCCAAGAACCAGACAATGTGTGTTTCTCTGCCATTCTTTCACTTCTTGAAATTTGATGCAACTTATTTTCTTTACGCACGGTTCAGGATTTGGTTAAAAATCAGAATATTGACGCCGGTGCACGTTAGACAAATGGTTACTAACTCGTGCGCTGTGGCGCAGTGGTGTGTCCCGAATGGTACGCAGGTATTTCGCCGAAGTTCTGGGAGAAAATTAAATGTTTTACCCCATTTTAAATGATGAAATGTGCCTTCACAATTTGATACTTTTCCGTGGCAATGTTGTTGCATTCTTTCATCGTTGTGTGAATTATTGGTAATTGCTGCGACAGACAATGGGGAAACAGCGAAAGTTATTGAGTTCCAGAACTCTCTCTCTCTCTCTCTCTCTCTCTCTCTCTCTCTCTCTCTGGTCTCCTGAAGCAGTTGCACAAAACAGCCTGTGAACTTAAGAACTTCAGACATAAAGGATTACACTACCCGCCTACACTTCCAGACTCTGGATGCCTCACTGTGTTATTCTTATCAAGATGCCAGATTCCTGCCTCTCGATTCGTGTCATCACTGCTACAGGATAACAACTTCCTAAGTGGCACCGTTGCCACAATTTATGTTTTTACAACCAAAGAGTGAAACAGGACAATTAAAATGTGCTCTTTCTCTGTCACTATTTCAGACTGCGGCTTTCTGCTTCTTCTTCTTCTTTTGCGTTCTCCATCCAAAAAAGGCGTTGGTTTCCCTGTGCCATGGCTTGTGGCTAGGTTCTGATATCTGCGTCTTTCAGCCCAATGCATCCATCTCCAGCATGGGCCCCGTGTACAGAACCTGTGCTACTTTTAGTTCTTTTCTATCCGTTAACTTTGTAGTTTATTACATAAAGGTTGCAGGCACGAATTCAGAGAAGTGAGTTTTATTTGATGTTTGAAAGTTCTTTTCATGAAGCCACATCCGTGTTTATAGTGTCTGTAAACACAACACTCAATGATAACAACAATCTACACTGTCTGTAAACACAACACTCAATGATAACAACAATCTACAGTGTCTCTAAACATAACTCTCAATGATAACAACAGTCTACAGTGTTTGTAAACACAACACTCAATGACAACAACAATCTCCAGTGTCCGTAAAAACAACACTCAATGACAACAACGATCTACAATGTTTCTATACAAAACTTTCAATGATAACAAAGATCTACAATGGACAGTATGAAAAGGACCACAACAACCAGTCTTACCTGTGTTTCTGTACGCAGAAATAAAGAGATTACAGATAAAAGCTGTTCACCACATGTTTATTACTTTTCATTTTAACAAATTAAT
Organism: Achatina immaculata; assembly: GCA_009760885.1. Lineage (NCBI taxonomy): Eukaryota > Metazoa > Mollusca > Gastropoda > Stylommatophora > Achatinidae > Lissachatina > Lissachatina immaculata. The sequence goes on along the minus strand of CM019694.1, from coordinate 34,012,957 downwards.
AATAGGTTTAAGTAAAGGTAAAGGTAATCCTGTCATGCCTTAGAGGCACATAGGGATTTGGTGTTAGTGCCCATATTTTCCTTGACCTGTCAGCACACTAGAGGGTGACCTGGCCAGTATCACGTCTGGCCGCCTTTCCTTTCCCAACTCCAGAAGTCAGGTACCCATTTCTACATCTCGGTGACTGGACGAGTACAAAATTAAATTTGAATGATGTGGTTAATATGAAAGTTGAGTGGTGAAGGCTAGAATGTTGGCTCTCCCTGCCCAGATCTTGAACATTTGAAAATAAAGTTCAGTTGCACGAAATTCTCAATGTTCATAAGCAGCCTCTAAGCACATCAAGTTTTACAACTGGAAGGGGGGGGGGGTGGAGACGGTGTGTGACCAGGTGGCGCTGGCATTGGCCAGAAACCTGGTCATGGAAATAACTATCTATTAAATTCCTGATCGCCCTGGAAAATAAGGTCACCGTCTCCGCCCTTTTGATGACCTTATTGCTCAAATCCTGGAAACTTCAATCACATTGTTTGTCATTTGAGAGCTTCAGCTGGGCTGTATGTTGTTACTTCTCATTTGATTTTCTTTTGCGTCTCCATTTTCTCAATTTTTTCTTCAACTTTTTTTTTCCAATTTTTTTTCAACTCCCTTTTTCCTAATGTAATTTGTATACTTGTAATAAATCGAGTGTGTGGGAAGAGTGAAAGATGGGGTGGTAAAGGGCAGAATGTAAGCACGGGTCTGCGTGCCCAATTCTTTACCCTTTAAAAACAAAGATCAACTTAATTGAAACTGCGGCGTTGCTATGGTAACATATTCTTTTACCTAGTCTGTGGAACTTTTTTGTTTCAAACTGTGCCATATCCTGGATCGCTTCAGCAGCTAACAAAACTGGGGAACTTGACCTTTCCTCAACCCCAGTTACGTTCATCTACAGCACCAATCCTTTTCTCAGCTTAACAACCGGTGTATCTCTCTCTCTCTCTCTCTCTCTGTGTTTGTCTCTCTCTCTGTGTTTGTCTCTCTCTCTATGTCTCTCTCTATGTCTCTCTCTATCTCTCTCTGTCTCTCTTTATGTGTCTCTCTCTGTCTTTCTCTATGTCTCTCTCTGTGTCTCTCTGTCTCTGTCTGTCTCTCTATGTGTCTCTCTCTGTCTCTCTCTATGTGTCTCTCTGTCTCTTTCTCTGTCTCTCTCTGTCTCTCTCTGTCTCTTTCTATGTGTCTCTTTCTGTCTCTCTCTGTCTCTTTCTATGTGTCTCTCTGTCTCTCTCTGCGTCTCTTTCTGTCTCTCTCTGTCTCTGTCTCTGTGTCCCTCTGTCTCTCTCTGTCTCTGTCTATCTATCTCTCTCTGTGTCTCTCTGTCTCTTTCTCTGTCTCTCTCTGTCTCTCTCTATGTCTCTCTCTCTCTTTTGACCACCTCTTCTTTACTACCAGCCAGTCCGACTGGCATCACCTCTTGCAGATCTCCATTTAAACATCCACCACACACACCACTCTCAGGCACAGCCTCTTACAAGTCACAGAAAAATGCTCCTTATTGTATTATTTTTTCCCATTCGTATTTGTTATCTTGCATACCAATGGCATGGATTTTTATTTTCTGTTCTTTTCCTGTCTCTTTGTCCCGTGTATTTTCGTGTGATGCAGGTGTGCGCTCGTTAATTAATAACGTCTTTTCCTACTGTTATTTTAACGAGTTTTAGCATTTTGACTGTACTTTGTGTATGAGAACGTAAAAATAAATACATATTACGCCCTTTGTTATTTTACATCTCTGGGTGTGTGAGTTAAGACAAGGGTGGAGGCAGAGTTCGCCTAACCATAGCTGGCTGCTTGTCTCATGGTCAGCGAACTATAGCCCCCAACCTGTCCGCCGTGAACAATGAAAAAAGGGCTTAGTCTGCTGAAGGGACAGGGGGTTGTTGTGGTCCTCGTGGTCTTGGAGTCTGCTAAAGAGATACTGCACTACCCCACCCGCTGGGTCTGCAGAAATATACCCCGTAACCCACCCCCCGTTGGATACGAAATTGTGCCTCGATATCTTCACCGCATCAGCTGCAAAGAAGATCCTGCTGGCATTTAAAATAAGATGAAACAAGAACAAGATTGCAGAAAGTGTAGATGTAATTTTTTCAAAGTTATGTCGCTTTAATTTTACTCTTGCGCGTCTGAGCTCATTATACGTGCACTCAAAAGATATAGATTACAATATACGTGCACTTCAAAAGATATTGATTGCACTCGACCAGGGCTTCGGATAGGAATTTTGTAAGTCGTTACAAAACTCTTTTCTCGCCATATCCCCACCAAGTAGGCTGCGTGCGCCTTGACTGTGGGCCCTTCTTAAAACTCTCTGGGTTCAACTTTAAAATAGAGAAAGCCTTCCAGAACTTGGAGAAATGGATCCTCGCTCTCCCCCACTTAGGCCTGCTCCGGACAGAATGAAAGTAACTGTTGAGCAGTTTTTGTGTAGAAATGAGGAAAGGCGAGGTAAGAGCAGAGCTTGGTTGAGACGGAATACGATTGTGGAGAAAGGGAATGCTGAGTGTAGCTGAATTTCGAGTTCAAACCATGTGGTCCCAGCGTCCTATATTCCTAAACGTATCGGTTCTCAAGAAGAAAACAAATAATTCTTGTAGTATGTAGAAATCAAACATTTTTTTCAGGTTTTGTCATGCTGTTTCTTCACTTCATTTGACCTTTGTGAAGATCTTACCTTTCATTTAGGTCTATGATGACGAAAATTAAAATATTATATCTCTACACGCATTAACCTTTCTCTTTTCTATTGTTCTTGGTAGCTTTTTTTTTTCAAAGTGATTTGCAATCCAAATGTTTGTTCATTTTTTCATCCACATTTATGGTAATGATATTTTTGAAAATAGCAATTGTGAGAGATTTTCTCGATTTATCAATTCTTGTGCAGAAGAATGGACCAAAAACCTTTCAGTTGCCAGCAGTGCTAAGCTTGCTAGTTGGCTCCACCCTAATTCGGTCAATGCACTTCTTCGGAGACAATCTGTTTACATCGTCAACAAGAAATAGTGAGACATGAATCCTGACTGGCTGTAGCTTTCTGGACCCGCTCACAGAGCTGACAACCTTACTTCGTTTGTTCGCTATTTCGTTTGTTCGCTATTTCGTTTGTTCGCTATTTCGCTTGTCTGTTATTTCGTTTCTTTGTTATTTCATTTCTTTGTATTTTGTTTGTTTGTTATTTCGCTTCATATTTCAATTTACTCCCCATGTTATGTGAGATTTATCTGAAACAGTAAAATGACATAGTTATTTCTCTCTTCTGTCGTTTTTCATTTTCTGTAGTCCACTGTGGAACAAAAAAGACATTGCAAAACTATCTTGCCCAAGATAAGATACGACAAATATCATTTATAAATTAAACTTACAGAGAGTTTTAATTTTAAATATGCTAACCTTTCTTAAATTTTAAGGGATTTTTCCAGATTCCAAAACATTTTTCTGATTTTTACAGACATATAAGCTCGTATTTAGTTTCTCAAATGACAAATAACTATTGTAAATCTGTTGTTTTTTTTTTCGTTGCTTATTTCATTGTCTTGACATAGTACACCTTGACAGTGCAAAAAATGTTCTATTCCAGTTTAACATTTTAGATTCTAGAATTTCAGTTATTAATATAGTGTAATCTTTCAATTAATCTTTTATTTTCTAACTTAGTTTTTTTTTACCTGTGAAATTGGTATTTTTGTAACGTTAGATTTACCGTATTTTTTTACGTCTTCTTCTTTTCTCTTTGTGTAGATCGTTGTATTCCTTTACTTCCGATTTTCTGGGCTTTTGAATATTAACAATTTTATTTTTGCCAAATCTAAGTAAAATCTTACGGTCAGACAGAAAGTAAACGAAAGTGAAGGGACGCAAACATTGAAACAATTAGGAGATGGCTCGAGGACGAGCTAAGAAATGTTTTCATGCAGTTTCAGTGGTTGCGTCCCTTACATGTGTGAGTGATGTGTGTGTGTCTATATGTGTGCGTGTGTACTTAAAATGTGTAGATAGATAAAAACAAAATATGCAGTCATCGATAAAAACATATGTACAATTGGTATTCACTTATATAAAACATCTGTTGTCTTTTGTTTTCTATTTGTTGCAGCTGTTGTCTGACGAAGATTGCCTGCCCAAATATGTATTGTTCTGAAATTCTAGCAGGGCTAGTTTCTGTCTTCTTGCTTTTTTTTGTTTTTGAAAGCTTATTAAGGGTTAGATTAGAACTCTAAGATCAATACTGAAATTTCCGACAAGAAATGTGGGATTGTGAGAGAAATATAGGATTGTTAGAGAAATTTGGGATTAATTATGTAATGTGGGATCGTTGGAGAAATGTGGGATTGTGAGAGAAATGTGGGATTGATGGGGTAATGTGGGATTGATGGAGTAATGTGGGATTGTTGGAGTAATGTGGGATTGTTGGAGAAATGTGGACTTGTTGGAGAAATGTGGGATTGTTGGAGTAATGTGGGATTATTGGAGAAATATGGGATTGTTGGAGAAATGTAGGACTGTTGGAGTAATGTGGGATTGTTGGAGAAATATGGGATTGTTGGAGAAATGTAGGATTGTTGGAGTAATGTGTGATTGTTGGAGAAAATATGATAGTGTCGCTTAGGATCCGTATGGGGCACAAAATAAAGAATAATTCGACCCAGGTGGATCCCACGCCGTCTCGGCCACAATCATGGGTGTGTGGGTCAAGCAGCCACTGTTTGAAGCCGCAGAGCTGCAAAACTGGGTCAGACCCCGCCTGGGACAATCACGTGCGCAATCTACCTGCCGAACTTCTCTTACTAGAAACTCGCTGTTGCACAGCAGACATTACAAAGACCAACTTTATCTTTTGTTCACACAAAAGATATGCTGATAATGATGTCAAGAGTTCCCCTGTTGGCATTCCTGTTGTAGTTTTTCATCAAATACTTTATTCTGCTGTCTGCAGTCTGTAATAAATTGCGTTTCTTCTTTATATATCTGGGATTTCCTTTCAGTGTCTGCCTATATTCTGATCCATCTCAGAATGCACCATATAACTTTAGTCCTTCAGAATTTTAATCTCACATATTCTGAGCCGTTTCTCCTTCGACATTCTCTGTATATTAATCTCCCAGGATCGTAGGAGAGTGCAGGAAACAGAGGTTCAATATCGTCAAGAGCTATCTCGTGTTAGAGTCTGCCAAGGACGAGAGGCCCGGGTTATTGAAATTCTCCTCTTGTGCTAAAGTAATATCCTACATCTGCATAAACAGATAGTACATCACCGTGGTGTTAGAACTTCAATACACGCTATAGGCCATGTCACAGATCACGGGTAGTATTCTGTTATATTTCTATAATTCACCACCACGGAGAATGTTCTGTTATATTTCGATGATTTATCACCATGGAAAGTATTCTATTATATTTCTATGATTCATCACTATGGAGAATGTTCTGTTATATTTCTATGATTCATCACTATGGAGAATGTTCTGTTATATTTCTATGATTCATCACTATGGAGAATGTTCTGTTATATTTCTATGATTCATCACTATGGAGAATGTTCTGTTATATTTCTATGATTCATCACTATGGAGAATGTTCTGTTATATTTCTATGATTCATCACTATGGAGAATGTTCTGTTATGATTCATCACCACGAAGAGTATTCTGTTATGTTTCTATGATTCATCACCACTGAAAGTATTCTGTTATATGATTCATAACCGTGGAGAGTATTCTGTTATATTTCTACGATGCACTAACGCAGAGAGAATACTTTGAACAAATCAGTGGTGTTGCCATGGGAACAAAAATGGGTTCCAGTTATGCGTGTTTATTTATGGAGTTTCTGGAAGTTAAGTTACGGGAAGCCTACACTGACAGACTTCCAGAATTCTATAAAAGGTACATCAATGATGGCATTGGAGTCACCAGTATGCCACAGGAAGACCTAAAAATATTTACTGAATTCGCTAACTCACTTAATAGTAACATAAAATTCATTTATGAAAATTATGACAAGTCTGTTAACTTTTTAGACATTAAAATATCACTTGGCACAAACAGGCTTATTTATCTCCATTTTTTACAAGCACATTGACAGCCACGCCTATTTGCTTCACACCTCCTCCCATCCTGAAAGCTGTAAAAACTCCATCCCATATTCCCAACTCCTCCGTATGTCAGGTTAACTTGGACTTTATAGATCAGTCCAGCAAGTTATTAGAATTTTTCCGTCATCGCAGCTACCCAGAAAATATCCAACTAATAAACCGCAAAGAAGCATTGAGGAAAAAGTCTGTTACCTCATCTGACAGAGTTAAGTTAGTACTGCCTTTCCACCCGCATGGTCAGATCGTTAAGAAAATTCTTTATCGTCATCTGCCACTAATCCAACTCGACCCCGGCACCCTCGACATCTTCTCTGATCCACCCCTATTAGCATACAAGCGTGAGCCCAATCTCAAGGATATTCTCGTCCACAGCCACTTAAAACGGAACCTTACATAAGCAGGCACCAGAAAATGTAACCGCTCTCGCTGTGTTACCTGCCCTATAGTCTGAGAAACAAAAACAAACACCTTTCCTAAAATTATCCTGACTATCCGTGCGAGTCCCGTAATGTCATATATGTCATTGTATGCAAAAGATGCAGGATAACTTATATTGGTGAAACTGGCCTTAGACTACGGGACCGCATACAGAAACATCTGTACGATATCACCCAATATGCTTTGAAACCAGTCCTAAATGATTTCAATGGCCCCAACCGCAGAGGAAAATCTGATTTTCTGGTAACAGCCATCAAACAATTGCATGCAGATGACACAAGCGGCCTAGCTCTTGAGAACCTTTACATTCAGGACTATGGAATGCTGGAACCCCACGGTTTGAACTCGTTATTCAACTACACATAGTCTCCCCACCTACCGAAAAATGGTTACATAAAGAAGGACTTCGATTAGGCCATCTGAATGTATATCACCTATTAGGTAAAATTCTTGAAGTAACACACATATTACATCAAAGTTTCCGCATTTTTGGCTTCTCTGAAAGCCGTTTAAATAGGAACATAACCGATGAAGATATTAGAACTAACGGTTTTAACCTGATCCGGCGTGACCCAACCAGGAAACTAGAAACAGGTCTAATAATGTGTGTCTCCACAACTATTCAGTTTAGTCGTAGAGAAGACCTCGAATCATCAGAGGTAGAGTGTATTTGGGTGGAAGTTAAAATGCCAAACCCGAGCCCATTAATTATTGGACTTTTGTACCGTAATCCAAATGCATCATCTCTGTGGCACGATCACTTCACGACTATGATGGATGAGGTTTCACCCTTTAGGTTCAAAGATATTATCATTCTTGGAGATTTCAACATAGATCTAACACAATCAAATCTAACTTGGAGCAATATTATATTATCCTATAATCTTTGCCAAATTGTCACCAAACCTATCAGAGTAACAGAAGTATCATCCACATTATTAGATCATTTATATGTAGCCCAACCAGAAAACATCATTGAATGTAACATCCCTCATACTTCGTTAAGTGATCATTACCCAGTCTGCTGTACGTGGACAAGAAAGGGATATAAACTTCCTAAACACAATCACATCAGTATGAAATTTAGAAGCTTCAGAAAATTTAACCTAGAATTATTCCTTAATGATTTGCAAGAATCTTCACTTACACACGTGTACCAACTAACTGACCCTGATGAGGCAATAGAATATTGGCTAAAGAACTTCAGAGATATATTAGACAAACATGTCCCCATGAAAGAGGTGAGAGTAAAACACCAGACGAAGTCACCTTGGATAACACCTGAAATACTACAATCCATGAGAGAACGTGGCCGGGCGCACAAAATCAAGTACTTTAGGACCTACCGTTCACTCAGAAACAAAGTTCAATGTTTAATAAGACAAGAGAAAAAAATTACTTCAGGAATCTAATACAGAATAATCAGACAGTAAATCAATTTGGAAAGCCATAAATACCCTATCAAATAAAAGAAAAGAATTTGATTCTCAAGCCATCAATCGTGCATACACTAGCGCACATATCAGTACACACTTCAGAGAAGAAATCAACGTTCTTAAATCATCAATATCAGCTCCTGCATGCGACTTACATGAACTACAAACATTCCTGGACAACAGATGTACTGATTTTAAACATTTACACATTCCACTCTTAACAGTCAGTGAAGTTCACAGTTATCTCTTAACCTTAAAAAACAACAATACATCTGGGCTTGATGATATTAGTAATAAGATCTCACATTATGCTGCACCTGTCATTTCACATAGACTAACATATATTTACAACCAGTGCATTGCAAAATGTTATTCCCTGAGACTTTTAAAACTGCTAAGGTGTATCCTCGCTTTAAATCTGGCTCATCCAACAATCTTACCAATTATAGACCAATATCCATATTATCGTCATTATCAAAACCACTCAAAAAACACATACACAAAATAACGCTACGACACATGCAAGAGAACAATTTACTCATAGACAGTCAGTCAGGCTTTAGACCCAATCATTCCTGCCACACAGCTCTTACCAAAATGACAGAAAACTGGTTAGTAAACATAAATGACGACAGACTATGTGGTGCCATCTTTGTCGACTTTAAAAAGGCATTTGATATGATTGACCACGATATTCTTGTAAGAAAAATAAAGACTTATAGACTGCACCCTGACCTAATAAAATTAATTGCATCGTTTCTTTCAGACAGACAACAGGTAGTATTCTTCAACAATTCTCTATCAAATTCTGCTACAGTTGACGCTGGTGTTCCGCAAGGTTCTATTCTAGGCCCGTTGCTCTTTGCTGTCTATATCAATGATCTTCCACTTCATCTTAAACACTCTTCTTGTGACCTTTTTGCCGATGATTGCACAGTCTACACCAGTGACTACGATTGTGTTAATCTAGAATCAACTCTTCAGGTCGAGTTATACAATTTAATTGCATGGAGGAAAAATAATGGCATGATTATAAACACCGATAAAACAAAATCAATGCTCATAACAACAAGACAGAAACTACAAAACGCAACAAAAACAACACTTCGGCTCTGTACAGAAACATCACAGATAGAAAACGTTAGCGAGCACAAAACACTAGGTCTTATTAGTGACCAACATCTGACCTGGAACTCTCATGTGCAATGTTTAACAAAACTCATCGCACAAAAAGTATACCAATTAGCTAAAATTAAGCACTTCATCGATCAAGACACTATGAAGACATACTACATATCTCATATACAAACACATTTAGACTATTGCTCAACAGTTTGGGATGGCTGCTCAGTGTCAAATACAAAGAGGCTTTGCTCACTCCAAAAGCGAGCAGTAAAGCTTATTAGTGACAAAGATCAAGCACAAACAACTAATCATCACAAACGTATCAAAATACTACCTCTTAAGAACAGGTTCCTCTTCAACAAAGCCAAGTTAGTACATCAAATTCTTTCACGGCATGCCCCGCCTTATCTATGGAACCTGTTTAAATTTAGCCCAAAGTGCAGCCAACGCTTGAACAACATATGTCTTCCAAAACCTAGACTTGATCTTTACAAGAAAAGCTTTAGTTATTCTGCTGCTCATCTTTGGAATACCCTCCCATCCTATATAAAATATAAATTATACTCCTTCCTACAACTACAAGCTTTCCCAATATCTATTTGATGTCGACTACATGCCTCCATGAATTATAAAACTTAAAAGTTATCTTAAACTGCTCTTACAAACATCGAATACAATTAATTGCTTTCTGAACAGTCCCGAAAATTTTGTTTAGTAGGTAGTCATTTATAATGTATGTAGTTACTTTTGTACTGAGTGAATGTTTAAAAGCGAAACGTAAATGTTATATTTTATTTTATGTCTCTCAGCTTCAATGTTAGTTATGTTTGTTACATGAACAGCATATTTGTAGAATGTCTGGAATAGAGTGAAAGATGTATGATAAAGGGCAGAATGTCAGACGGGCCTGCGTGCCCAATTCTTAACCCTTTTGAAATAAAGATCAATCAATCAAATAATCAATCCCACAATCATACTCTCTTACCTCTAAACTCCATTCCCACTAGTTGCACATAGTTCAGAACCATCATACATCATCACATCATAACCCCTCTACCTTAACCATATTCATCTATTTCACCTTCTCTTAACTAGATTGCCTGTCATTCACTAACATCCTCTTATTATCAAGCATCACATGTCTCTATCCATTTATTCACTATCATCTACTATCACCACAAGTCTCCGCCAAAGTATTTTCTACACCCAACTATGCACATCTTTGCACCTTTTAGAGAAACGGTCGCATAGCAACGGCGTTCTGAAAAGCGGTGTAACGAGTTCTATCTTACGTTCTTCCGAGAGTTAAGATAAGTTTCCATTGTTCATAATATTTTTCATTGTTTAAATTATTTCTTTTACATAAATTTCATGCGAATCTATACTTTGTCTCCTCTGTCTAATTCTTTGTCCTGTTTGTGTTTGTATGAAAAAGGCTAGCACCGAAACGCCAGATCGTTGTACACGTTAGGTAATAAAGTTGTTCCTACGTTTTTCCTAGTTTATACATTTTAACAGAGAGAATTCGGTTGTATTTCTATGATGCACTACCATAGAGAGTATTCTGTTATATTTCAATGACGCACTAACGTAGAGAGTATTCTGTTATATTTCTGTGATGCACTAACACAGGGAGTATTCTATTACATTTCTATGATGTATTAACAAAGAGAGTATTCTGTTATATTTCTATTATGCACTAAAATAGAGGGTTTTCTGTTATATTTTTCTGATGCACTAATATAGGGAGTTTTCTGTTATATTTCTATGATACACTAACATAAGGAGTTTTCTGTTATATTTCTCTGATGCACTAACATAAGGAGTTTTCTGTTTTATATTTCTATGATGCACTTACATAAGGAGTTTTCTATGACACACCTCGTAACAAACATTTTTCCTATGATGACGTCTAAAAAAAAAGGGTAATTTTTAGAAACGTTTCTTAAGATCCTGGCTTGTTTATTCATATCTTGTGATGTTATCCTTGTTTGTATGTAGTAACTATATGTTGATGAATAAGTTGGATATGAGAATATAACCTAAAACGATAGCTGATTTATGTGTATTTGTTCTGTGCATATTAACACGGCAGTTATTGTTTCATTACGTGAGATTGATATCAAAATATTAACGTTGACTTACGTGGGTCCCAAGGTTCAAGAACACAAGCAGGCCCTAACTACTCTCTGCCAACTCTCGTTTGTTCATCTTTTATTTATGGTAAAGTTTTCTTTTTTTTTAAAATCATTTCCTCTTTCTTAAGTTCATTTTTTTTCTGCTGCAGCTATCTGTAAAACATTTCTATTTGTACTTTCTTATAGAGAACAAAACATACCTCTTGTTACTTTCTTCTAGACATTAAAAAACATCTCTTTTTACATTCTTCTAGACATCAAAACACATCTCTTGTTACTTTCTTCTATACATCAAAACACACATGTTGTTACTTTCTTCTAGATAACAAAACACATCTCTTGTTACTTTCTTCTGGACATCAAAACACATCTCTTGTTACTTTCTTCTAGACAATAAAACACATCTCTTGTTGGTTTTTTCTAGACAGCAAAGCACATCTCTTGTTGCTTCCTTTTAAACATCAAAACACATCTCTTGTTACTTTCCTTTTAATATTAAAACACATCTCTTGTTGCTTTCTTCTAGACATCAAAACACATCTCTTGTTGCTTTCTTCTGGACATCAAAATACATATGTTGTTACTTTCTTCCAGACATCAAAACACACCTCTGGTTACTTTCTTCTAAACATGAAAACACACCTCTTGTTACTTTCTTCTAAACATGAAAACACACCTCTTGTTACTTTCTTCTAAACATGAAAACACACCTCTTGTTACTTTCTTCTAAACATGAAAACACACCTCTTGTTACTTTCTTCTAAACATGAAAACACACCTCCTGTTACTTTCTTCTAAACATGAAAACACACCTCTTGTTACTTTCTTCTAAACATGAAAACACACCTCTTGTTACTTCATCAAGTTATTCTGCTCTTGGTATCCATCATCATCAGTTTTGAGGTCTACGCGTATCTTTATTATCATCAGTTATCTTTTATCAACAAAATCATCTTCGTGAGTGACGTTTTCAGCTTAAGCCCAATGAAACAGCAAAAGAAACTATGAAAGAAGGTTTTGTTTTGAGAGAATCGTGTAGATAACAAGCAGTAAATAATGACCAGCCTTGTGAAATAGCTAAAACAAGTGCCACTTGTGGTGGCACCGATGCCATGACAGGAAGGGCACTTTGATTGAACAGCCGCCGGGTGGAGCAATATTTTCAGACAAACCACTTCAAGTCCGATTCCTGTAATCTCCTTCGTCCAAATGGTACCTGCCACAAAATAATCGATTAGGGAAATAGTATCGATATGGAAGTCACGTGTGTACCTTAGCGATAACACTGCCCTTTGACATGTTTGGGGGGCATGCGAAGTCACGTTTTACTGATAGGATTAGCGTCCACCCACCGCCATTTTGTTAACTTCCCTGTCAGTCATGTTAAAAATGGTGAAATATGAGCCAGGAGAACAGCTGGCGTTTTTATGGCAAGAAAAATATCAAAGTTGACCAACAAGATCTAATGGTCTTGAGAAAAATGTAACAAATCGGGAAATCTGTTAACGCCAGTGTTAACTAAACATGGCTACAGGGGTGTAGTTGTGGAGGAAAGCGCAGCTTACGCCGTAGACTGTTAGTGAGAGTAGCAGAACATGGAAAATTAATTAAAGTCGTGAGGTAGAGACAAACAAAATTCTTTGAACATGTCAAGCTAAGCTGATAATCACGGGAAGGCCAGGAGATCGATGTCTAACGTGCTGACTAAGTGGCACAAGACAAGAAAAGTCAACAGGTCTGGTCAGACATATCTAGAACTACCTAACATGAGTAGCCTGTAGGAAAACATCATCATCATCATGCTTCTCCATCTTGCGTGGTCCTTGGTGTCTCTGATTAGTTCAGATGCTTTTATCTTCCTATGCCTCTTGGTCAGTCCACTGTGATATTTTTCTTTTGGTCTTCATTTCTTCCTTTTCCCTTGAATTTTCCAGTCATTACTAGATTATCAAACTTTGATTGTTCTTTTTCTTATCATCTTAACCAACTTTCGTTGATCTTAAACTTCTCTGGAGTCCTCTTCGTACCTTTCGCCAAAACCACATCTCTGTTGCCTTCAATTTCTTTATCATCTTTTTGTTGATTGCCCAAGTTTCACAAAAATATAACAAACTTTGGCTCTAAAAAGCTCTGTAATACTCTTTTCTTCACTTTTATTGATATTTTATAAACATAATAGATGGCTTTTAATAACACAAGTGGAAGAAAAATTCAACTTTAGCAAGTTAAAAAAAAACAGTGAAAGTAAGTGCCAAGGAAATATAAGAGAAAGATACAGTTATATGGCCCTCTGACTGACGAAGTGGTTAGTCTCTCATGGCGAAGGTCGGGGGTTCGAATCCAGCGTGATGCGCCCCAATCACACGGCAGTAGAAATGGGTACCTGACTCCTTCTGGACTTGAGGAAGGAAAGGCGGCCAGGCTACATCACCTTATAGTGTGCTGACAGGCCACGGAAAATATGGGCGCTAACATCATATTCTTATGGGCCTCTAAGGCTTATTAAGGTTACCCATACCTCAACCTTTACAGTTATTTGAAGGTATGGCCTTGCCTAAGATCCATACACCAGTGGCTGTGATTGTTTGTAGACTGATAATATCATGTTTGATTTGGGTAACTTTTTGCAATTTCGCTTTCCTTATTATGTGAAATATCAAACTGAAAAAAATAACAAATATATCCATACTACAAGAACTTAATATTGAAGACGGCTGGCTAGTAAAGAGGATTAAACAAAGAAAGCGTAAATACTTTGGACACATTAAACGTCATGATAATCTAGGGAAGATCGTCTTGAAAGGGTACATAATGGGATAAAGAAAGAGAGGAAGACTAAGGCGAAGATGGCTGCAAGACATCGTTGATGATCTGCAACAGCAGCAGGCCATCTTGCTCACAACCGAGAAGCCTACAGGAGTGCTGTTAGGGAGGCAAAGTTCCGCAAGTGATATGCAAATGAATGAATGAATGAATGTGAAATAGATTAAACTTGGGATTTTCATGGAAACAAGGATTTCTTCTCGGCCACAGCCGGATAATTGAAGAGTAAAAAAAAAAAAGCGAGGAATTCTTGGGAGTGACGTGTCAATAATCTATTCCGACAGGATCCGAGAGAATATTAGAAGATGAATGTCAAAAGTTGATCAGCAGTACAGAAGCTAAGCTAATTGTTGGCTTCTGGATTTACTCCCCCTGACAAAGGTTAGTTGTTGGTTTCTGGATTTTCTCCCCCTGACAAAAGGTAGTTGTTGGTGTCTGGATTTTCTCCCCCTGACAAAAGGTAGTTGTTGGTTTCTGGATTTTCTCCCTCTAACAAAAGTTAGTTGCTGGTTTTTTGGATTTTCTCCCCCCTAACAAAAGTTAGTTGTTGGTTTCTGAATTCATTCCCCCTGACAACAAACTTGCGCACTTTGCTCTCCAAGTAAGTATGAAAGCTATGAAAATATTACCATACTGTCTGAACACAAATGAGATATGACTGCTCCTTGAGTTCCTAATTTTGAACAGAATAGGCTGGCTTCTCTGCTGTCTTCTCTGCTGGCTTCTCTACTGGCTTCTCTGCTGGCCTCTCTGCTGACTTCATTATCATGGGGAACACGTCGACACCTATCCTAAAGCAACACATAAAGCTTTACATAGAGAAGTAGTTCCCAACCCGTGATCCACGGGCCACAAGTGGCTCTCGGAGTATTTTCATGTATTCCGTGCTTGTGTTATCAATCTGACGTTACAGCAAGTTCCATCTGTTGAATGAAAGCATCGATGACTTTATGATGATGAGATTTTACATATAAGATGGTGGTCCCCAACTTCTGCGTTGTTGAAAAAGTGGCCCCTGGGTGTGAAAAGGTTGGGAACTCCTGAAACAGAGGATGACTACACCATTGGACAGTTCTGGTCCGCTCACCTTTCAGCCTAACGTCAACCTTGCTAAAATCATCATCGCCTCCAAGATGTTCAGCAACTAATGATCACAGACACACAAAAGACTGCTTCAGACAAAACAGATCTCCTGGACATTTACCCCGACACAGGAAAACAAGACATCTAAGAACCATCACTAAGACGCGGCGCCTACATATCATCGTCTGCTGTAACGAACAATCTTCCTCTACGGCATCATGGAGATCAGAAAGTCTTACCTGAAAATCTATGGACTACAATCTGTTCTTGCTTGGAAATAAATGAGATTTGCAAATGTTCTGTTCTCAGGGATGGCTGACGTCTTTGCTGGGATCACATTTGCCGGAGAATTTAGTCCTTAAATTGGCGAGTTATGTCCTGGACGAGACTGTGGCCAAACATGGGCCCTAGAAATCACGGCGAGAGCCCGTCCAGTTGTCCATACCCCCCTCCCCCGCTGATGGCAATAATTTAATCAGCATTCTGTGATGTGTCTTCTTATCTTGTTACATTTCTTTATCTCGTCTTTATTCCCGCTGCCTCTGGTGTTATTTTCATCGTTCATTATCTCTACGAGTCTCCATTTATGAAGCTTTCATTTATTTTTTGTTCTCTTCCTTTGTCTTTATTGTAATATTTTTGAGTGACTTTTTGTGCCGCTGTCAACATGTTGCGGTTCTCTGTGACTGGAGGCAAGTTTCTGGAGTCACTGCTCTGAGAGATTAACTGATGAATACTTATCAAGCCTACACTTACACACATTTCGAGTTTAACAGAAATGTTTTATTATTATTCTCAGCAAACTGTTGTTGATTTGCCAGAAATGATTACATTATCATGGTCAACAAACTGTTATTATTTATCTAGAAAGGATTCCATTATCTTAGTCAACAAAATTTTATTATTTTCCTAGAAAGGATTCCATTATCATGGTCAACAAACTGTTGTTGTTTTCCTAGAAAGGATTCCATTATCATGGTCAACAAACTGTTGTTGTTTTGCCAGTTAGGATTCGATACCATAAAAGACTGGATCAAAATCCTTCCCTTCCTTCACACACTGTTTCTGGAAACTTTGTCACTTAAAGTCGGGCACTGGAGTGGGGCACCACGTGATCCCTGTGCAGGGGGCAACTTACTGAAGAATATGCTTCTTAAGTCTCTTCTAGAAACTAAGTAACCCCACCCACAATCCAACTTCATGCCTGTTTCAGTTAAGGCATTAGCAAATGGAAACCGTGTTCACAGTTACAGGGACGCGATACAACAACAACAACAAAATAATACAAGCTCTAAGATGTACATAGAAAACAGCAGTTAATAAACTAAGATGTTTTGCTAACAATAAAAGATGCCTAATTAACGTATTGTTTTTAGAAGCATCTGCAGAAATAAAGTCAGGATAAAAAAGTTTCATCTGCATTTGAGAAGTCATCAGTTTAGAAAAACAACTCAACTGTAACTTTGTTTGTGGCATCTGTGGCACTTACTGCGTTTTACGCGACATTTAAGACAGTAGGAACAATTTGAAAATGATTTCATTCATAAAGTGAAGTAATTACACCCTTCACTTTTGTTTTGTTTTTTCTTCTTATTTCTTTGATAAGGCTGCTTATCTAAGAGATATTTGAGGCAGGGAAAGAAAAGATCTTCTTCTTTTTCTTCAATCTCCCAACAATTGCAAGGTGGTTCTCTTTGCTGCCTGAGCGGTGAAGGTGGTGTGGCATAGCACTGTGTCGGACAGGAAGTGGGTTATGCCGGCTATGTTTTTTTTTGCAGCAC
The DNA here is from genome assembly GCA_009760885.1 of Achatina immaculata. NCBI lineage: Eukaryota > Metazoa > Mollusca > Gastropoda > Stylommatophora > Achatinidae > Lissachatina > Lissachatina immaculata. The sequence continues at coordinate 33,996,001 of CM019694.1, read as the reverse complement.
CTGAGTGGAACTAACAAAGCAGGCCGAGTGCCATACTTCTTTAGCAGACTCCACCCCTATAGGGTCTATGGCGATCCCTGACCTGTTAGTCAGGCTAGACTTGTTACTGGGGAAACCAACGAGGAGGTGGGGAAGGATTTTCTCGGCTGTAGTTCCCAAACACTTACCCTGCCATGTCGGCTGTAGGTCCTTGACTGCCATGTCGGCTGTGGGTCCTTGACTGCCATGTCGGCTGTGGGTCCTTGACTGCCATGTCGGCTGTGGGTCCTTGACTGCCATGTCGGCTGTGGATCCTTGACAGCCATGTCGGCTGTGGGTCCTTGACTGCCATGTCGGCTGTGGGTCCTTGACTGCCATGTCGGCTGTGGATCCTTGACAGCCATGTTTTAAAATCTGGATGAGAGAAGACACATGACTTATTCGAACTGACGGACGTTCTGGTCCAGGCACAGCTGATGAACGCGGAACACTGTAACCGCCAGCATCACAACCCCATCTTTCAGTGTTCGTTCTCTTTCAGAGGTGGAGTTCAATTCATTGATTGTTGCTGGTTTCTTTGTGCCATAAGGCTCATCTTTGATGTGCCTTCATAAAAAGAGTCTAGTTATTTGAGGTCTTATGTACGGGAGGGAGGGAGAGAAGGAGGGAGAGTGGGTGGGGGTGGGGGAAGAACCACGGGGGAAGGGAGTTTCAAAGCAAACTCATCGTCCAATCCAACTTTTCCAGGCAGATTTTCGTAAAGGTAGGTCATCAAGTCATGAAGATAGTTAAGAGGTGAACCATATTATCCTGCTGGAAATACAGCTCATCATCATCATCATCATCATCATCTCTTAACTGCTCTTAAATCAAGTTATAATAAACAGCATCAATGACAGTGTAAGGTATTCCGTAAATATGCATACAAACTTTTACAAAACAGTCACTCGCGATATACGATATAGATTAGATATTTGTCTCTTTAAATGTTAGATATTTGTCTCTGTAAGCGTTAGATATTTGTCTCTGTAAGTGCTAGATACTTGTCTCTGTAAATGTTAGATATTTGTCTCTTTAAGTGTTAGATTTTTAAATTTCTGTATATGTTAAATATTCGCCGCTGTAAGCATTAGATATTCGTCTCTGTGAGTGCTAGACACATGTCTCTGTAAGTATTAGATATTTATCTCTGATAAATGTTAGATATTTGTCTCTGTAAGTGCTAGACAACTGTCTCTGTAAATGTTAGATATGTGTTTCTGTAAGCATTATATCTTTGTCTCTCTAAGTGTTAGACAACTGTCTCTGTAAGTATTAGATATTTATCTCTGATAAGTGGTAGATATTTGTTTCTGTAAGTGCTAGACAACTGTCTCTGTAAGTATTAGATATTTATCTCTGATAAGTGGTAGATATTTGTTTCTGTAAGTGCTAGACAACTGTCTCTGTAAGTATTAGATATTTATCTCTGATAAGTGGTATATATTTGTTTCTGTAAGTGCTAGACAACTGTCTCTGTAAGCGTTAGATATTTGTCTATGTAAGTGCCAGACATCTGTCTCTGTACGTGCTAGACAACTGTCTCTGTTAAATGGCAGAGAATGAAGTCATGAGTCTTCTGTGCGATAAGCTGAGTCACAAACAGCTGCACCACCACGCCATCAGGACTGTGAGACCATCAAGGTTGAATCTCTCCAAGGAAAACATTTCATCCCATGGCTTCTCCCAACGCCGTCTCTTTCATCTCTTCGCCGATTTTCTTATTTTCTTCGCTGTCTTCGCTTTTTTTTCATTGTTTGTTTGTTTTTCTGGCTATCTACCAGCTATGATTACATCAAAATCCTTGCACGACAGAGGACAGAAATGGCAAACAACCTCCCAGGCATACAAGTTCTTGACTCTGTTCAGGGCGACTCACAAACATTTAAGGGAACGTGTTCTTGAATACGACAGAACATGTTCTTGCTTTTCCACTTTTTTATGTACTGGAAGAAAGGTTTCAACGAGCGAAGGATGGAGGATAGCAGAATAATTTTCCCTTACAGCGGTGGATGTTTGTGCTCGTGTCTCTGTTTACCGATGTAGGATAACTGTTTAGGATAACTGTTTAGGATAACTGTTTAGGATAAATGTTTATGTTCCCCAAAGTTTCGTGTCTGGTGTTCATGTATTCAGATCCTTATCTCTTTGTTCGGAAAGGTTTTTTCGAATAGCTTTGTCCAGGGATTGCTTCAGAATGCTTAGCAAGGAGTTTGCTTGGCCTTGTACAACGTTTCTTTCCATCAAATATCGTGATTATTTTGGAATTCCTCTCTCTCTCTCTCTGTCTGTCTGTCTCTATCTCTCTCTCTCTCTCTCTCTCTTTCTCTCTCTGGGATTTGATCTGCAGTTGTTGCAGCTGATGTTGTGATAATGTCGAGGATGTTGGTGGATGGGGAATGGATTACGCTCTCTGATGATTCATAGGGAAGCCAAGAAATTTTCCACGACAATGAAGTGGTCAAAACCCCGTTAGCCAACGCTTCTGTATGTAACTAGTTAGCTCTTTCTCCAATACTGACAGTCATTTTCTCTTTGACATACTACAGCAGTGCTTCTCAAACTTTTTCCAGACTGGACCCCACTTGGTAGCGCGAACTCCTGTCGCTGCGCAGTTTATTCTGTTCGTGCTATACTCTCGGGTAATTAACCATATAATTTTAGCATTTTCAGAGTTTGCACACTACATTATATACGTGATACACTCGTATATATGGGACAAATCACATCTTACTAAAAGCAAATACGTCGCACTTGAAACAAAGAGATCACCTCCATTTTCCTGCCCAGTCTATGCTATCAACGCCATTACATGGACACAAACAGCTAAAAATAGAAGCAAGAATCACCACAACAGAAATGAGATATTTAAGGAGAATACTAAATGTAGCAAGAAGAGACCACATCAAAAGTGCCAGCACCAGGGCACGTATTAGAGTAGAACCACTGCTACACCACATCTTGGAACAACAAGTCACATGGTGTGACCACGTTACGAAGCTTACCAGCAGACAGTACACCACAGAAATCAGTGGTGCTAAAACTGTAGAAAGCGGGGGGGGGGGCCTACTCATGGACGGGGCGGATGGTGGAGGCTACACAACCTTTAAATACCCCCATTATAATGGGATATTTAAGCAAAATCCCGAGTCCCATCAAGACGTCTTTTACCCCTCCCCCCCCCCCCTTCGACACTGAAAGGCTAATGAGGAAGTAGACAAGACAAAGTAAGATATATATATATATATATATATATATATATATTCCTTATAAAGTCTACTTAGTAGAAACTGTACTGGTGGTATAATGTCTGCTTAGTAAAAACTGTACTGGTGGAATCACGCATTCAGAGAGAACACTGAAACCAAAGAGACTATGAGACATTCCGCTGCAGCAATCTCATCCAGCGCTATCTTTGATATCAGGCTATTTCAGGATTTGTCGCCGCCATTTTTCTATGCCGATTATGGCCGTTCCTTTACTTAAGCCGTCATTAATCTCTTTAGTTGCTGTCATGTGACAAGGCTCTGGCATAACACCGGAATTTATCGCGGCCCAAATTAAGGTGGCCACGCTGGGGTCATTATTGATGGCTAGTTCAGGATTTGAAGTATTTTGAGATCAAGCCGCTGTCTAATAGCTTGTCACAAGAAATCTGATAATGTAATGTATAGTTTTAACATCTGCAGGTCGGAACAATATGACCAGTGGCACAATAGCTGCTCCTTTTCTCGTGTGACATATTACAGTTAAAATCTACTTTATGAAATACGTGGAGACCTGAAAAGCCTGGAACACTGATAGACTTCCGGTGCCCAGAAATTATGGTATCACTGAAGCACTCTCTTGAAAGAAAACACAAAAAACTATTATGCGTTGGTTTTCCTCAGAGATGGTCCTGATCGCCTTGAATACAAAGAAGTATAGGGGAAAAGAGTTTGGAGAAGTGCGGACAATAATGAGCTGCCTTCTCAAAAACAGAGTTTGGAGAAGTGCGGACAATAATGAGCTGCCTTCTCAGAAACAGAGTTTGGAGAAGTGCGGACAATAATGAGCTGCCTTCTCAGAAACAGAGTTTGGAGAAGTGCGGACAATAATGAGCTGCCTTCTCAAAAACAGAGTTTGGAGAAGTGCGGACAATAATGAGCTGACTTCTCAAAAACAGAGTTTGGAGAAGTGCGGACAATAATGAGCTGACTTCTCAGAAACAGAGTTTGGAGAAGTGCGGACAATAATGAGCTGACTTCTCAGAAACAGAGTTTATGCTTTGAAAATAATCTATCAGCGTTGTCCGGTTCACAAAGCTGTATCACTGTATTAAACACTTCCATTTGTGTTGATATATTACTACATTATCCAGTTATATTGATATACTACCACATTATCCAGCTGTAACGATATATAACTACGTTATCCATTTGCATTACTGCATTATTACATTATCTAGCAGCATTGATGTATTACTGCATTATCCAGTTGTACTGATGTATTCCTATATTGCCCAGTTGTCGTGGTGTACTACTACATTACCCAGTTGTCGTGATGTACTGCTACATTACCCAGTTGTTGTGATGTACTGCTACATTACCCAGTTGTCGTGATGTACTACTACATTACCCAGTTGTCGTGATGTACTGCTACATTACCCAGTTGTCGTGATGTACTACTACATTACCCAGTTGTCGTGATGTACTGCTACATTACTCAGTTGTCGTGATGTACTGCTACATTACCTAGTTGTCTTGATATACTGCTACATTACCCAATGTTAATGATGAGATAAGAGAAAGATAAAAAACAGGAAAAGTAAGTGAAAAGTTTTACACTTTATTTTTTAAAATCCTCCTTGAAAGCTGTGTTTGTGTCCGTTGTTTTGTTTTTTGTATGTGATCTCTGAAATAAGAGTTTGCCGAAATATTGGATGATTGTATGTTATTAATTCATACGTGGTTATCTTACTTTCTACATTCTCGTCCCTGCCCACTTTCCTCACTCTTTCTATCTTTTTTATAAAACTAAAGCATTACGTCCAGATGTAATGATGCAATACTACACTACCCAGTTGTTGTGATGTACTACTACACTACCCAGTTGTTGTGATGTACTACTACACTACCCAGTTGTTGTGATGTACTACTGCAATAGCCAGATGTTGTGATGTACTACTACACTACCCAGTTGTTGTGATGTACTACTACACTACCCAGTTGTTGTGATGTACTACTACACTACCCAGTTGTATTGCTGCATAACGTTATTATCAGGCGGCACTGTTGTTTTACTACGTTACAACATTATATTGCTGCGTTACTACATTACGCTGTTGTAATACTGTATCACTACATTACCAAGCCGTATTACTGTATTACTACATTTCCAAGCCCTATTACTGTATTACTACATTTCCAAGCCCTATTACTGTATTACTACATTTCCAAGTCGTATTACTGTATCACTACATTACCAAGCCTTATTACTGTATCACTACATTTCCAAGCCCTATTACTGTAGTATTACATTTCCAAGCCCTATTACTGTAGTATTACATTTCCAAGCCCTATTACTGTAGTATTACATTTCCAAGTCGTATTACTGTATCACTACATTTCCAAGTCGTATTACTGTAGTACTACATTTCCAAGCCCTATTACTGTAGTATTACATTTCCAAGCCCTATTACTGTAGTATTACATTTCCAAGCCTTATTACTGTAGTATTACATTTCCAAGTCGTATTACTGTATCACTACATTTCCAAGTCGTATTACTGTATTGCTACATTTCCAAGTCCTATTACTGTAGTACTACATTTCCAAGCCGTGTCACAGACCACATGCTTTTGGGACAACTGAGTCTGAGAACAGGAAACATATGCCTGCAGGGTGAGGCGTACCGCATTACACTGTGTACACGACTGTCGTTACGGGAAGGAGATATAGATATCATAATACAAATTAATCCTCTATATATAATAGCACGTTCCGCTTGCCCTGCTGTGGATACCAACAGAAAAGTGTAAGAGAGGAAGAAAGCCATACAAGTAAGCAACAACGAAAATGGAGATTCTGGGGGAAAAATTAAGCAAAAGTTTGACAGAGAACGAACGACCAGAAGATATGGGCGCTTTTCCATAAGAGTCAGTGAGAAAAATTTTAAACGGTGCAGGAATATGGCTGATTTTGTTTTCTTTCCTTAACACGGCACATGATGATGATCTCTGTCAGGTAGCTGAAGACTATTTCACCAGATCAGCTTTCATCCAGTCCTGACCTCCCACCTCACCTTAAAACAAAGGAAGAACCATAAACCCCGGTGGGACCCCTCCCTCCCTCTCCCATGTTCATGATGATGATGATGATGATGATGATTACGCAATGGACTCTTTCTATCATTGCTTGGCTTTCAACGACAATAGAAAAGGAAATGTAACTACAGGCAAACAATAACAACGAAAGAAACAACGCGGAAATGTAAAACAGAGTTCCTTATTAAATGAAGAGTGGAGCGCTCTGTTCACACACATTGTACGCCACTGGCTAAAAGCGGCACCTTCTACACCGCTATTACACACCAGCAAGACTTTATACAAGAGTTTACTGTGGAATGTTAACATTTCCAGTTATCCCCCTTCCCCAAAACAAAAAAACAAAACAAAATAAAACAAAAAACAACGGATAAATTTGTTTCCTTTGGCGATTTTTATTTTCATTCGAGCGAATGTGAATCGCACCTACGTTCAGATCTGGAACAATCTGCGAGGGCAGAGCGCCTGGTCGTCTCCAGAATGTAAAATACCTGGGACAGTTTGGTTTTCCCTTTTAAACAGGTGAATTAACTTTCAACATTCCTGCACTGGAAATTGGAGAACGTGACAATCACCAGAAAAACTCGAGGGGATTAAAAAAGAAAGAAAGAGAGAGAGAGAGAGTGAGAGAGAGAGAGAGAGAAAGAGAGAGAGAGGTTTTGACAAGTTTTCCAAGTGCTACTGGAAAAAGAAAAGAGATAATATGGTTATAAACACACAAAATGAGATTCGTGATGGGCATATCAGTCTAAATGACACATGATGATGATGATGATGATTAGGGAGCTTCCGCTTAGGGATCATAGTGATCTGTGGGGGTGGGGGGTAGGGGGACCTGTTATTGTAATAATTTCTGGAATGATACTTTGTATCAAGTACCTTCTGCCGCCAATGAGCGTCTTCTGACAACGTCAGCAGCAAGGAGCTCACGAAGTAGAAGAGCACGATCCCCTACAGATATTATCTCCCTATGTGATGAATCTAGTGATGATAACTACATGTAAGTGAATATTTAGGATGTCGACCTCTTCTGTCCATCTCCAACGTGGGACAAAAATATTAAAGATAGTACATCATCACTGTAATAACAAGTACATCCGGTTAGTGAAACTGCAGAAACTGATAGTTTAAAATAGCCATCATCCTCAGTTCATCATCAGCATGTTATACAATCGACTAACAACATTTTATAGAAGCAAATAACAGCATTTTATAGAAGTTGCTAACATTTTATAGAAGCTACCAACAGCATTTTATAGATGCTACTAACAACATTTTATAGAAGCTGCTAACAACATTTTATATAAGATACTAACAGCATTTTATAGAAGTTGCTAACAAAATTTTATAGAAGCTACTAACAACATTTTATAGAAGTGACTAACAGCATTTTATAGAAGCGACTAACAGCATTTTGTAGACGCTACTAACAAAATTTTATAGAAGCTACTAACAACATTTTATAGAAGCTACTAACAACATTTTATAGAAGCTACTAACAACATTTTATAGAAGCTACTAACAACATTTTATAGAAATTGCTAACATTTTATAGAAGCTACTAACAACATTTTATAGAAATTGCTAACATTTTATAGAAGCTACTAACAACATTTTATAGAAATTGCTAACATTTTATAGACGCTACTAACAACATTTTATAGAAATTGCTAACATTTTATAGAAGCTACTAACAACATTTTATAGAAGTTAAAACAGCATTTAATAGAAGCTACTAACAACATTTTATAGAAATTGCTAACATTTTATAGAAGCTACTAACAACATTTTATAGAAATTGCTAACATTTTATAGAAGCTACTAACAACATTTTATAGAAATTGCTAACATTTTATAGAGGCTACTAACAACATTTTATAGAAATTGCTAACATTTTATAGAAGCTACTAACAACATTTTATAGAAGTTACAACAGCATTTAATAGAAGCTACTAACAACATTTTTAAGGACATGCATCTTTCCTATCGCAACATATGCCTGTGAGACCTGGACACTTAACAAAACAGCTGAGAAGCACATAAATGCCTTTGAATGTAAATGCTATAGAAGAGTTCTCCAAATATCGTGGACACAAAAAAGAACAAATATATCTATACTGCAAGAGCTTAATATTGAAGAAGGCTGGCTAGTAAAGAGGATTAAAGAGAGAAAACTTAAATATTTTGGCCACATTAAACGTCATGATAATTTAGAGAAGACCGTATTGGAAGGATACATAATGGGAAAAAGAAAAAGAGGAAGACCGAAACGAAGATGGCTGCAAGACATCGTTGATGATCTGGAAATGGATGCAGCAGCAGCAGGCCATCTTGCTCACAACCGAGAGGCCTACAGGAGTGCTGTTTGGGAGGCAAAGTTCCGCAAGGGACATGCAAAGGAATGAATGAATGAACAACATTTTATAGAAATTGCTAACATTTTATAGAAGCTACTAACAACATTTTATAGAAATTGCTAACATTTTATAGAAGCTACTAACAACATTTTATAGAAGCTACTAACAACATTTTATAGAAATTGATAACATTTTATATAAGTTACTAACTACATTTTATAGAAACTACTAACAACATTTTATAGAAGCTTCTAACAACATTTTACGCACGCTACTAACAACATTTCATAGAAGCTTCTAACAACATTTTATAGAAGCTTCTAACAACATTTTATATAAGTTACTAACTACATTTTATAGAAACTACTAACAACATTTTATAGAAGCTTCTAACAACATTTTACGCACGCTACTAACAACATTTCATAGAAGCTTCTAACAACATTTTATAGAAGCTACTAACAACATTTTATATAAGTTACTAACAACATTTTATCTCTCTCTCTCTCTGAACCTTAAGTGCCCAGGGCACATGGGGCTTCCGCAATGGTTTTCCACAAATGCCTGTCCTTCGCCTTTTTTTCTGCTCTTGCCCAGGTGAGCCCTCTATTGCTCAACATCCTTTCTGTTGTTCTTCTCCATGTCTCTTTTGGTCTACCCTTACTTCTGTTCCCCTGTGGTGTCTATCTTAGTGCTAGTTTGATAACATTTTATATGTTACTAACAACATTTTATAGAAGCTACTAACATCATTTTATAGAACCTACTAACAACATTTTATAGAACCTACTAACAGCATTTTATAGATGCTACTAACAGCATTTTATAGAAGCTACTAACAGCATTTTATAGAAACTACTAACAGCATTTTATAGATCCTACTAACAGCATTTTATAGAACCTACTAACAGCATTTTATAGAACCTACTAACAGCATTTTATAGAACCTACTAACAGCATTTTATAGAAGCTACTAACAGCATTTTATAGAAGCTACTAACAGCATTTTATAGATCCTACTAACAGCATTTTATAGAAGCTACTAACAGCATTTTATAGATCCTACTAACAACATTTTATAGAAGCTACTAACAGCATTTTATAGAACCTACTAACAACATTTTATAGAACCTACTAACAGCATTTTATAGAACCTACTAACAGCATTTTATAGAAGCTACTAACAGCATTTTATAGATCCTACTAACAACATTTTATAGAAGCTACTAACAGCATTTTATAGAAGCTACTAACAACATTTTATAGAACCTACTAACAGCATTTTATAGAAGCTACTAACAGCATTTTATAGAAGCTACTAACAACATTTTATAGAAGCTACTAACAGCATTTTATAGAAGGAACTGACAACATTTTAACAAACAAACAGTCTTTATCTAAAACAGTAATTTTCAGTTCATTACTTCATCTTCGTATTTTTTTTTCACTAAAAATAATATTTGCGAATGGTTCAGCATGTTGGTGAACCTACAGAGCCGGCAGTACACCTAATGACCGTGCTCGGTACACACACTGATATTTCGCAGCTCACGACCACTTTCCGACACACTGATTCTTCTAGGCACCTTGTTCAGCCCTTCGCGGCACGCTTACTGACCTCTGGCTGTACGCTTATTGATCTTCCGCGACATACTACTTGACAATAACAGCTTTATAATGTACTTATATGCCGGCAGCTGCTGGAATATTCAGATATTTGGCGTCCATTAAATCTTTAAATCATAACTTTATGTGGTTGAGCTCACACACGACTTAGCTAACGACATCGTCTCGTATTTTCCTGTCACAATTTCGACTCGTTTTTCTCACTTACTTCTACAACCAATAAAAACGTGTCGGTTTTTACGTCATAAACACAGCACTCGGACATTTTGATGAATATTTTTGCCCGCCATGGACTGAGAAAGGACCAGGAAATAATTACGACTGGAAAGATCAGATAGCAAACCAGTGATTCCCAACGTTTAGTTCCAGGAGCACTTGTACAGGCACACAAAAGTTACAGTCCGCCAGCCTCTTGTAGGCAGACCACAGCAAGGATCGCCAGCCTCTTATAGGCAGACCACAGCAAGGATCGCCAGCCGCTTGTAGGCAGACCACAGCAAGGATTGCCAACCTCTTGTAGGCAGGACCACCAGTTTCTTGTATACAGGCAGGATCATGCCAAGGACCACCAGCTTCTTGTATACAGGCAGGATCATACCAAGGACCACCAGCTTCTTGTATACAGGCAGGATCATACCAAGGACCACCAGCTTCTTGTATACAGGCAGGATCATACCAAGGACCACCAGCTTCTTGTATACAGGCAGGATCATACCAAGGACCACCAGCTTCTTGTATACAGGCAGGATCATGCCAAGGACCACCAGCTTCTTGTATACAGATAGGATCATACCAAGGACCACAAGCTTCTTGTATACAGGCAGGATCATGCCAAGGACCACCAGCTTCTTGTATACAGATAGGATCATACCAAGGACCACCAGCTTCTTGTATACAGATAGGATCATACCAAGGACCACCAGCTTCTTGTATACAGATAGGATCATACCAAGGACCACCAGCTTCTTGTATACAGGCAGGATCATGCCAAGGACCACCAGCTTCTTGTATACAGATAGGATCATACCAAGGACAACCAGCTTCTTGTATACAGATAGGATCATACCAAGGACAACCAGCTTCTTGTATACAGGCAGGATCATACCAAGGACAACCAGCTTCTTGTATACAGGCAGGATCATACCAAGGACAACCAGCTTCTTGTATACAGATAGGATCATACCAAGGACCACCAGCTTCTTGTATACAGTCAGGAACACAGTGTAAAATATGAAATTTATTGCCTGTGGTGCTTATTTTAACTTTTAACTTTTCAACTCTTCTCTCCCATCTTGCTTCTTTATCTCTTATCCTTATTATCGTCAATGAAGATCTCTCTGGTGCTACTGGCCTAAATCGCTAGCCTTACTTTACTGAGTTTAGTGAACAATGAGGTACAGCTGCGCCTGCAACACTCTCAGTAGCGGACCGCTCCTGACGATCCACAACCCAGGATCGCCCCTCCCACTTGCTATCTAAGCTCCCCTAAATGACTTTTGATTGGTTGGAAAATAAGCTATCATCTCATTCGCCTCTTGCTCCACCAACAATAAATAACTACTCAGAAAACATACACAGATCAAGGCAAATAAGGTTAGGTTCATTGACAACACCAGACGCCACATATGGTTACACCAGACAGCATTTAAACGCACACATGTATCTCCACAGCAGCTGACATCACGCACGGAAAATATGAACATGCCATGACACATCAGCCTGCACAAACACAGAGCCGCCACCCCAAGTGACGCTACCCCTTAGTTCAACATCTGTTACAAGTCTCTAGTCTTCTCTTTAACAACATATAAATGCATATTCACTTCTAATCAAGAGTTAGTCACACTCCCTTATCTATATAGAAGCTTCTTGCCAACTCAAACATATAATACACATACGCAGTACTCTGCCTGCGTCAACACCAGCACATAAGCTGCAAGCTATGAAATGATTAGTGGCACATTAATAACCAGTTACGACTCATTGTGATACTGAAAGACGAAACATAGCATAGCACGACTCATTGTGATACTGAAAGACGAAACATAGCATAGCACGACTCATTGTGATACTGAAAGACGACACATAGTATAGCACGACTCATTGTGATACTGAAAGACGAAACATAGCATAGCACGACTCATTGTGATACTGAAAGACGAAACATAGCATAGCACGACTCATTGTGATACTGAAAGACGAAACATAGCATATCGTTGTAAATCATGGCTGAAATCGACACTGATCAGCATAAACACGTGCGCACTCACAAACACAGAGAAAAACATTTCAGTGTCTATGATCAAAAAGGTAAAGGAATCATTGTTAAAATACCAAAAAAGGGCAACCTTAGTGACTGTAACAACTGGAGAGGACTAACCTTAATATCAGTTGTGTCAAAAGTATTTTGCAAGGTCATTTTGAATAGACTTAAAGATATAGTGGATACTGCAATGAGAGAAGAACAAGCAGGATTTAGAAAAGGGAGAAGCTGTCTCGACCAGATCTTTACTCTCAGAATAATACTTGAAGAACATATTGAAAGCAGAAACCATTAATACTGAACTTTATAGATTTTAAAAAGGCATTTGATAGCATACACAGAGATTCATTGTGGAGAATTTTATGTCTATATGGAATACCATCTAAATTTGTCAACATCATTAAGGACTTATACAATGGATATGTTTGTGCAGTCAAGACAGAAGAAGGGATGAGTGAATGGTTCCAGATTGAAACAGGCGTGAAACAAGGATGTATACTGTCTCCTTTACTTTTTGGATTTACAATAGACTTCATAATGAAAAGATGCTGCACAGGTAACACGGGTATTGACTGGGCACATGGGACCCAACTAGAAGATCTTGATTTTGCTGATGACATAACTCTTATCAGTAATAATGTGAATTCCATGCAAGAAAAAACAGATTGCCTGTCTTCACTGGCTAGCAAAATAGGACTTGAAATTAACAAGGACAAAACAAAAATAATGAAAATTCCCCTTACACAAAATGGAAAAATACACATAGAAGGGACAGATATTGAAGAAGTCAATCAATTTGCATACCTTGGCAGCTACATAGACCAGGATGGTGACACCAGAAAGGAAGTTAGGATCAGAATTGCAAAAGCAGCATCAGTCTTCAAGAATCTTGAGAACATATGGAATTCAAAAGTTATAAGCACAAAAACCAATTTAAGACTATTCAATTCAAATGTAATATCCACCCTCATTTATGCATGCGAAAGCTGGAAAACAACTAAAGAAATAGACAAGAAATTAGACTCTTTTGAAAACAAATGCATAAGGAAAATACTCGGCATCAAGTGGAACGAATTCAAGAACAATGCAGATGTAAGACAGATGACTGAACAACAACCAGTCTCATGGGTGATCAGAAAAAGGAGATGGACATATGTTGGTCACTTGATGAGAAGAAATGATCAGAGAATCCCAAAACAAGCTATCAAGTGAAACACAACAGGCCAAAGAAAAAGAGGCAGACCACGTGAAACTCTGAAGAGGACATTGTTAAGAGAGGCCAAATTAACAGGCATAAAATCCTTTGATGAGGTTGAAAGACTCGCCAAAGACAGGAAAAATTGGCGAACTACTTTGCGAGCCCTATGTGACGTTTAACGGCCCTTGAAGGATATAAGATATAAGATAAGAAGATAAAAAAGGTGAAACATGTGAATATATGAAATCATAACAATGAAGAATATAAAAACGATGAAAATTATGCTTTTCAAATCTTGATCTTGAAGAACATCACGCATCGTGAATCATAATCTTAATGAACAACCCATTAAAAACTTAACACTGAGCACTGAGCACTGCTCACGGTACATACTTACACACCAAACTCCGACATACGAAAACTTACATATCTCGACTTACACAAACATGAGGCAGCCCAGGCAAGCACCTGAGCTCATAGCTAGACAATCCATTTATCCAACATCACCAGATATATGAGAACTGCCGTAAACACGTCCGGATATACCACGACACCGGCTTCCCCAGACAAACGTGTGCTGGTCGGCCAAAGGTCCCGGAAGAGACTGAGCTAGCTAACACATTACCCTCTACTTGAACAACACATCACGTGACCAGGTGGCTCAGAACACCACAAGGTAGGTTGACCCTTGACACTCTTAACGGCCGATTTCGAAGCACCAAGCTCAGTCTCCTCACACCAGCAAGGACCACCAGCCTCTTGTATACAGTCCGGATCACAGCATGGACCACCAACCTCTTATATACATGCAGGATCACAGCAAGGACCACCAGCTTTTTCTGTACAGGCAGGATCAAAGCAAAATCAAAGCACTTAATGCCAAATCGACAACGCAGCAGCGCATCATCTTATGTCGCAGATCACAAGCAGTCCCCATGGCACAAGCTGGGAACCACTGCTTTAGAGCGAGTATACACTGCTATAAACAGAGCAACTATACTATAAGACATGACAACATGAGGGTCATCGGTCATTGGTTAACGTTTGGCGTTAACAGATTTAGGAATGGCTTGGTGAAGGATGGTTGGTGAAGGGCGTTGTTGTATGGGCTTTGAGGGGTCTTAGCATTTTTGTCTCTATTTGTCTCTCTCTGTTTCTGTCTCTCTGTCTGTCTGTCTCTCGCTGTCTCTCTGAGAGTCTCTCTCTGTCTGTCTCTCTCTGTCTCTCTGTCTGTCTCTATCTGTCTCTTTCTGTTTCTGTCTCTCTCTCTGTCTGTCTCTCTTTGCCTTTGTCTCTCTGTCTGTCTGTCTCTCTCTGTCTCTCTCTGCCTGTCTCTCTGTCTCTGCCTATCTCTCTGTCTCTCTTTATCTCTGTCTCTCTCTGCCTGTCTCTCTCGCTTTGTCTCTCTCGCTCTGTCTCTCTCTATCTCTCTCTGCCTGTCTCTCTCGCTTTGTCTCTCTCGCCCTGTCTCTCTCTATCTCTCTTTGCCTGTCTCTCTCTGTCTGTCTCTCTTTATCTCTGTTACCTCTAGTAATCTCTGTTACCTCTAGTAATCTCTGTTACTTCTAGTAATCTCTGTTGCCTCTAGTATTACTAACCTCTGTTGCCTCTAATGATCTCTGTTGACTCTAATGATCTCTGTTGCCTCTAGTGGTCTCTGCTGCCTCTAGTGATCTGTTGTCTTTAGTGATCTCTGCTGTCTCTAGTGATCTCTGTTGCCTCTAGTAATCTCTGTTGCCTCTAGTAATCTCTGTTGCCTCTAGTAATCTCTGTTGCCTCTAGTAATCTCTGTTGCCTCTAGTAATCTCTGTTGCCTCTAATGATCTGTGTTGGTTCTAGTAATCTCTGTTGCCTCTAGTGATCTCTGTTGCCTCTAGTAATCTCTGTTGCCTCTAGTGATCTCTGTTGCCTCTAGTGATCTCTGTTGCCTCTAGTAATCTCTGTTGCCTCTAGTAATCTCTGTTGCCTCTAGTAATCTCTGTTGCCTCTAGTAATCTCTGTTGCCTCTAGTGATCTCTGTTGCCTCTAGTGATCTTTGCTGCCTCTAGTGATCTCTGTTGCGGTATAGAACAAGGAACTAATACACTTTTTTATGTTGTAGGTCTGTGGTGCAATAAAACATACTGTGACGCTGCACTGTTGGTAGAATGGTTGGGAAAATCTGAGTCACTAAGTCAATGGCATGAGTCACTAAGTCAATGGCATGAGTCACTAAGTCAATGGCATGAGAACGTGCTCTGAGATAATGAGTCATTGATGTAATAAGATATCTTGAGATACTGAATCACTGATATAATACGGCATTCTGATATACTGAGCTACTGACATAATAAGACATTCTGGGGGACTGCGTCTTTGATATAATAAGATATCCTGAGGTATTGACTGACTGAAGTAGTAAGATATTCTGTGACAATGAGTCATTGATATAATAAAACATCCTACCATTAGTCATTAATATAACTGAGCATTATGAGAAAATGAGTCACTAGTGGGAATATTATGAGATTATGAGTTACTGTTTTGATAGAGCATTATTAAATAATGAGTTACTGTTTTGATAGAACATTACTGTTTTGATAGAACATTACGAGATAATGAGTCGCTGTTTTGATAGAGCATTACGAGATAATGAGTCGCTGTTTTGATAGAGCATTACGAGATAATGAGTCACTGTTTTGATAGAGCATTACGAGATAAGGAGTCACTGTTTTGATAGAACATTACGAGATAAGGAGTCACTGTTTTGATAGAACATTACGAGATAATGAGTCACTGTTTTGATAGAACATCATGGAAAGACTGAGTAGATGATGTCACAAGATTCATCGATTAAAAACAGGAGCACGGAGTTATCAGAGAACAGTTATCAGAGCCGACAAAAAAAAAGATATGGTCAAGACCCTATCCACCTGTTCGGAAACTCCTATAAATAGATTGCTGACCTTCTTCGGTTTGGATGAAGAGAAAAGTTCTATCCCAGTGGTTCTTCAACCTGGGATCCATGGATCCCCAGGTGGTAGATTTCTGGATCCACAGACCAGCAAAAGGGTTGGCTATATTTTTTTAAAATGTGAACATCTTCTGGGTCCTAACTGTTGCTTTATTTTTAATGAGTCCACGCCTGTTCTCATGCAGGAAGATCGGCCCACTGCCCAGAAACTGGTTAAGAACCAAGGTTCTAGACGTTCCCTATAGTGGTGGAGCCAGCGAAGAAGCGTGTTTTTAAAGTCTGCTCCAAGAATTCGGTCAAACTATAAAAAGTCTACTTTCGAAAATATGCTTGTGCTTCACAATCGCGATGGCTTTGGCCACAAAAAGAGCTCATAATTGGGGTCCTTGAAAATCTGACAACAGCAATAACAAAGAGAAGAGACAGCCGTGGCAGGAGCAAAACATTAAACGAAGAACAAGAACGACAGCTCAAGAAGTTGCTAACGAACAGAACAATCCTCAGACAGTTCAAGAAGTTGTTAACGAACACAACAATCTTCGGGGGGAAAACAGACAGATTATTCTTCCAATGAGATCTGAATGCAGACAGACACTGGCAGCGTGAGAGATGTTCGTGACAGGTTCATGCGTTCCTAAGAGGGGCTGTGTTTGTCTATGCCCTTCTGATGGGCAGCCCATTTTCTTGATTGTTTTTATTATCGGATCCAGCCGTTTTGGCCAGATCAATGGCTATGACGATGTCCATTGAGACTGTGTAAACAGTTTAAGCTAAAAATCACAACTGCTTGTTGCAAACAAAAAACTTTTTCCCCCAGACATTTGTCAAGTGAACTTATGTCCATTAAGTTGACCTCCTGTCTCCATATCCTTAATGACAGCGTTTTAAAAAGAAAATGGAGGAGTTAACACAGGTTGCTCCCTCTAAGAGACATTTTCCAGGTATTCAGAATTATTAAGTTCACTGCTGATTATATGGCCTACACAACACACATGTAAGCAACATTATCATGTAATGTAATTCTGTTATATTAATGACAAAGGAATACTTGCTGATAGCAGGAGGTTATCAAAACTTGGCTACTTTTATTTTAGGTTTCTTATGTATAATAACATAATATTTGGTCAGATTTCTTTTGCAGTAACATATTATATATAACGGATCTGGTATAACATAGCTTGTAATGCTTTCTTGTAACAGAACATTTTTTTTTGGTAGGATTTGGTTACTTACAGTTCATGTATTTTCTGAAAAGTTTTAGCCAGCATAGAAAGGGGAAACACAACGTAACCCTAAGTCAAAGGACGTAACCAGTGAGAAATATATGAAAAAAACCTAAGGGAGAGTTTAAAAAGGTCATATGTTTTCCCTCGATCTTCATCGCAGAATGTTATCCTAGAATTTGATATGTGCTATAGAATATTGCACTATTTTTGTAACATCCACAAGAATATATAAGAGTTTTAGTTATATTATTTATATGTTAAAGCTAAAGTTTCATGTTATTATTTTTCGAAAGATATGCAGGTCAGATCAGGAGTACGGTGATATGCCAAGAAAACGATCACTACACTTAAGCTCTTCTCCTGGGAGAGCTAAGAAGCAAGTGGCCATGCTTGCTATAATTTAGAAAAGCATAGATTCTGTTTTCAAGATATTTTTCCCCCACATTTTGTTGGGGTTTTTTTCCCCTCGTCAACCTAAGCTAGCCGCAGAAATTACTCATATCAACAAAATCAACGTTAACAACAATATGCATGCATTAGTTCTCTATTTCTGTACTTGAACTCCAAGAGTTAATTATTCTGGACGCCCATGACCTAATAGAAAGCCAGGTACTGAAAGAGAAAGCCTGCAGACTACAGCAAACTCACACTCGCTTCACCTGGTCGAATTTAATTAACAGAATCCTAGGAGAGCACGTAGTAGTATTTTACATTTTATAGAAGCGGGATTAGGACGTGGAGTGACTTGTGTCAGTCAATGAGGGAAGTAAAAACTTGGGAACTTTCAAGCCAGAAATGATGATGATTATTGACGAATAGATTAATACTTTCCACAGAAAGTTTCCTTTTCTGAATCTTTTTATTTAAGAAAAGATAATTTTCAAAGATATGGCAGTGAGGGTCCGCATTTGTGTTCACATTAGTGGACATACATAGCTGTGTTCACACTTGTGGACATATATAGTTGTGTTCACATTAGTGGACATACATAGTTGTGTTCACACTTGTGGACATATATAGTTGTGTTCACATTAGTGGACATATATAGTTGTGTTCACATTAGTGGACATATATAGTTGTGTTCACATTAGTGGACATATATAGTTGTGTTCACATTAGTGGACATATATAGTTGTGTTCACATTAGTGGACATATATAGCTGTGGTCACATTAGTGGACATATATAGCTGTGTTCACATTAATAGACATATATAGCTGTGTTCACATTAGTGGACATATATAGCTGTGTTTACACTTTTGGACATACAGGAAACTCTCTACTGTAGAAAGCGAAACAACAAAACAACTCCTTCGCATCATCAGAAGAAGTACCTACCTTCAGACAAATGTTTCGACCCTATTAAACTCCTGACACTCTAAGGGGGGTGGGGTTAGGTGGGCCCCTCTGGGTCATGACAGCCAGAGGTCTTGTGAATTTTTGCTTTTTTTTTCCTGGGATTGAACTCATGATCTTCCAGTTGGCACTGCACTTTGTAGTGCGTCTTTAGGAGACCGTTTGTGCTGTTTCTGAAAGGCTTTTTCAATGCCCATGCTCTTGCTTGTCCCTTTATGCCCAGTTGCTTACATAGGTCGCATGCTGATGTTGCTACGAATCCTCTCGCTTCCATTTCTACAGCTATCACTTTTGCCCTGACTCCTGCCCCTGCCTTGGTTTTTTGACCAGATCATTGTACTTCTCACATTTGAATAGATGCTGTTCCTCTATTCTTGTTTCGTACGGAACCGTAAGCTCGATCATTATTAGTTCCTGTTTTGCTATGGGGTACACTACAATGTCGGGTCGCATTCCTGTGTTCTGGATGGTAGTCGGGTATTCTTCCTGGTAAGTCCGCTACCACATCCCAGTCATTTCCACCATTCCACCACTTGTTGACATATATACTTGTGTTCACACTTGTGGACATATATACTTGTGTTCACATTTGTTGACATATATACTTGTGTTCACACTTGTGGACATATATACTTGTGTTCACATTTGTTGACATATATACTTGTTCACACTTGTGGACATATATACTTGTGTTCACATTTGTTGACATATATACTTGTGTTCACACTTGTGGACATATATACTTGTGTTCACACTTGTGGACATATATACTTGTTCACACTTGTGGACATATACTTGTGTTCACACTTGTGGACATATATACTTGTGTTCACATTTGTTGACATATATACTTGTGTTCACACTTGTGGACATATATACTTGTGTTCACACTTGTGGACATATATACTTGTGTTCACACTTGTGGACATATATACTTGTGTTCACACTTGTAGACATATATAGCTGTGTTCACATTAGTGGACATATATAGTTGTGTTCACATTAGTGAACTTATATAGCTGTGTTCACATTAGCGGACATATATAGCTGTGTTCACATTAGTGGACATATATAGCTGTGTTTACACTTTTGGACATACAGGAAACTCTCTACTGTAGAGAGCGAAACAACAAAAAAACTCCTTCACATCATCAGAAGAAGTACCTACCTTCAGACAAGTATTTCGACCCTATTAAACTCCTGACACTCTAAAGGGGGTTGGGGGGGGGGGGTTAGGTGGGCCCCTCTGGGTCATGACAGCCAGAGGTCTTGTGAATTTTTGCTTTTTTTTTTGTCCTGGGATTGAACCCATGATCTTCCAGTTGGCACTGCACTTTGTAGTGCGTCTTTAGGAGGCCGTTTGTGCTGTTTCTGGAAGGCTTCTCAATGCCCTTGCTCTTGCTTGTCCCTTTATGCCCATTTGTTTACATAGGTCGCATGCTGATGTTGTTAC
Organism: Achatina immaculata; assembly: GCA_009760885.1. NCBI lineage: Eukaryota > Metazoa > Mollusca > Gastropoda > Stylommatophora > Achatinidae > Lissachatina > Lissachatina immaculata. Next base: position 33,975,249 of record CM019694.1, on the reverse strand, counting down.
GAATCCTCTCCCTCCCATTTCTACAGCTATCACTTTTGCCCTGACTCCTGCCCCTGCCTTGGTTTTTTGACCAGGTCATTGTACTTCTCACATTTGAATAGATGCTGTTCCTCTATTCTTGTTTCGTACGGAACCGTAAGCTCGATCATTATTAGTTCCTGTTTTGCTATGGGGTACACTACAATGTCGGGTCACATTCCTGTGTTCTGGATGGCAGTCGGGTATTCTTCCTGGTAAGTCCGCTACCACATCCCAGTCATTTCCACCATTCCACCACTTGTTGACATATATACTTGTGTTCACACTTGTTGACATATATACTTGTGTTCACAGTTGTGGACATATATACTTGTGTTCACACTTGTTGACATATATAATTGTGTTCACACTTGTGGACATATATACTTGTGTTCACACTTGTGGACATATTTACACTAAATTGCTCTATTGATGAACTAGGCACGTACTGGGACCAATGAACAAGACCAAGCAATGACCCAGTGTGGGCACTGACTGTTTCTAGAAATTAATTATTTACATGTTCCTTCAGACAGATAAGAGCAATAGATAAGAGGAACAGATAAGAGCACCAGATAATAGCACAACTTTTAGTTTTTTGCTAAAAATTCAGAGGTGGAGACATCTTGAATAAGCTATGATAAAAAAAAGGCAACTGACAAAATGCCATGAAAGAGAGAATATGGACGAAATATTTTATCTCTCAACTTGTTCATTTACTCCTCCCACGTACCTGACCTGAGTGTAGTATTGTTCTGGTATGAGTGTGGTGTGACTGTGATTTGAATGTGATATGACTGCGATTTGAATGTGATATGAATGTTGTATAAGAGCGGTATGAGTGGTATATGAACGTAGCATGAGTGTGATATGTGGTACGAGTGTGATATGAGTGTGGTATGAATTGGTATGAATGTGATATGAGTGTAGTATGAATGTGATGTGAGTTTGATATGAGTGTAGTAGGAATGTGATATGAGTGTCGTATGAATGTGATATGAGTGTGGTATTGATCTGATATGAATGTAATATGACTGGGTTATGAGTGCAATATAAGGCTGTGAGGACAGTTTGGAACTGCTAAGTAAAATCTACAGAATGAACTAGCGGAGTGTTTAACCAGGCAAGGTTGAGGTGAGGTTACTAAACACTAATGCAGACGCGGTTTTAATCATTAAAAACTAAAATACAGACGAAGTTTTAATCCTTAAAAACCAATACAGAAGCACTTTAATTATTAAAAACTAATGCAGACGTAGTTTCATTCATTATACAAGGTAAACCAAAGAAAGATTAGCGCTTTGACCAGCAGGCTCGTATCTCTTTGAAGGTGAGGGTCGGCGACCTATGACCCGCCAGACCAGCTGAGTAAAAGAGCACTTCACAACTCGGTCTATGGAAGCAGAGAAGTCTGTCTAGAACCAGAAATACGAGTGTCAGTGTATTTAGAAAAACATGATTTTCGCGGAAAAAAGTAGTCCCTGGTGTGTGAGACGATGTCAGGAATTAAAGCGCGAGAACGGGAACAGAAAATGGCAGGACACGGGGGAAAAAGTCTTCTTGAGAATATGTCCCATTCCCAGGCTGGTCCCACGCATGAACACCGATGTCCCACACCTTGGTTAGTCCCATACACAGGTTGGTCCCACGTATCATAAACGATACCCCACACACTGATTAGTCCCATACACAGGTTGGCTACATGTATCATAAACGATATTCCACACCGTGGTTAGTCCCATACATAGGTTGGCCCCATACCCATCTTGGCTCGATATATCTTAAACAATGTCCCACACTCTGGTTAGTCCCATACACAGGTTGGCTACATGTATCATAAACGATATTCCACACCCTGATTAGTCCCATACACAGGTTGGCTACATGTATCATAAACGATATTCCACACCCTGATTAGTCCCATACACAGGTTGGCTACATGTATCATAAACGATATTCCACACCCTGATTAATCCCATACACAGGTTGGCTACATGTATCATAAACGATATTCCACACCCTGATTAGTCCCATACACAGGTTGGCCCAGTACCCATCTTGGCTCGATATATCTTAAACAATGTCCCACACTCTGGTTAGTCCCATACCCAGTTGGCCCCATACCCAGGTTGGCCGGATGTCCCATACCTGGATTCGTCTCCAGACAACAATACTGACGCCGCCCCCCTCCCACCCTCATCCAGGCTGGCACAAGACATCACCACCGACGTCCCACACACAGTTACGTCCCACAAATCAACATAGTACCAGTGACCCACGCCCAACTGAAGACGTGAATGATTTTCACCGTTATTTTCTGCCGTTGATCCAAACAAAAACTGTCACGTAATGGCTTTACAAACACGTAGGTCAGATACGGGACGCTTATATCTACATTACTGCTGTTCGCTAGATCGACGGCTCTCAGTCCAAGTATAAAATGAACGATTTTGTTGATAAGTCTGACGAAAAAGATTTGTGTGAAATAGATGGAGCCGTCTTCTAGACTGACAGCAGAGAGGTTGGTAGGAGGGAGTTTCTATCTCTCTCTCTCTCTCTCTCTCACTCACTCTGTGTGTGTGCGTGCGTGAATTTTGTCAGAAGATACACAACGTTATTCTTCCATGATGTAATCTGCCAAATCTTTCTTGTGGCCGTACAGATACAGATACAGCGTTGTTGGATGATTCACCAAGGTTCATCCCACACGTTGTAACAAAGCAACTAGAAACAGACTATTCAGATCCTTTGCTGGCAAGACACGCTTTCGACTGCTGAGGCTTATTAATACGGTCTTATTTGTATACAAATCAGCAGTAACATCATTACTCTTCTCTTACCGAATCAGTTCATGCCTGTGTTTACCTTCCAGCGTTATCAGTCCTAGTTCAATAACTCCCTAGGCTAGCCATTGCCCCAGTTATCTTTCTTCTCTATTTATATCATGTTATTGTTGCCAGCTTGTTTCGTTGCACCTGCGTCGAGCGCGCTTTTGGACGTTAATTTGATTTTATTTGTGGCTCACTTTATATCTCTTTCTATGACAAGGCGTAAGTTTCAAGACCAACTATCTGGAGCTGTCCAAGGTTGTATACAACATCTTGGTGGTTCTGTGACAAGGCGTAAGTTTCAAGACCAACTATCTGGAGCTGTCCAAGGTTGTATACAACATCTTGGTGGTTCTGTGACAAGGCGTAAGTTTCAAGACCAACTATCTGGAGCTGTCCAAGGTTGTATACATCTTAGTGGTTCTGTGACAAGGCGTAAGTTTCAAGACCAACTATCTAGAGCTGTCCAAGGTTGTATACATCTTAGTGGTTCTGTGACAAGGCGTAAGTTTCAAGACCAACTATCTGGAGCTGTCCAAGGTTGTATACAACATCTTGATGGTTCTGTGACAAGGCGTAGCTGTCAGCGCCGACTATCTGGAGCTGTCCAAGGTTGTATACAACATCTTGGTGGTTCTGTGACAAGGCGTAAGTTTCAAGACCAACTATCTGGAGCTGTCCAAGGTTGTATACAACATCTTGATGGTTCTGTGACAAGGCGTAGCTGTCAGCGCCGACTATCTGGAGCTGTCCAAGGTTGTATACAACATCTTGGTGGTTCTGTGACAAGGCGTAGCTGTCAGCGCCGACTATCTGGAGCTGTCCAAGGTTGTATACATCTTGGTGGTTCTGTGACAAGGCGTAGCTGTCAGCGCCGACTATCTGGAGCTGTCCAAGGTTGTATACAACATCTTGATGGTTCTGTGACAAGGCGTAGCTGTCAGCGCCGACTATCTGGAGCTGTCCAAGGTTGTATACAACATCTTGGTGGTTCTGTGACAAGGCGTAGCTGTCAGCGCCGACTATCTGGAGCTGTCCAAGGTTGTATACATCTTAGTGGTTCTGTGACAAGGCGTAGCTGTCAGCGCCGACTATCTGGAGCTGTCCAAGGTTGTATACACATCTTGGTGGTTCTGTGACAAGGCGTAGCTGTCAGCGCCGACTATCTGGAGCTGTCCAAGGTTGTATACAACATCTTGGTGGTTCTGTGACAAGGCGTAACTGTCAGCGCCGACTATCTGGAGCTGTCCAAGGTTGTATACATCTTGGTGGTTCTGTGACAAGGCGTAGCTGTCAGCGCCGACTATCTGGAGCTGTCCAAGGTTGTATACAACATCTTGATGGTTCTGTGACAAGGCGTAGCTGTCAGCGCCGACTATCTGGAGCTGTCCAAGGTTGTATACAACATCTTGGTGGTTCTGTGACAAGGCGTAGCTGTCAGCGCCGACTATCTGGAGCTGTCCAAGGTTGTATACAACATCTTGGTGGTTCTGTGACAAGGCGTAACTGTCACGACCGACTACCTGGAGCTGTCCAAGGTTGTATACAACATCTTGGTGGTTCTGTGACAAGGCGTAGCTGTCACGACCGACTACCTGGAGCTGTCCAAGGTTGTATACAACATCTTGGTGGTTCTGTGAGAAAGGGTAACTGTCAGCGCCGACTACCTGGAGCTGTCCAAGGTTGTATACAACATCTTGGTGGTTCTGTGACAAGGCGTAACTGTCAGCGCCGACTACCTGGAGCTGGCCAAGGTCGCATTCAGCAACTTGGTGGTGCTCTACAAAGAAAGATCTGGTGCTTCTTCCACTTCTCAAGCCAGGCACTGTTTGGCGAGGTTATCGTGGCTTTCCTGTCTGCCCGCAAGATTTCTTCCTTGACCCACTCTACGACTCCTAGCACAGCCAGTATATTCAACTCCTCATCCAACACCATTTTTTTGGCGATTCGGAGTAATCTCTGTGTCGACTTTAAGGGACAAATTCTTGAGACATTTTAGACATTTTCTGGGCTTTCAAAGACGACACAGAAGGAAGGGGAGTAATCCTAACATTTCTTTTTTGGTCTTAACAATACCCAGTCTTCTCGTCCAAAGAGGTGAGTTATCTTGTCCGTCTCTGTTTTCCTTTTGTTTAGGCATAAAAATACAGATCCAAACCTGCAATTATAAACATAGCTCGGTCTGTGTAAGTTGAGTTATTTAAAGTGAGAAGTTGCGTGCCTTGTGAGCATTCCAAGGAACCAAGTTTTCTTTCACGTCGGCTACAACTGGTTGAGTTCATTTTCAGCAAAATAATTCGTATAATGGAAGATTTGAAGAGGAGGACGAGAGACAGAGACAGACAGCGAGAGAGAAAGGAAGACATAGACACAGAGAACAGAGACACGGAGAGACAGCGAGAGAGAAAGAGAGACACAGACACAGAGAAACAGGACAGAGACAGCGAGAGAAAAAGAGAGACATAGACACAGAGAAAGAGGACAGAGACACGGAGAGACAGTGAGAGAGAAAGAGAGACACAGAGAAAGAGAAAGAGAAAGAGAGACAGGGTGATACAGAGATAGACAACGAGATAGAAAGAGAGACTAAGACATGGAGAAAGAGGCAGAGAGACGGGGAGAGACAGAGAGATACAGAGACAGACAGCGAGAGAGAAAGAGAGACATGGACACAGGGAATGAGAGAGAGATACAGAGAGGGATAGAAAGAGAGAAGGATAGACATGGAAAGAGACAGAGAGACAGAGAGAGACAGGGAGAGACAGAGAGATACAGAGAGACAGAGAGAGCAGACAGCGAGAGAGAAAGAGACACACAGACACAGAGAAAGCGGCAGAGAAAGGCAGAGATACAGAGAGAGACAGGGAGAGATGGTAAGAGAAAAAAGAAAGAGAGACACAGACACAGAGAAAGAGGTAGCGAGAGAGACAGAGAGAGACAGGGAGACAGCAGCGTGAGAGACAGAGACAGACAGAGAGACACAGAGAGACATAGAGACAGAGACAGACAGAGACAGACAGAGAGACACAGAGAGACATAGAGAAAGAGGTAGCGAGAGAGACAGAGAGAGACAGCATGAGAGACAGAGACAGACAAGAGACAGACAGCGTGAGAGACAGAGAGAGACAGAGAGACACAGACACAGAGAAAGAGGCAGCGTGAGAGAGACAGAGACAGCGAGAGAGACAGCGAGAGAGACAGAGAGAGACAGAGACAGCGAGAGAGACAGAGAGAGACAGAGACGGAGTTTAAGTCTAAAATGAGAACTTTTGTCCAGTAAATATCTTCTACCGGGTTTTTTTTTCTCTAAATCTCGAAATTTTGAATTGAAATTTAAAATACATGAAAAGAACTTTCTGACTCGCTCTCGCATTTTTTTGTCCATGTATTATTCACTGGTATTATTCTACGTATTATTTCGTCCCTTGATTTGCCGTTACTTTTCGACTGTCCCCTGTATTTAGTTAGAACAACAATAGTTATTGTTATAGTTACTGTTAGGGCCACCGAGCTGGGGCTGGTTTACCAGTTAATGCCAGGTTGATGCGAGGTTTATCTCTGTGTGTTCTGTGGACTGCTCTCTTACCTCCTCAGTCGATATTTCACCCCCACCCCCACCCCCCCCCCCCCCCCCTCCCACCCCCATGTACTTCCACATGTTAAATCTTCAACAACCGGGTTAAGAAAGTAGATATTTTTTTACAACTCTTTCAGGAAAAAAAGTGAGAATAAATTTGTTAAAAGAATAAAAATCTGGTGGTAGTGTTAATAATGCAAAGTGAATATAAGGACAATTGTAGGATATTTGAACATCTCGGGCCGAGTCCTGCTAGCCCAACTGAAAGGGCGACCAATAAACATAAATAGTATACAAGTGTACGCTCCAGCATCTGAAAGTTCTGTTTAAGATGTACAGCTGTTTTATAATGACGTAGAGACAGCCCTAAAACACACAAAGTCACATGAAGTTACCATAGTCATGGGAGATTTTAATGCCAGAGTTGGTAAAGGAAGAACTTCAGACGTCGTTGGTGACTATGGACTGGGGGAGAGGAATGACAGAGGTAGTAAATTAATTGAATGGGCAAGAATACACAGCATGGTTGTAGGAAACACCTGGTTTAAACAACATCCTCGAAGACTGGCAACGTCGTGCAGTCCAGACAAAAAGACTTTTAACCAGATAGACTACATATTAATCAACAAACGATTCCGCAATGCATTACTGACAACAAAAACCATGCCAGGAGCTGACTGCAATAGTGACCATGACCCACTGTGTGGAAAAATTAGAGTAAAGCTAAAGAAACCATGCAGAAAAGTGAGAAACATCAAACTGAATACAGAACTTCTTAAAAATGATCAAGAACTCCGAGAACAATACAAAGTTATTATAACAAATAGATACAACGCAATAGCAAAGATAAATAGTATAGATCAATAATGGGCAATGTTAAGAGATTCTAACCACCAAACTGTTAAGGAGATAATACTACCGAAAAAAGAAGCCCCCAAGAATAAATGAATGACAGACGACATCTTGGGACTGATGGACAAGAGAAGGAGGAGTAAAAGTAACCAAGAAAAATATAGCAAGATAAACAAAGAAATAAGACGCAAATGCAGAGAAGCATTGGAAGTGTGGTAAAATGAACAGTGTCGACAGATAGAGGACTCCCATAATAAAGACAGCAAAAACATGCACAAACGAATTAGTGAACTCACAGGCAGGAAAACAAAATATACCACAGGATGCCTGAAATCAAAAGAAGGTAAAATTTTAATGGGAAAGGAAGACATTGTGGACAGGTGGACAGAGTACATCGGTGAGCTATATGGAGGAGAAAGACCAGAATTAACACCAGATACTGAAAACTGTGATGGACCACCAATACTTGAGGATGAAATCATAGATGCCATCAAACACATGAAGAAAGGAAAAGCGACTGGGCCTGATAATATAACAATAGAAGAAATAGAGGCACTAGAGGAGACAGGAATAAAAATAATAACCAAGTTACTGAATGACATTTACAACAGTGGTACCTTGTGACCTGCTTAAATCCACGTTTATAGCACTACCAAAGAAACCAGGTGCAAAGGAATGTGATGACCACCGGACTATCAGCCTCTCATGTCACATAACAAAGAAACTTCTGAGAATTATTATGAGAAGAACAAAGAAAATGATAAAAATGGACATAGCAGATGAACAGTTTGGATTTGTTGAATGAGAGGGAACACACAATGCCATTTAAGCTTTACGAACACTAACAGAAAGAGCTTTAGAAGTACAGAAAGATCTCTACCTATGCTTCATTGATTACACCAAGGCATTCGACAAGGTGAAACATAATGAAATTATTAAAATGCTTGGAGACACCATTACAGACGAGTTGATAATAAGACTGGAAAATATCAACCTATAAAACAAGGGGTGCGACAAGGATGTGTACTATCTCCAGACCTTTTTTCTCTTTATAGCGAGAATATTCTAAGAACAATCAACACAGAACCAGGTATAAAAACTGGAGGACACAATTTTAACAACCTTTGGTATACTGACGACACAATACTGATAGCTGAGAACCAACAAGACCTGCAAAATCACTTGGATAAAGTCGCTAAAGGAAGTGAACAGAAAGGCCTTACTTTAAACATCAAAAAGACAGAGACTGTGGTTATATCTAAGAAACAGAATCCACCAACATGCAGTATTAAATTGAATGGAACTATTCTAAAGCAGGTGCAGAAATTCAAATACCTTGGAGCAGTGATAATTTCAGATGGGAAATGCAGAACAGAAATTAGGACAGAATAGGCCAAGCAAAGACTGCATTTCAGAGAATAATAAACATATTAGCCAACACATCCTTATCAATGAATGTTAGAAAACGAGTTCTAAAATGCTATATTGAACCTGTCTTGTTATATGGAAGTGAATCATGGACAATAGGCAGGTCTGCACAAAAATCGTTGGAAGCAGCAGAAATGTGGTTTATTAGAAGAATGGTGCGAATCCCCTGGACAGCAAAAATAACTAATGAAGAATGTACGATAAGAGTTGGAGATAGAAAAAAATCTTGTCAAAAAAATAAGAGAGAGACAATATATTTTCATAGGACATGCAATGAGAAGAGGGGACATTGAAAATATTATAACAAGAGGAAAAAATAGAGGAAAGAAGATCCAGAGAAAGACCAAGAGAAATGATACTGGACAGTCTGACGGGATAGTGTGCGAGCAGCTGATGGGCTGCATGAAGGATCGGGTACTCTGGAGAAGCATAATAGCCAACACCAGTCGGCACGGCACCTGATGATGATGATGGTGAAGATGATGATGATGATGATGATGAATATAAGAAAATGAAAAAAAAGAAAGAAATCAATCAGTTTTGTGACTTTTATCAGTTTAGGAAATTGCCTTTTTTTAAGGATTTGACATACTCGTATTTATGTGTTCAATGTGTTTCTGTAAATATACCATTCTCTCTCTCACACACACACACTCTCTGCCTCTCTCTCTCTCTTTTTTTCTCTCTCGCTCACCACCCACACACACTTTTTCCTCCTCCTTTCTTTCTTTCTTCTCTCTCTTCTTCTTCTATCTTCTCTTTTCTTTCTCCTCTCTGTTTCCTTTCTTCTCTTTCTCCTCTCTACTCTCTTCTTCCCCCCCTCTCTCTCTTCTCTTTGTCTCCTCTCTGCTGTATCTCTTCTCTCTCCTCTCTTCTCTCTCCCCTCACAATTACTTATATATCTATCATTTTGTTAGTACTTTAAAGTGATTCTAAACATGTCTACTCATCTTATAACAATTATAGTACCGAGCTATTCTTAGTGTCAGATCACCGCTTAATAACTATCACCATACAGCCAAATCGACTTACGGCTTGATGGCTGTTATTTAGAGCATTTTTTGTAACTTTATGGCTGTTATTTAGAGGATTTTTTGTAACTGGTCTCCATCCGATAAAAAAAAGCAATACCTGAAGTCCTGTATCAGTGTCCCGTATTATCATTGATGAGGTTTGACGTACACGGAATTTTAAAAATATATACGTATCATGTTCTCAACTCATTTCTTGGTTATCGCAAGTTCGTGTCTCATTCTGAGAGAGAGCAAGAGACAGAGAGAGACAGATACAGAGATAGTTAGAGAAAGAGACAGAGAAAGAGAGAGACAGAGACAGTTAGATAAAGAGAGAGACAGAGGAGTCAGAGACAGAGAGAGACAGAGACAGAGATAGAGAGAGACAGAGGAGTCAGAAACAGAGAGACGGAGAGAGACAGAGATAGTTAGAGAAAGAGAGACAGGAGTCAGAGACAGAGAGAGAGATAGTTAGAGAAAGACAGAGACAGAGGAGTCAGAGACAGAGATAGTCAGAGAAAGAGATTGATTGATTGATTGATTGATTGATTGATTGATCTTTATTCAAAAGGGTTATGAATTGGGCACGCAGGCCCGTCTGACATTCTGCCCTTTATCATACATCTTTCACTCTATTCCAGACATTCTACAAATATGCTGTTCATATAACAAACATAACTAACATTGAAGCTGAGAGACATAAAATAAAATATAACATTTACGTTTCGCTTTTATACATTCACTCAGTACAGAAGTAACTACATACATTATAAATGACTATCTACTAAACAAAATTTTCGGGACTATTCAGAAAACAATTAATTGTATTCGGTGTCTGTAAGAGCAGCTTAAGATAACTTTTAAGTTTTATAATTCATGGAGGTATGTAGTCGACATCAAATAGATATTGGGAAAGCTTGTAGTTGTAGGAAGGAGTATAATTTATATTTTTATATAGGATGGGAGGGTATTCCAAAGATGAGCAGCAGAATAACTAAAGCTTTTCTTGTAGAGATCAAGTCTAGGTTTTGGAAGACATATGTTGTTCAAGCGTTGGCTGCACTTTGGGCTAAATTTAAACAGGTTCCATAGATAAGGCGGGCATACCATGAAAGAATTTGATGCACTAACTTGGCTTTGTTGAAGAGGAACCTGTTCTTAAGAGGTAGTATTTTGATACGTTTGTGATGATTAGTTGTTTGTGCTTGGTCTTTGTCACTAATAAGCTTTACTGCTCGCTTTGGAGTGAGCAAAGCCTCTTTGTATTTGACACTGAGCAACCATCCCAAACTGTTGAGCAATAGTCTAAATGTGTTTGTATATGAGCTATGTAGTATGTCTTCCTAGTGTCTTGATCTATGAAGTGCTTAATTTTAGCTAATTGGTATACTTTTTGAGCGATGAGTTTTGTTAGACATTGCACATGAGAGTTCCAGGTCAGATGTTGGTCAGTAATAAGACCTAGTGTTTTGTGCTCACTAACGTTTTCTATCTGTGATGTTTCTGTACAGATACCATTCTCTCTCTCACACACACACACTCTCTGCCTCTCTCTCTCTCTTTTTTTTCTCTCTCGCTCACCACCCACACACACTTTTTCCTCCTCCTTTCTTTCTTTCTTCTCTCTCTTCTTCTTCTATCTTCTCTTTTCTTTCTCCTCTCTGTTTCCTTTCTTCTCTTTCTCCTCTCTACTCTCTTCTTCCCCCTCTCTCTCTTCTCTTTGTCTCCTCTCTGCTGTATCTCTTCTCTCTCCTCTCTTCTCTCTCCCCTCACAATTACTTATATGTCTATCATTTTGTTAGTACTTTAAAGTGATTCTAAACATGTCTACTCATCTTATAACAATTAAAGTACCGAGCTATTCTTAGTGTCAGATCACCGCTTAATAACTATCACCACACAGCCAAATCGACTTACGGCTTGATGGCTGTTATTTAGGGCATTTTTTGTAACTGGTCTCCATCCGATAAAAAAACAGCAATACCTGAAGTCCTGTATCAGTGTCCCGTATTATCAATGATGAGGTTTAACGCATACGGAATTTTAAAAAAATATACGTATCATGTTCTCAACTCATTTCTTGGTTATCGCAAGTTCGTGTCTCATTCTGAGAGAGAGAAAGAGACAGAGAGAGACAGATACAGAGATAGAGAAAGAGACAGAGAAAGAGAGAGACAGAGACAGTTAGATAAAAGAGAGAGACAGAGGAGTCAGAGACAGAGAGAGACAGAGACAGAGATAGAGAGAGACAGAGGAGTCAGAAACAGAGAGACGGAGAGAGACAGAGATAGTTAGAGAAAGAGAGAGACAGGAGTCAGAGACAGAGAGAGAGAGATAGTTAGAGAAAGACAGAGACAGAGGAGTCAGAGACAGAGATAGTCAGAGAAAGAGATTGATTGATTGATTGATTGATTGATTGATTGATCTTTATTCAAAAGGGTTATGAATTGGGCACGCAGGCCCGTCTGACATTCTGCCCTTTATCATACATCTTTCACTCTATTCCAGACATTCTACAAATATGCTGTTCATATAACAAACATAACTAACATTGAAGCTGAGAGACATAAAATAAAATATAACATTTACGTTTCGCTTTTACACATTCACTCAGTACAGAAGTAACTACATACATTATAAATGACTATCTACTAAACAAAATTTTCGGGACTATTCAGAAAACAATTAATTGTATTCGGTGTCTGTAAGAGCAGCTTAAGATAACTTTTAAGTTTTATAATTCATGGAGGCATGTAGTCGACATCAAATAGATATTGGGAAAGCTTGTAGTTGTAGGAAGGAGTATAATTTATATTTTTTATATAGGATGGGAGGGTATTCCAAAGATGAGCAGCAGAATAACTAAAGCTTTTCTTGTAGAGATCAAGTCTAGGTTTTGGAAGACATATGTTGTTCAAGCGTTGGCTGCACTTTGGGCTAAATTTAAACAGGTTCCATAGATAAGGCGGGGCATGCCGTGAAAGAATTTGATGCACTAACTTGGCTTTGTTGAAGAGGAACCTGTTCTTAAGAGGTAGTATTTTGATACGTTTGTGATGATTAGTTGTTTGTGCTTGGTCTTTGTCACTAATAAGCTTTACTGCTCGCTTTTGGAGTGAGCAAAGCCTCTTTGTATTTGACACTGAGCAACCATCCCAAACTGTTGAGCAATAGTCTAAATGTGTTTGTATATGAGCTATGTAGTATGTCTTCCTAGTGTCTTGATCTATGAAGTGCTTAATTTTAGCTAATTGGTATACTTTTTGAGCGATGAGTTTTGTTAGACATTGCACATGAGAGTTCCAGGTCAGATGTTGGTCAGTAATAAGACCTAGTGTTTTGTGCTCACTAACGTTTTCTATCTGTGATGTTTCTGTACAGAGCCGAAGTGTTGTTTTTGTTGCGTTTTGTAGTTTCTGTCTTGTTGTTATGAGCATTGATTTTGTTTTATCGGTGTTTATAATCATGCCATTATTTTTGCTCCATCCAATTAAATTGTATAACTCGACCTGAAGAGTTGATTCTAGATTAACACAATCGTAGTCACTGGTGTAGACTGTGCAATCATCGGCAAAAAGGTCACAAGAAGAGAAAGACAGAGAGACAGAGAGAGACAGAGATAGTTAAAGAAAGAGAGAGACAGAGATAGTTAAAGAAAGAGAGAGACAGAGATAGTTAAAGAAAGAGAGAGACAGAGATAGTTAAAGAAAGAGAGAGACAGAGATAGTTAAAGAAAGAGAGAGACAGAGATAGTTAAAGAAAGAGAGAGACAGAGATAGTTAAAGAAAGAGAGAGACAGAGATAGTTAAAGAAAGAGAGAGACAGAGGAGTCAGAGACAGAGAGAGACAGAGATAGTTAGAGAAAAAGAGAGACAGAGATAGAGAATGAGAGAGATAGATATAGTTAGAGAAAGAGAGAGACAGAGATAGTTAAAGAAAGAGAGAGACAGAGGAGTCGGAGATAGTTAGAGAAAGAGAGAGACAGAGGAGTCAGAAGCAGAGAGACAGAGAGAGACATAGATAGTTAGAGAAAGAGAGAGACAGAAGATTCAGAGACAGAGAGACAGAAACAGTTAGAGAAAGAGAGAGACAGAGGAGTCATAGACAGAACGAGATAGTTAGAGAAAGAGAGAGACAGAGATAGTTAGAGAAAGAGAGAGAAAGAAAAGTCAGAGACAGAGAGATAGAGATAGAGATAGTTAGAGAAAGAGTTAGAGGAGTCAGAGACACAGAGAGACAGAGAGACAGAGACAAAGACAGACAGAAAGAGACACGGAGAAAGACAGAGAGACATACTGGAGGCAGAAACAGTGACATGGACAGAGGGATAGAGAGAGAGGCACACAAAGAGATAGAGACAGAGAGAGACAGAGAGAGATAGACAGAGAGACAGGGACAGACAGAGACGGAGAGAGAGAGACAGAGAATGGTAGAGAGAGTCGGAGACAGAGAGAGGAAGAGAGAGGCAGAGAGAGACAGAAACAGAGAGACAGAGAGACAGGGCTAGAGAGAGATAGACATATACAGAGAGAGACCGAAAGAGTTAGAGACAGAGAGAGATACAGAGAGAGACAGAGAGAGACAGACAGACAGAGACAGAGAAAGAGGCAGAGAGAGACAGACAGAAATAAATAGAGACAGAGAGAGACAGGGGCAGAAAGAGACAGATAGAGACAGAGAGGCAGACAGAGATAGAGACAGAGAGAGACAGGGGCAGAAAGAGACAGATAGAGACAGAGAGGCAGACAGAGATAGAGACAGAGAGAGACAGACAGACAGAGATACAGAGAGACAGAGCCAAAGATAGAGACAGAGAGAGAAAGAGGCAGAGAGAGACAGAGGGACAGAGAGAGAGAGAGAGACAGAAAGGCAGAGAGAAAGAGGCAGACAGAGACAATCAGGGACAGAGAGAGAAAGAGATATAGACAGAGAGAGAGAGAGACAGATAGACAAACAGATAGAAAAAGAGAAATGTTTCGTAGTTCATAGATTTTATTACCACTTCTTCCATGATTAATAACAATATCGCGATGCTATTGAGAATTTAAAATGCCTTTAAAAATATCGAGAATTTATAGTAATACACAGTGATAATACATTATGCATGATAAATAATTTATAAACTACACATAATAAACAAAAATATATATTTCCATGTATGACAGAAGTGGCTGTACAGAGCTAGTAGGTAACAAAACTAGTAGGTAACATACCTATTAGATAACAGAAATAGATAACAGAACTAGTAGATAACATACGATAAATACAACTATACACAAAGCACTGCAGTAAAGCTGTGATATCTCCTCTATCTCTCTCTCTCTCTCTCTCTCTCTCTCTCTCTCTCTCTCTAATTCTTCGTCCTGTGTGTGTTTGTATGATTAAGGCTCACCCCGAAACGTCAGGACTTTGTATTCGTTAAATAATAAAGCTGTTCCTACTTTTTTTCCTAGTTTATACATTAGTAGATAACAGAACTAGTAGATAACAGAACTATTATATAACAGAACTAGTAAATAACAGAACTAGTAATTTGTTTTATGTGAGTATCTGGCGCCTGAAAATCAGACGCTTCGGGTAGATGAGACTTGTTAGTTTTAGTTAATAGCTCATCTAGGAGAAGGAAAACTCTGATTTCAAACCCCCTGCTGCCTTGTGAGGTAGGCTCTGGCCAGAGTCAAAGGCTAGTGGAGTAAACCATAAACAAACTAGTGGAAGGCAAGGAGAAACCAGTACTGTACATTCCCAAGAACAGTCATGACAGTCCACAATTCTTTGAATCATAACGATGGCCATAAGCAGGTAAAAGATCGGCGGAAAACGGTCAGTTAATAATACATTCAGGCAGAGACGACAGTAAACATCGAGAAGGGGTAGGTATTATTATGTCAAATGTAGCAGAAAAGAGCCTTGTAGAATGGGAACCAGTGAACAGTCGTATAATAAGAGCACGATACAACCAAAGACACGGAAGAATGACAATAATACAGTGTTATGCACCCACGAACGATGTAGATAATGAGGTGAAAGACGATTTCTATCACCAATTGTAACAAATCGGCAACAAAGTCCCTAAACACGACATCCTAATTGCTATGGGAGACTTCAATGCTAAGGTAGGGAAAGATAACACCGACGTTGAAAATGTGATAGGGAAAGAAGCAACTGGCACGGTTAATCAGAACGGAGAAAGATTAATTGAAATATGTCTAACAGAGGGTATGGTTATTGGAGACACATTATTTCCACACAGAGAGATACATAAAACAACGTGGATATCTCCAGATGGTAGAACTAGAAACCAGATAGATAATGTTTGTATTATAAAGCAATAAAGAACATCTCTCATAGATGTAAGGGCTTATAGGGGCGCAGACGTTAACACTGATCACAACCTGTGTATAGGGAAAATAAAACTAAAACTGAAAAATCCAACACAAGAAATCAATACACAGAAAGATAAACACCCACAGCCTGCAAGAATAGAATACTAACAGTAATTTCAATCCGGAACTTGCCAATCATTCCAAAACACCCAGTGAAGTAGAGGAGATAGGTATAGATGAATTATGGAATTCCTACAGCACAGCCATAATCGCATCAGCAAAAGCAAGCACTGGACTGAAAAAAAATCAAATAGAAAACCATGGATATCAGAAAACACATGGAAGTACATACATGAAAGAGAGCAGCCAAATTACACATGTTGAATGTAAAAATAGATCTTGGAAAAGATCTGGCGAAAGCAACATACAAAGAAATAGAAAAGAAAGTAAAATAAAAGAGAATACATAGACAATATGGCGAAAGAGGCAGAGAAAGCAGCAAAAACAGGAGACAGTGCAACTTTATATGACATACAAAAGAGGCTAACAGGTACTATTACATCTAAAGAAAGACCAATCCTTAGCAACACTGGAACCCTTTTAACATCAAGTAAAGACCAATAGCAAAGATGGGCTGAACACTTCCAAGAAATTCTTAATCGACCACAACCAAAAGAAGTGTTAAACCTTGAAACCGACTTACCAGCCCAACAACTAAATGTCAACCTAGATGAAATTAAATTGCATGAAAATGAAACAGCAGTGAATTTAATGGCTAACAACAAAGCTGCAGGTGAAGATGAAATAACACCTGAAATGTTAAAAGCTATCAATAGTGACAACATGAGACAACTACAGAGAATGTTTAATAAGATATGGAATAAAGAAAAGGTCCCTTCTAAATGGAAAAAAGGAATCATTGTTAAAGTACCAAAAAAAAAAGGGAACCTTAGTGACTATAACAATTAGAGAGGAGTAACCTTAATATCAGTTGTGTCAAAAGTACTTTGCAAGGTAATTTTGAATAGACTTAAAGATATTGTGGATACTGCAATGAGAGAAGAACAAGCAGGATTTCTAAAAGGGAGAAGCTGTCTCGATCAGATCTTTACTCTCAGAATAATACTTGAAGAACATATTGAAAAGCAGAAACCATTAATACTGAACTTCACAGACTTTAAAAAGGCATTTGATAGCATACACAGAGATTCATTATAGAGAATGTTAAGTCTATATAGAATGCGATCTAAAATTGTCAACATCATTAAAGACTTCTACAATGGATATGTTTGTGAAGTCAAAACAGAAGAAGGGATGAGTGAATGGTTCCAGACTGAAACAGGTGTGAAACAAGGATGTATACTGTCTCCTTTGCTTCTTTTGGAATTACAATAGACTTCATAATGAAAAAATACTGTACAGGTAATACAGCTATTGACTGGGTACATGAGACCCAACTAGAAGATCTTGATTTTGTTGATGACATAACTCTTATCAGTGACAATGTGAATTCCATGCAAGAAAAAACAGATTGCCTGTCTTCACTGGCTAGCAAAATAGGACTTGAAATTAACAAGGACAAAACAACAATAATGAAACTTCCCATTAATCAAAATGGAAAAATTCACATAGATTGGACAGATGTTGAAGAAGTCAATCAATTTGCATACCTTGGCAGCTACATAGACCATGGTGGTGACACCAGAAAGGAAGTTAGAATTAGAATTGCAAAAGCAGCATCGATCTTCAAGAATCTTTAGAACATATGGCATTCAAAAGTTATAAGCACAAAAACCAAGTTAAGATTATTCAGTTCAAATGTAATATCCACCCTCATTTATGCGTGTGAAAGCTGGAAAACAACTAAAGAAATAGAAAAGAAATTAGACTCTTTTGAAAACAAATGCCTAAGGAAAATACTCGGCATCAAGTGGAACGTATTAAAAAACAATGCAGAGATAAGACAGATGACTGAACAACAACCAGTCTCATGGGTGATCAGGAAAAGGAGATGGACATATGTTGGTCACTTGATGAAAAGAAACAGAATACCAAAACAAGCTATAAAATGGAACACAACAGGCCAAAGAAAAAGAGGCAGACCGTGTGAAACTCTTAAGAGGACATTGTTAAGAGAGGCCAAATTAACAGGCATAAAATCCCTTGATGAGTTTGAAAAACTCGCCGAAGACAGGAAAAATTGGCGAACTACTTTGCGAGCCCTATGTGACGTTTAACGGCACGGGAAGGATATAAGATAAGATAGCGACGTTAATTGGGGTTCCAATGGAACCACCTCGTCCGGTAGGGACTATCACGTGGGACAGGTGATACCAGATCGTCATCCAACTACTGTACACAAAGAAAACACAAGTAACACCACAATAATTGCAACATGGAACATTAGAACACTAATAGAACTTGAAAACAACGAACAAGAAATGAAAAGAATGGAAATGAACATCCTTGGTTTATGTGAAATGAGACGGACTGGAGCAGGAAGCAGAGATCATAAAGACTTCAAAATAATATATTCCGGGGGAAACCAGTGTAGAAATGGAGTTGGCATAATATTGGATAAGAAGACAGCAAGAACCATGAAAGATTTCTGGTGCATATCAGACAGTGTTAATGGTTAAATTACAGGGCCATCTAACAGATGCAAATCTCATCCAAGTAAACGCACCAACTTCAGAAAGCTCTGATGATGAGATAAAAGAATTTTACAACAATCTGGACATGGCAATGAAACAGTGCAAACCATGGGAAGTAAACTTTGTGCTGGGTGATTTAAACGGGAAAGTAGGGACTGAACAAGACAATGAAGCTACTGGCAAGTATGGACTAGGAATCAGAAACAAAAGAGGAGAGATGTTGATTGGGTGGGCAGAAAAGAATAAAATGATAATAGGAAATACTTGGTTTCAACAACACCCAAGGTGACTATGGACATGGAAAAGCTCAAATAATAACATGTAACCAGACAGATTACATTATGATCAACAGAAGATTCAGGAACTCACTGATATCCGTGAAAACAAGACCAAGCGAAGATTGCAACAGTGACAACATTCCAGTTGTAGGAAAAGTGAGAATCAGGCTAAAGAGGTTAAAGGTAGCAGATAAAAATAAAGAACTACAAAGAGAGCTATTCCGGAAAGATAAGGCAATACAAGAACAATATAGGGCCATAGTACATAATAGATACAATGCTACAGAGAAGACTGAAACGATTGATGAACAACGGAATATGCTCAAAGACTCTATTCAGCAAACATCTATCGAAATCCTACCTCCAAATAAAAGATACGCTAAACAGGGGTGAATGAGAGAAGAAATTTTGCAACTAATGGATCGGAGAAGAAGTCTTAAGGAAGATAAAGATGAATATGACAAAATAAATAAAGAAATAAGACACAAATGCAATAAAGCTACAGAGTGCCTAAATAAGAAATGTAATGAAATAGGGACATACCATCATGGAAACACAAGAGATATGTACAAACAAATAAAGGAGTTAACAAACAAAAGGGCATACCACAAGACTGGTTGCCTGAAGTCAAAGGAGGGGCATACAGTAATGGACAGAGATGAAATAATGGCAAGATGGAGCGAATACATTAGAGAACTCTGTGAGGACAATAGAAGCGAAATAGATATACGAAATAATAATGAAGGACCTCATACATTAAAAGCAGAAGTGGAAGCAGCCATCAAACACATGAAAAACAACAAAGCACCAGGACTAGATAAAATCACCAAGGAAGAATTGGAAGCATTAGGAGAGCTTGGTATAGAAATAACTACCAGATTGCTGAATGGCATCTATAACAGTAACTATGTCGCATCAGGCCTTTTGCTATCAATGTATTGCCTTACCAAAGAAGCAAGGTGCAGTAGAATGTGAAGACCATCGAACCATTAGTCTTATGAGCCATGTTACCAAAATCCTAACTCGTATTTTTACGAGAAGAGTCAAGAGCAAAATAAAACCAGAAATCGGTGAAGAACAATGTGGCTTCGTCGAAGGAAAAGGTACAAGTAACGCCATATATAATAAGAACATTGACAGAGATATCAATAGAAGTAAAGATGGACCTATACTTATGCTTCATAGACTACTGTAAAGCGTTTGATAAAGTGAGACATACAGAAATTATAAGAATGCTGGAAGACATAGATGGGAAAGATCTGAAACTCATCAAACACATATATTGGCATCAATCAGCGGCAATGAGGGTTGAGAACCAAATAGGAGCATTCCAAGACATAAAATTGGGAATGAGACAAGGATGTGTTTTATCTCCTGACCTCTTCTCCTTGTACAGCGAAAACATAATGAGAAATATAGAGAACATGCCAGGAATATCAGTTGGCGGGTACAACCTTTACAACTTAAGATATGCAGACGACATAGTCCTGATTGCTAAAAGTGGAGGGGAGCTACAGGCCCTTTTGGACATCGTGGTTTGTGAAAGTAAAAGTAAAGGTATCAGCCTGAATAAAATGAAGACTGAAGTGATGGTCATCTCAAAGAAGAGAATACCACCAAAATGTAGCATTACCATCGATGGCACTAATATGAAACAATTTGATAGGTTCAAGTACTTAGGAACGATTATAACAACTGATGGGAAATGTCACAACGAAATAAAAAGCAGACGTGCTCAGGCCAAGTCAGCATTCCAGACAATGAGACACGTCTTGTGCAACAGACTCATATCAATGGAAAGAAAGTTCCAAGTACTTAAATGTTACATCGAGCCAATTTTGTTTTATGGGTGTGAAGCATGGTCTATGAATAAGAGTACAGCGAGAAATGGAGGCCATGGAGATGAATGAATGAATGAATAATCTTTATTTTTAAAGGGTAAAGAATTGGGCACGCAGGCCCGTCTTACATTCTGATGTGGTTTATAAGAGAAGGATTTATAAGACGTGCTTTATAAGATGTTTATAAGATGTGGTTTATAAGAGATGTGGTTCATAAGAAGGATCTTGAAGGTACCATGGACAGCCAAGAAAACCAATGAAGAAGTCTTAAGAGAGGCTGGAGTTAAAAAGCAAATTATAGCAAAGATCAGAGGCAGACAAGCGAGATTTATAGGACATTTCCTGAGAAGAGGAAAATTGGAACACACTGTAGCAACTGGAAAAATTGAGGGAAGAAGAGACAGAGGAAGACAGAGATAGAAGTTACTGGATGAGCTGTCAGTGTGGCTAGGAAGAAAGTCATCGGCAGATCTCATAATGAAGTCTGAAAATAGGGAATTGTGGAGAGAAATGATCGCCTATGCCACGCGGCATAGCACTTGAATAGAAATTGAATATATATATATATATATATATATATATATATATATATATATATATATATATATATATATATATATAAAGGAAGAATTGGCGAACTACTCTGCGAGCCCTATGTGACGTTTAACGGCACGGGAAGGATATTATATATAGATATATATGTCTGTTAGTCTTTCTATATGTCTGTCAGTCTGCCTACCTGTCTGTCTGTCTGTCTGTGTGTCTGTCTGTATGTCTGTCTGTCTGCCTCTCGGTCTGTCTTTGTCTGTACGTTCATCGCATAAAGATGGATACATCATTTGTATCTGATTTTACTACTGTTGATGAAACTGTAGCAGACATCATCATTCACCTTCAAGTGGCAGGAAATCTTGCTAGCGGAAAAGAAAGAAAAAGAATTACATAAAATTTCACGCTACAGGTGGAAATTAAAATGTTGACTTTGAAAACGATGATTTTCTTCCCAATTCTAAGATAGATTTCCTAAATTCCTGTCGCCTTCTTTTGGGCTACCATCATCCTCCAACAATTATTTTCATTCCAGAAGCAAGCAAACAAACATAAAAACTCTTGTTTCCAGACTCGTCAACCGGGCTCGGACATTGCCAGTCTTCCTCCTCACTCTCTCTTCGAACCCTCATCTTGCGTCCAGAAGTGAGCAGACATGAGCCATGTTGAATATCTCTTTTACCCATGTGCACCACTCTCTAGCTATTGAGGCTCCAAGCATTTGATGTAATTGGATCTTCTTTCCCTTATTTTCTCTGGAAGGAACTAAGAAAACGAGAGAACGAAATGTATGTAATGAAAGAATTAAGTGAACTTGGATGTCTGCCATTCAACAGACTTTTCTGTCTTTAATTTGCTATAAACTTCACTTCTACGATTAGAAACTATAGAAGTTTCGGTTACTCGGTTACAATTTGTATTCAGACAAATAATGGTAAATTCAAATATTCAAATTTGACAGAAGCTTTGAGTAGTAAAATTTCGAATTCTTTAATCTTTCTTCTAGACCTTCCGATACCGGTGTTGAATTACTGTTTCTTTCGAATTATATAAAGTCGAAATATAAAATAAACAAATGATTGGGTAGTCTTGTTACTCATACTGATGATTTTTATCTAATTCTTTTCTTGAACTCAGTGTCCGCTGCCCACATTATGTATACTGACACCGCTTTAATTTACTGCTAAACTTCAGACAACAATTACAGTATAACTTTCATTTGTAAGCTTTCATTTCACTGTCATTTTCCAATTAATTTAGAAGTAATAGGGCAGTGAATGAAACGGGACGGGGAGGTAACACGGGAACGAACTGAGTGGAAAGATGTTTTCTGGGACGCAGAAAGGGGAAACAAAATATGGGAGTGAGTGAAGGGGGCAGGAACGACAAAGCGTGGGAACCGCTGCTCTGATATGACCTGTTGCTTATTTTATTTTTACCTTTCTCTAATGAAAATCACATCGGACCAGATTCTCATCCTCGACTAACAGTACTGAGCATGGCATCATTAGGTTCTTCCCTGATTATAAATTCAGGGTTAAATCGAAAGTAAGGAAATGTCTATGTCCATATTCTATCACTATAGAAAAGTAAGGAAATGTCTATGTCCATATTCTATCACTATAGAAAAGTAAGGAAATGTCTATGTCCATATTCTATCACTATAGAAAAGTAAGGAAATGTCTGTGTTCATATTCTATCACTATAGAAAAGTAAGGAAATGTCCATGTCCATATTCTATCACTATAGAAAAGTAAGGAAATGTCTATGTCCATATTCTATCACTATAGAAAAGTAAGGAAATGTCCATTTCCATATTCTATCACTATAGAAAAGTAAGGAAATGTCTGTGTCCATATTCTATCACTATAGAAAAGTAAGGAAATGTCTGTGTCCATATTCTATCACTATAGAAAAGTAAGGAAATGTCTGTGTCCATATTCTATCACCACAGCAAAGTAAGGAAACAGAACAGGTAGTATCCGTCAGAAAAAAAAAAAACTGGCAAACGTTTCAGACATGAGAGAAATAAAAACAGAAAGAGACCAACTTGGAGCAGAACCCCAGCCTCCAGCAAGACGAGAATCCGCCTAGCCACGAGGAGACAATCTTTGACTAGACAGCCACAAAAGACTAGTATCTATGGGGTCTTACTGGAGTCCAGGGTTCGAGCCCTTGTGGTTTTGTGTACAGCACTTAAGTGGTGTAGGCCTTGTAGTTTCCATCATTTGTGTAAAACTGTAGCAAATACATGCAGGGAAAGAGAACATCAAGAACTTCGCAGATGATGAAGACATCTCTTGGACATTCTGGCACTTTTCGTCTGCTGAGACGGTTTTTGAAGCAGGCATATAGCACTATAGCACCTGCTGTTTTGCCGAACATCATCTTGCTGAACAGCTCCTGTCATGGCTGACTTTGCCAATGTTAGATTTGCGTAATCGGTTGTGGTAGCAAGTAGTGTTTGTGTTGCATGGTTCAGCTTCCTTGTGATTCCTCCTTCTAGCCTCATTCCTCACGAGGAGACAGCAGTTAAATAAGCTGCCAACGACTAGAAAGCCCAAGTGAGAGAGACCTTAACGGACTGACTAAGTGGCACAAAACTGGCCTGAGACACCAGTAAATCTCACAACATGGAGATGCATTACCCCCAGTGCCGTAGAGAAGAAACACAGAGGGGAGAGGAAGAGGGAGATTATAAAATCAATTCAGAGTGTGGCTGATGATTGATAGCTGTCACGTCTAAAGTCAGAATGAAATTATCTGAATTCGACCAGAAAAAAATGTTTGAATCTGTGACAAGATTTGCATAATGAAACGTTTATCTGTGATAATAAAGAACATTACTAGATCATGCATATTCATATCATGTATGTAAATTCACAAATATCAACAGGACACATTTCGTCAGTTCTGGAGGCACTAAACTCTTTCGTGGACTGTCAGAATACCCTGATGCAGTGACATTTATGGCTTTTACGAATGTCTTGATTGTTCCCCTTGAATCTCTCTCTCTCTTTCTGTCTCTCTCTCTCTCTCTTTCTCTCTCTCTCTCTCTCTGAATCTTAAGTGCCCAGGGCACATGCGGCTTCCGCAAGGGTTTTCCACAAATGCCTGTCCTTTGCCCTTTTTTCTGCTCTTGCCCAGGTGAGCCTTCTATTGCTCAATATCCTTTCTGTTGTTCTTCTCCATGTCTCTTATGGTCTACCCTTACTTCTGTTCCCCTGTGGTGTCCATCTTAGTGCTATTTTTGGTAGTGAGTTGTCAGTCATTCGGAGCACATGTCCCAACCATCGCCAGCATCTTTCCTCAATAATTGCTGTCAGTGGCTTCATCTGTATTTCTGCCAACAAGATGTTATTTCTTATGGCGTTTGGCCAAAGTATTTTTCTAATTCTTCGTAAACATTTAGTCTGGAAAGAATTCAACTTGTTTTCTACGGCTTTGGTGATTTTCCAGCATTCACTTCCATAGAGTTGTACACTTAGAACATTACTCTTAAATATCCTGATTCTCGTATATTCATGCTTAGTTTTTTAGATTTTCATATAGTCTGTAACATTGCAAAAGCCTGGTTTGCTCTAATATGTCTGGTGTTGATGTCCTCTGTGTTGTATCCATTTTCTACTACTCTACTGCCAAGGTATACAAATTCGTTGACCTCCTCCATTAACTTGATATCTACTCTGAGTACATATCTGCTGTTCACATTTTGCTTCATTAACTTTGTCTTTCCTACGTTGATCTTTAGTCCTATGTTGTTTGCATTCTGAGCTAGCTAGTTTATTTTATCTTGCATATCTTTGTGACTGCTTGATAATAGACAAATGTCGTCCGCAAAGTCAAGGTCCTCCAGCACTGTGTCAAGGGTCCATTGTAATCCTCCGCGTTTGTCTGATGTTGCCTCCTTCATTAACTAGTCTACTGCCAAGATAAATAATGTTGATGATAGTACACATCCCTGCATCAGTTTTTACCCTAAAGCTGCTGGAGGTATGTTCTCCATAGATCATTTTGCACCGAAAACCCCTGAATATCGTTCATTAAAATGTTTGTGACGTTGTGAACATGTTTCTAACCAATGAGCAATTCAGTTACATACACGTGATCCGTAAAAGCCAATAGTTTTCTATGGCACAGTCCTTTCAGATATTTCTTCACGAATCTTCAAACTCCGTTACTTCATAGCTCAAAGATTTCTCTGTTCTTGTTACTCTAGGTCTTATGTAGCTTATTTTAAATGCGAACTTTAAAGGATTCTCGGAGATAAACTACATCATCTTAAGTTCTGAGATAAACTACATCATCTTAAGTTCTGAGATAAACTACATCATCTTAAGTTCTGTATATAGCTTCGTGTTGAAGCCAGTATGGTCTCTATTTGTGACCGTAGCCTTTTCACGTGCCAGCTTTTCCATTCTTCAACTTCCGCTTGCATCCAGACACTTCCGCTTCCTGTAGTTACGTCCAGTCCTCAGACTTTTGGTTTACTTGCTTGAACGTTGCAGTGGTTTCATAACTGTGCTTTATCCACAACATGCGCCCACTTTGTCCTACACGTCGCATTTCTTTCCGTTTATTTTCTTACTTATTTTATATTTTACATTTCTTTATCCCTGCATACATAACGTGCTGTGTTGGACGGCGTTGGTGATCAAGCCTCTCCATCTTGTTTGGCTTTGGGTGTCTCCGATGAGATCAAGTGCTTTTTTGTTCCACGCCGCTTGGTCAGTCCGCAGAAATACTTTTTCTTTCGGTCCTTCTTTTCTCTTGACTTTGTTTTTCAGTAATTACTCAGTCAGTCAGTCATTTGCATGCCCTTTGCGAACTTTGAGTCCCTTACAGCTCCCCTGTAGGCCTCTCGGATGTAACCAAGATGCCCTGCTTCTGATGCATCCATTTGCAGATAATCAACGATGTCTTGCAGCCATCTTCGCCTT
Source organism: Achatina immaculata (assembly GCA_009760885.1). NCBI lineage: Eukaryota > Metazoa > Mollusca > Gastropoda > Stylommatophora > Achatinidae > Lissachatina > Lissachatina immaculata. Next base: position 33,948,945 of record CM019694.1, on the reverse strand, counting down.
GGTATTCTTCTCTTTCAATCCCCTTTACTAGACAACCTTCTTCCATACTAAGTTCTTGTAGTAATGTTCTTCTCTCTAAGAAGAACTCTTCTGTAGCATTTACATTCAAAGGCATTTATATGTTTCTCAGCTGTTTTGTTAAGTGTCAGTAATTACTATGTTCTCTAATTTCTCATGGTAGATAGAGGTGTATGGTGCAGTTTTACAAAGTGAGGGAGGGAGTGAGCAAGGTGAGAAAAAAACGAATAGAAAGTATGAGAATGTATAAATGAAAAACATACAACATCCGATATTTCGGCGTGAGCCTTTTTCGAGGATTACATGCACACACGAGACAAAACTAAAAATAAAAACGAAGAACGTATCTGAATATGGCTTCCTCCGAAAGTAGAAAACAGAAATGTTTTTTATAGTACTTATCTGAATATGGCTTCCTCCGAAAGTAGAAAACAGAATTGTTTTTATAGTACTTATCTGAATATGGCTTCCTCTAAAAGTAGAAAACAGAAATGTTTTCGATAGTACTTATCTGAATATGGCTTTCTCTAAAAGTAGAAAACAGAAATGTTTTCGATAGTACTTATCTGAATATGGCTTCCTCTAAAAGTAGAAAACAGAAATGTTTTCGATAGTACTTATCTGAATATAGCTTCCTCCAAAAGTAGTTTTCTACTTTCGGAGGAAGCCATATTCAGATAAGTTCTTCGTTTTTTTATTTTTATTTTTGTCTCGTGTGTGCATGTAATCCTCGAAAAAGGCTCACGCCGAAATATTGGATGTTGTATGTTTTTCATTTATACATTCTCATACTTTCTATTCGTTTTTTCTCACCTTACTCACTCCCTCCCTCACTTTGTAAAACTGCACCATACACCTCTATCTACCTTTTTTATTTAGACCAGTTTTACTGCAGTCGCCATCCCTTTTATCTGTCTAATTTCTCATGACCCGTCCAAGAATGTGTGGCTTTGTTTTCTGATTCTTTCAGACGGTTTTTTTATTCTAGAAACTAAAAATGTTTAATGTTCTCTCAGAACCTCTTCATTTGTGTGTGTGTGTACGTGTGTGTGTGTGTACGTGCGCGCGCGTGTGTGTGTGTGTGTTTGTTTGTTTGTCCATGGTGTTTATTGCATCTTTTTCCAGAACCGCATCTCTATTATTCTCAATTTCTTTATCATCTGTTTGTTAATTTCCTAGTTTCACAGCCACACATCTTTAAGCATGATATCTATTCTTCTTCGTTATCTTTTGCAATTAGTTTTTATCTGATGAAGACGAAAGCTTAAATATCACACTGGAGCTTTGGTACCTGGGAGTGTTTTTCCGTTCCATTTTTATTTTTCAGTTTTAAGAAAAAGAGACGTTTACTTTCGTTTCGCCTTGTTATGAATTCTGGAACAAAATTCCTCCTCTTTCTCTTTTTCACTTCCCTGCGGACATGTTTACTCTAAGCGTAGCCATTTTAAGTCCTTGGTTTTTTTTCCTGTTCTTTTTTTTAACCTTCTGTAAGAAGTATTCAAATATATTTTGTATTTTTCGTCTACTTGGGTCAACCTTTGCAAAATTCTAGTTAAAATTTCGGAGTTTTGGAAGGGCAATGACGGGCGTTTAATTTTTGTGAATCCCTACATTTCAGCATTCCTGTTCACATCTGGGATAGAAATGTACGCCCGATTGCACGTTACATGCCAAACGAAATCTTTGAAGGATGTCACCATGAGAGAGATGAAAGTCTGGCTGGTAGACCGAAAGAATCGTTGTTAAGTTTTCGTCTTTTTTTGTGTGAAGAATATATTACCTGCTATTCATGGGCGCAGGCTTGCACGCGATTATGGTTCGTTTCATTCGATTTTTGCCGCTTTTTTAGCAGGGCTCAATTCTAATAGCATTCGTGTGGGTTCCAATTTACACGTCCATGTTCTATCACACTGCAGCGGAGTACAATTACAGATTCGAATATTGAATATAGTTGAATACAGAATGTTAAATATAGCTGAATACAGAATGTTAACTATGGTTGAATACAGAATGTTATATATAGCTGAATACAGCTATAGCTGAATACAAAATGTATATGCAGGAAACTCTACCATAGAGAGCGGAACAACAACACAACTCCTTCAGATCATCAGAGGAAGTACCCCCCTCAGACAAGTGTTTCGGCCCTTTAAACTCCTGACACTCTAAGGTGGGTGGGCCCCTCTGGGTCATGACTCCCAGAGGTCTTGTGAGTTGTTGCTTTTTTTTTTTCCCGGTCCCGGGATTGAACCCATGATCTTCCAGTTGCCACTGCACCTTTTTTTTAAAGTGCGTCTTCAGCGATTTAGCTACGGAGGGCTGGTACTGGTTGTGGCAAAAGAAATTACTTATATTCCCAGTGCTTGTTTCGCATACTCCACAGCCAGCATGAGGCCTTTTCTGCTGTTTCTGAAAGGCTTCTCAATGCCCTTGCTATTGCTTGTCCCTTAATGCCCAGTTGCTTACTCTATGTTAACTATAGTTGAATACAGAATGTTAAATATAGTTGAATATAGAATACAACTCGAATACAGGAGTTTTAGAAACAAAAATACGTATCTGATATTTTAGCTCTGCTAGGTTCTTTCTCCTGGCAAATATCTGGCCAAAGACCCTGCAGTTCTTCGCTGGAGCGTTGTGCCAAGTGAGAAATGATTGAGGGCGTTATTAACAAGAGACGAGAGAACAGAAAGACTGGACTTGATGTCTGAGATACACACTTAGCATGTTGTTACTCTAACACATTTTGTCAGTCAAAAATAAAATTAACAGAAATCAGTCATGACAGAATCCTGGCAGAAACTGACTTAGACAAGCGACATTGACCTACTTCAGAGCGAAAATGATCACCGCTTGTCTTTTTAATCCGCCAGAGATAGATTTTCAGTCGCCATTAGTTTCATGGCATACATTATTTGTCTTGTCCTCAGTGTAAACAAATTGCCTTATTGCCAGTGTAAACTATTTACCTTATCGCTTGGTGAATTATTTAACTTATCTTCTGTATAAGTTATCCACTTTATCTTAGTGAAAACTGATTCCCTTATTGTCAGAGTAAACTACTTACTTTGTCGTCAAAGTAATTTTTTTTTAATCTTACGTTTAATGAAGCTTATTTACTTTATCGCCAATGTAATTATTGAGATTATCATCAAGTTAAATCAATTATTTAATTATCGTTAGGATAAATCGTTACATTAAATTATTTTCCTTAATATCAGTCTAAATCACAACTTCTCGTCCAGAGGGTAATTTTTGTAAGTGAGCAAAGTAAACTATTCGAATTCGTTGGTTGATTAATGAAACCACCGTCATCACCTTCGGCCGAATAACGCAACATATCATCTCATTGCATCTACAATTGTACCACAGCCACTTTGTTTTACATTTTGTGAATATGTGAGTAAGAAATAATTGTGAAGGTCTTGTCAAGTTTAGATTCTTGCCCTCTGTGTATTCGTTGTACTTGTACTAAGTTGATTGTTCAAAGTTTGTGACAGAGTGAAGGTTGAGTGTGACAGAGTGAAGGTTGAGTGTGACAGAGTGAAAGTTGAGTGTGACCGAGTGAAAGTTGACTATGACATAGTGAAAGTTGACTGTGACACAGTTAAAGTTGACTATGACAGAGTGAAAGCTGACTGTGATAGAGTGAAAGTTGACTGTGACAAAGTTAAAGTTGACTATGATAGAGTGAACGTTGAGTGTGACAGAGTGAAAGTTGAGTGTGACAGAGTGAAAGTTGACTATGACAGAGTGAAAGTTGAGTGTGACAGAGTGAAAGTTGAGTGTGATAGAGTGAAAGTTGACTATGACAGAGTGAAAGTTGAGTGTGACAGAGTGAAAGTTGACTATCACAAATTGAACGTTGAGTGTGACAGAGTGGAGGTTGACTATGACAGAGTGAAAGTTGAGTGTGACAGAGTGAAAGTTGACTATGACAGAGTGAAAGTTGAGTGTGACAGAGTGAAAGTTGACTATGACAGAGGTAAAGCTGACTATGACAGAGTGAAAGTTGAGTGTGACAGAGTGAAAGTTGAGTGTGACAGAGTGAAAGTTGACTATGACATAGTGAAAGTTGAGTGTGACAGAGTGAAAGTTGACTGTGACAGAATGAAAGTTGACTGTGATAGTGTGAACGTTGACTGTGCCAGAGGTAAAGTTGACTGTGACAGGGCGGAAATTGAGTGATCAAGGAGAAAATGTCACACAGGTCTGCGTTTATCAGTTCTTCACCATTTTGCTAATAAATTTCACACGTTCCCTTGCCCAGAATCACCTTTCTTCTACCCAAGATTTGAACTCATACTCTTTGTAACGAGAAAGCTGAGTAATTTTTCTTTTATTATTTTGTTCATTATTTTTTTATGTCTAAAATTTCTTTAATGAATCCATTGAGTTTTTTAAGCAGAATTTCCTTGTCGTGAGTCTTGTAGTGACTGTGGCGTTATTTCATACATTTTCCCCTGACTTTCAGGCACAATAAGGGGAATTATGTCAGTATTTCTTGTAGCAATTTCACGAGAAACCGTGCGCCCATTTTACAAGGGAGCAAATTCGGATACTTGTAACCTAAATCGAATCACTGACACTTAGCATGAGATACAGCTACACTAATCACTTGGCTACTCACTCGCCTTCATTCTGTCTAATTTTCGCGACATAATTTTTTTTTAAATTATAAATTTTTTTTTCCAGACTAATAAGACACTGATTAGTTTTTGTGTGTGTGTGTGTGTGTGTGTGTGTTCGTGGTCTTTCTTTCAATATAATGATCTTATTTAGGCTACTAATTATGTCAGTCCGTAAGAACAGCGAAGAGCAGAACCTCTATCTTAATGCAAAGAAAACTAAATTGATGACAACTGACAAAACAAACAAGGCAGCTAAAATATGTCTTAATGAAGAAAAACTGGAAGAAGTGGAGAGTTTTGAATATCTTGGATCACTACTAACTAATAATGGAGATACAATGAGGGAAATTAAAAATATGACATCTATCGCTCTTCAGAAAGTAAAAAGAATAAAGAGTCTGTGGAGAGGAACTGACAAAACTGCAAAAATAAGATTTTTAAAGGCATGCATTTTTCCCATCGCAACATATGCCTGTGAGACTTGGACACTTAACAAAACAGCTGAGAAACACATAAATGCCTTTGAATGTAAATGGTACAGAAGAGTTCTCCAAATATCGTGGACAAAAAAGAACAAATATATCCATACTACAAGAACTTAATATTGAAGAAGGCTGGCTAGTAAAGAGGATTAAAGAGAGAAAACTTAAATATTTTGGACACATTAAACGTCATGATAATTTAGAGAAGACCGTATTGGAAGGATACATAATGGGAAAATGAAAGAGAGGAAGACCAAAACGAAGATGGCTGCAAGATATCGTTGACGATCTGCAAATGGATGCAGCAGCAGCAGGCCATCTTGCTCACAACCGAGAGGCCTACAGGAGTGCTGTTTGGGAGGCAAAGTTCCGCAAGGGACATGCAAATGATTGATTGATTGATTTAGGATACAGTGTCTCAGGGAGTGTGTGAGAGGGAGAGAGTGAGAGAGAGTGAGTGACAGAGTGAAGAGAGTTTGTGATAGTAATATGAGAGAGAGAGAGGGAGAGAGAGAGTAAGAGAGAATGTGAGAGAGAGTGGGTGAGAGAGAGTGAATGTGAGAGAGAGAGTGAGAGAATGCGAGAGAGTGAGTGAGAGAGAGAATGTGAGAGAGTGAGTGAGAGAGAGTGTGCGAGAGAGTGAGTGAGAGGGAGAGAATGAGAGAGAGTGAATGAGAGAGAGAATGTGAGAGAGATTGAGTGAGGGAGAGAATCTGAGAAAGAGTGAGTGATAAAGAGAGAATGTGAGAGAGAGAATGTCAGAGAGATTGAGTGAGGGAGAGAATCTGAGAAAGAGTGAGTGACAAAGAGAGAATGTGAGAGAGAGAGAGTGAGTGACAAAGAATGGGAGAGAGAGAGTGAGTGATATAGAATGTGAGAGAGAGAGAGTGAGTGAGAAAGAATGGGAGAGAGAGTGAGTGAGAGAGAATGTGAGAGAGAGTGAGTGAGAAAGAATAGGAGAGAGAGAGTGAGTGAGAAAGAATAGGAGAGTGAGTGAGAGAGAATGTTAGAGACCATGTGAGAGAGAGAGAGTGAATGAGAGTAAATGTAAGATAGAGATTGATTGATTGATTGATTGATTGATTGATTGATTGATTGATTGATTGATTGATCTTTATTTCAAAAGGGTTAAGAATTGGGCGCGCAGGCCCGTCTGACATTCTGCCCTTTATCATACATCTTTCACTCTATTCCAGACATTCTACAAATATGCTGTTCATATAACTAACATTGAAGCTGAGAGACATAAAATAAAATAAAACATTTACGTTTCGCTCTTAAACATTCACTCAGTACAGAAGTAACTACATACATTATAAATGACTATCTACTAAATAAAATTGTGGGGACATTGTGGGGAGAGAGTGAATAAGAGTGAATGTGGGAGAGAATGAGTGAGATAGAATGTGAGAGAATGAGAGAGAGTGAGTGGGATAGAATGTAAGAGAGAGTGAGTGAGAGAAAATATGAGAGGGACAGTGAGATAGAATATGAGACAGAGAGTGAGAGAGATAGAATGTGAGAGAGAGTGTGAGTGAATGTGAGATAGAATGTGAGAGAGAGTGAGAGTGAATGTGAGATAGAATGTGAGAGAGAGTGTGAGTGAATGTGAGATAGAATGTGAGAGAGAGTGTGAGTGAATGTGAGATAGAATGTGAGAGAGAGTGTGAGTGAATGTGAGATAGAATGTGAGAGAGAGAGTGTGAGTGAATATGAGTTAGAATGTGAGAGAGAGTGAGAGTGAATGTGAGATAGAATGTGAGAGAGAGTGTGAGTGAATGTGAGATAGAATGTGAGAGAGAGAGTGTGAGTGAATGTGAGATAGAATGTGAGAGAGAGTGTGAGTGAATGTGAGATAGAATGTGAGAGAGAGTGTGAGTGAATATGAGTTAGAATGTGAGAGAGAGTGTGAGTGAATGTGAGATAGAATGTGAGAGAGAGTGTGAGTGAATGTGAGATAGAATGTGAGAGAGAGTGTGAGTGAATGTGAGATAGAATGTGAGAGAGAGTGAGAGTGAATGTGAGATAGAATGTGAGAGAGAGTGTGAGTGAATGTGAGATAGAATGTGAGAGAGAGTGAGAGTGAATGTGAGATAGAATGTGAGAGAGAGTGAGAGTGAATGTGAGATAGAATGTGAGAGAGAGTGTGAGTGAATGTGAGAGATAGTGAATGAGAGTAAATATGAGAGATAGTGAATGAGAGTGAATGTGATAGAGAATGTGAGAGATAGTGAGTGAGAGTAAATATATGAGTGAGAGTGAATATGAGAGAGAATGAGAGAGACAGAGTGATTGAGAATAAATGTGAGAGAGAGAGAGAGAGTGAGAGTGAATTTGAGAGAGAGTGAGAGAGAGTGTGTGAGAGAGAGAATGTGAGTGAGAGAGTGAGTGAGAAAGAGAGTGAGAGTGAATTTGAGAGAGAGTGAGAGAGAGTGTGTGAGAGAGAGAATGTGAGTGAGAGAGTGAGTGAGAGAGATTGTGAGAGAGTGAGTGAGAGAGAATATGGGAGAGAGAGTGAGAGAGAGAATGTGAAAGAGAGAATGTGAGAGAAAATGAGTGAGAGAGAGTGTGTGAGAGAGAATGAATGAGAATGTTAGAAAGAGTGAGTGAGAGAGGGTGAATGAAATAGAATGTGAGAGAGAGTGAGTAAGAGAGATTGAATAATATGGGAGAAAGTGAGTAAAAGAGAGTGAATGAGATAGTATGTGAGAGAGAGAGTGTGAGAAAGAATGTGAGAGTGAGTGCGAGAGTATGTGAGAGAAAACATAAAGAAAGAGAATATGAGAGAGAGTATGTGAGAGAGAACATAAAGAAAGAGAATATGAGAGAGAGAGTGAAAGAAAATGTGAGAGAGAGAGTGAGAGAGTGAGAGGATGTGAGAGAGACAGAATGAATGTGAGAGAATGTGAGAGAGAGAATATGAGGGAGAGAATGAATGCGAGATAGAATGTGAGAGAGAGTGAGAGATAGATTGTGAGGAACTAGCCATAACATGGGCTGAACCAGCCACACTTACACGGCTCTGTAACTAGATTTAGCTGTATGCAAGACTAGCTCCACAAGTATCAAGATGTCAACCGCTTCGAGGCTTCTCCCCCGCGTCAACCCGAGGGCTGGTCCCGGGTGTCGATATCTGCTTGTTCCTTCCTTTTCTCTGATGAGGCAACATCTTGTCTGCGACTTTTAAGCCATATCACGCTCTACGCCAGCTACATGACAACGTGAATTACGGACCGGGAAATTCTGAGCTTTCCACACAAGCCATAGGTCAGAATTTGAAATGTGCACGATCTGTTTTCGTCTTGTCTGTCTGTTATCTACCTGTCTGTCTGTCTGTCTAACTATCTGTCTGTTATCTACGTATCTGTCTGTCTATCTAACTCTATGTCTGTTATCTATGTATCTGTCTGTCTATCTAACTACTGAGAATGCGAGTATATGGCACTTTCTCATGGGGAAAACCTGCAACGAATTCAAAAACAAGCCCACTACAAGCCTCAGTGTAACTAAGATCCCATTATACTGAATAAAATCACAAGCATGGAGAACAGTTTAAGTACTCACCCCCCCCCTCCTCCCCCCCCCCCCCCCGCAGTTAAAGATGAGAGACCTGTAATGATATGGGAATTGTCACTGCAATTAAATGTCGGTTGAGGATACAAACCGAAATAAATCTTACCCTGCAACGAATGTTTTAGTACTTTCATTTCACAAATAGGTAACCAGAACATAAGTGAACGCTTTGGCAGATATAAGTACGATAATTTTCTAGGTTGTTTCCCTTGCTTCTCTAATTATGTTAAGACTTAAGATGGCTGAGCTTATCTTCCTTGGCTTGCGAAGGAAGGGGAAGTTTCTTGTTATGATGGAAAGATGATTGTTTCACGGGATGAGCAAGTCTCAAGTGGGAACTCAAAGCCAAGGAAATAGGAAAAAGAAGGATATGAGGTTGTTTTAGAGAAGGGGATTTTGAACTGTCTCTCGAAGAGAAAGGTAGAGCCTTAATGACAGACAAAATGGTTTAACTTTGGATTGGAGAAGAGAGAAGTAGAGCCTTAATGACAGACAAAATAGTTTAACTTAGGACAAGAGAAGAGAGAAGTAGAGCTTTATGATAGAGAAAATAGTTTAACTTAGGACAAGAGAAGAGAGAAGTAGAGCTTTATGAAAGAGAAAATAGTTTAACTTAGGACAAGAGAAGAGAGAAGTAGAGCTTTATGATAGAGAAAATAGTTTAACTTAGGACAAGAGAAGAGAGAAGTAGAGCTTTATGATAGAGAAAATAGTTTAACT